>BQUP01000004.1:611919-969291 GCA_022835595.1 Cystobasidium ongulense
TCTTCAATACTTCAATATCCGTTCATCCCTGATGTGTCATCCGTCTCTTTTTCCATATGCTGCAATCTAGTGTCGAGAGGACAGACTGTATACTCTCTCAACAAGGTCGTGTAGACCATCTTGCTAGAAAGCCTTTATGTAAAACCCAGCCGGCTAGTCTTCCAGTTCGCAGAAGAAAGCATAGCGTTTGACATCTTCCTAATCACCAGCTCATCCCAAATATATAGTCAATGCCCTAGCCCAGCTAGCGGCGTTTTCCAATCATTAAATTGCCATTATATGGCAGGGGAAGGTAAACCGTACTATTTACTAAGATTAAAAAGAAAATTTGGAGGTGCTCCGCAGCGTCAAAACATTGCGGGGCTTGGGATACGAAGAAATCGCATGTTCCTGACGTTCCGTTGCATACGATAATCGTGTCGGCCTGTTTATGAGCGAGGCGAGCGATTATGTTAGGTGTTGTTGTTGGAGCAGTGTCGTTTAGCCTAGTCCGAGTCGCCATCTTCGGGTGCAGAGTCCGCGTGTACAGCTGCGTGGGCTTGTAGTACCCCGTGCCTGTAGATTTGAAGGTAGAACGAATCCGACTATATCAGCATACAAGACATAAACGAAAGGACAAATAGACATACCTAACAAGGGCCTGCTCTACGAGATCACGTGAAATACTACCGCTGTTCACTTCATCCTCTTCACCTTGCCCATCTTTATTAGTGAGCTCTCTATCAAAGGCTACCAAGTTTTTGAACATGTCTCCTTGTCGGTAGACTAGTAATGTAGGTAGAACATCCTCTTCATCGCCTTGTGCGAACTCGAGATCACGACTGAGTGCTCGTAGAAACTTGGTGTGAGGGTATCGACGTGCGAGGGATGAGAGGTGGGCGTTGATTACCAGACACGAGGGGATGGACTGAATGAGGATGTAAGCATGTTTTCGAGTGTAGATGGAAGGATACCAGCTCTAGCTAGAGGAGAAGCAGGCTTACAGGATCATAGACATGCACAACAACACAGAGTGCATGTCGATCTTCTATAGCTTTGATAAACTGGCTTTGGCCGACTTCACGGAGGTGTCCAAACTTCTGCTGCAAGCTGCTCGAGCGTCTCTCTTCGCTTCCCATGAGCTTCATTTCCTCGATGCGTTTCCGTCGGTAAGCATCTCTTGCGTCCTGCTCGCTATCTGACAATCCAAGAGACGACGAGTCCGACAGTTCAGCGTTACTATCTTTGCTACGTCTTCTAAATGCTGTATTCTTGAACGTAGCTTTTGAATGCGCCTTAGGACTCTTGCTCGATGTAGTAGTAGAGGGTTTATCATTATTCCGATTCCGATAGTCGGCAAGCACACCTTTGACGCCTGTGTTGTGCGACTGGCCTTTGGTCGTCTTGACTGGGCCAGAGGGCATAGATGCTGGCCCTCCGCCGCCTACACCTGGGAAGCCAGCTGCTCCAGGACCGCCATCGTCGCTATCAAAGTCGTCGTCACTGGCTTGACGGTGCGGTTCTTCGCCTTCTGGATCGGGTCCTGCGAAGATTGCGCCAGAGAGGACGGCCTTTTCCAGTGGATCAGTGACGTTGTCTGCCATGGTTGGGTAGGAGTGGGACGGTTGTCGGAGAGAGTGTGTACAAGAGAGGCGTGTATCGGAGTTGTTGGCCTTGATCGGGATGGTGCGTGACGAAGGAAAGCGAACGAGTGTGTTGCTTGAATGTCACCTGGTCGTTGCGCTGCATTGAACCAAGCAGGGAAAGCAAGACAGAGGCAAGCTTCAGCTATGACGAGCAACGCTGCCTGTCCGTCGCGGCCTCTTCTGCGGTCGGAAATTGCACGACCAGTCCAATATACTGAATTCAAAGTGCGCCCGGCATGACATGCGTCGAAATATAACATCTGAAAGGCAGCCGACAGCGGCAAGAAGGACGTATGTCTGTCGGAGAAGCTTCTCGAAGCAATTGGCGATCTTCGGCTGCCCTTGCAGCATGGTGACAAGCAAAGAGCGGTCGTGTCGCTGCCGTTGCTTCGGCTCGTTGATCTTACCTGCCACGTGATGTTTGAGTCTCGCGCATTTGGCTTTTGTACAGGTTGTAGGTTGTCTCCGTGTCCATGCAGACTAAATTCAGAGTATACGCTTGCGGTAGCAACCTGCACGAGCAGATTCAACAGCACAACAACGATGGAGAACCTCTCTGCTGCTCGAAGCCAGGCGTCCTCGGCTCCGGCGATGGCCCAAGGGCAACCGAGGTCGTTGCTCTCTCGTCTTCCCAGATACTCTTAAAGGCTGCAGAAGGTACAGGTGCTCACTAACGTATAGTCTGTTGCCATTAACTGACTGCTGATCATGCCTTTCACATCCATCAGGAGAAAGATCCATCCTGACCAAGACGGGCTTCGCAAATGATGATGGATTCAGCCAAGAGGCATTGGAGAATCACTCCAATGTTCGTGCATTCCTCGGAAGAGACGCAATTCAAGCGTACATGACTTTCGATGGAGAGATACATCGCCCCGGGCAAAGGAAGTGCTCCAACAAGTTCATGCATGCAGCCATGGACGGACACGGCCGCATTCTGGCAGTTACCTTTGGTGAGCTGACGGCATTCTTTCGCTCCGTTGATCAACAACATAATAATCTAATGTCACTCTTGTCTTGTTCAGACGCCAAACTACGCCTCTACAAGAGCTTAGATGACTTGTGCGACGACAATTACACCTCAGTGGCGTTATATGAGAAGATTGATCTATCAAGGGCAACTATACATTCCGGTGGTGCACATTTCATAATATTTGCCAGGCAAGAGCACGGTAATCCAATACTTTTCGGTTTCGGCGATAATAGATTCTTCCAGCAAGGTCATGACGATTCTTCGTCATCGTTGAAATTCGAAGCAAGGCGCGTTGATTTCTTTGACGAGGGTGTCAGTGCAGTCATCAAGACAGAATGTGGTGATTTACATACTGCTTTCTTGACGGGAGATGGGGCTTTGTACATGTCGGGAAATGATGTCAAGGGGCAATGTGGTGGATTCTCGGAACAGGAACCTTCATTGGTGATGTTTCGAACGGAAGAGGAGGACATTGATGTTTTAGATGTCGCTTGTGGTGCTACCCATACAGTGGTGCTGACCAACAAAGGCATTTACGTCGCTGGAAACAGTACGTAGTGCAAGTCTTGCCAAAACATTAGCCTCTGAGCTAACGTGATAGTACGGTTCAGATAATGCAGGACAGTTGGGCACGGGCAACACTGTTGATAGTGCCTTATTCACGCGCACGTTATTGCAGTTGGATACCAACGAAACTGCTACTCGCATACACGCTGCTGGCTGGAATACTCTCGTGTCTACCGAAGAAACCCCTCCAGATACCACTTAAAACTCTAGGGCATCAAATTGTTGGTTCGATGGATGAGAAAGAACAGGACCAAGTGCTTTCGACATAGATGCATGCTGTCGCGATGCACAGATATATCGCAGGTGCTTCAAGATGGTTTTATACTTGGTCGGTTTTCCAGACAGAACTTGCAGGAAAGCACGATAACCTAGCCATTCGATGTAGCCACGGCGAATGCCATCGAAAGATGCGCCACACTCCTCCACGAGCTTGGGATGGAAGCACGATTTGACCGCGAGGAAGGCATACTGTACGATGCGGTGTATAGAGTTCAAAAAGAATGGCATATTCTTGTCTAGCGATGGCCCCCATATCTTGATATACGAGTGGTACTTCATAGCTACGAATCGAAGTGCTTGATGAATATTGATGTAAACCGTTCGTATGTGCGTGAAAGTAGTATCGAAGAAGATAATATTGGTCCTCATCTTCATTGCGTATAGCATAGTATTCAGGAAAGCTTCGCCTGGTTTACTTTGCGTTCGTATAGTCAAGACATTGGTCATGTGAGATGCTGAACGGCGACCGTAATCGTACTGTACTTCCAACGTTTGCTGATTGAACAACAGGCCACACCAAGGGAACGGCGCTTTCGCATCAACCCGTCGAATGGGTCCTACTCCGTCCAATGTGTAATCAAAGTTGATGAGCGTCTTGTCCACTGAAACGAAGCATCCATATTCTGGATGACCCGCATGCATCTTCCGTAAGAACGTCTCAGCATCTACTCTATCCGCGGTGATGAAGAGGAAATCATCCACAAGTCGCATGAGGATGCTATTTGACTTTTTCGTGAAAGCAAGTTCTTCCTTTTCCATGTAACCGTAAAAGAAATTACATAGCAGAGTAGAAAGGATCGAGCCTTGTGGTATCCCTACAGTTTGCCTGTAGTAAGATCGTCCTATCTTGACTATGTTATCTTTGATGTGCTCTCTGAGAAGAGCTAGAACCGCTTGTCGTGATTCGGTAGCGGGTCTCACTTGGTCGACGAAAACAGCTCGTCTTAATACGTCGGCGAGCTGGTAGGCTATCTCTGGAAACTGCACAAAATCGTCGGTCGGACGCGCTTGCCTTAGGAACCTTTTCAACACCGTGCCGCCATGTTGAACGGAAGTTGTGTACTTTGTAAGGGTGTAATCGTCTTCGCTAATGATAGTCTCGAGGATTTCCAGAAGTCTATCTTGGTCAATGGAGTCGAAGCAGGCTCTGATATCGAGTTTGACCATGAACAGTCGAGGGCAAGTCTTGTTGGATAATTTTTGTCTGTATGCCTTGATGCGCCTATAAACATCGCTGAAAGCTTGTGTAGCGGAGCCAGCAAGCTCCTCCCGACGTCTTTTTTCCAAAGATAGGATTGAAAATGCATTTTGCAACAATTGATTGATAGAAGGAGGCCGAAAAGCAGACGTGGTCGATATACGGGCAGGACGTCGACTGAGATTGACGATGGGTCTCACACCCTTCTCCTTTGGCAACAGGCGTACGTGCGAAAAAGACAATTTCCTGTCCGGATGATTGAGTATGGCTAGTGCTTCCTGTTTGTCGATTTTGCGGAAAAGATTGTTCGCCATGTTGTCCACTAATGGCGCGCAGATAACAAGCCAATCTGTCTGTAGGAAATACAATGTTCGGCGTTGGAAGGCTGCGGATTCGGTAATGTAGAAATTGGCCTGTACAAGGAGTCATCAGACAGATACTTGATTCATCGGACCAAGTAACGCACGCGTAGTAGATCAACAATGAAATGGTCAAAGATCCAAAATATCAGATCGCTGACAAGCTCGGCCTGTAAAAGTGCTGCTGATACCGTTTGGCGAGTCAAAGGGCCGCTGGCTCGACTCCACGAGCAATCGCTCAATTTGAAGCCCCGCATGATGGAATTCAACGAGAAGACTTCGCCACGTCTCGCCGTGACAAGCTTGTCTACCGCTGTTGATTGAATCAGTCTGAAGTCCCGCAAGACTGCGGCAATCTACCATACCTGCATTAATGACGCCCAAATTGTGTTCCGAGCCAAGTGTCTCCGATGGAAGCACATCTACAAGGCATCTTTGAATGAAGCGTGTGACTCTCCAGTGTTCAATAATGAAGTCCGTAAATCTTGGAGGCCCAGTAGCTTTGCTCGTAGCTTTCTTTCCCGAGGTATAAACAGGCAGGAAGTTGAGTCCAGAAGGCATAGATTGAGAAGAGCTGGAGCTTTCTTGCGTCTTGTAAATTGTTTGCGTCAAAGGCATGGAACTATCGTCTGAAATGGCATTCTGCAAGTAATGTTAGAAGAATTACACATTACCAGTACATTCAAGTGTACTCACAAATAATACGGATCTCTCCTCAGGGCTAAGTTCGACACGCTGAAGCTAAAGATCGGCGCGGCGTGAGCGAACGTATATCAAGTGTGATAGATGATAATCACCTTCGAGGGAGCCAGATGATGCAAGGTTCTGGTATAATTGTAGGCGCGATGCCGTCGCAGTACATCTTGCAATAGTGGCAAAGCGGCTTTGAGGCTTTTTGGAGTGTTAGTCTTGCCAATACTAACGATACCTGTGTCTACGGCATTTCTCCTCTCGTTGCGACTAGTATTCGTAACTGAGATCTGGTATTTTGATGGCCATATATGTTTCGATAAATGTCGCGCTGCCGCAAAATCCTCTGAATATTCGGGCAGTCCGCCATCAGGAAAAGCTTTGTCGATGCAAATCAAGGCGTCTGATGTGTAGGGATCAGAAGCTGTTTCGTCAATACGAGCTAATTGCATTGATTGGTTGGACTCACTGTCCGGCAGCAGACCCGAACTTTGCTTAATCGCATTGCTGGTCATATGTGTGTAAAAGATAGACTGCCTGCTAAGCAGGCGCGCAGCGCGAGACGGGGTTGCTTCAGTCTTTGGGACACACAGACGCTTTTTCTTCTCATCTGAAGAGGTGTCCTCCTCGACTTTGCGCTTGCTGCTGGCTTTCAGACTATGGAGCGGAGCACCGCAAATCTGCCGAAGGGCATTGTCTAGCACAGGGACGAAAATTGATGTGTGCTTGAACAAGTGGAGTAGACATGCACCAGATACTCTTCAAGCAGCAGAGGTGAGTACGAGCTGAAGCCTTCGACTACACTGCAGAGTACAAATTCACCTTTGGAGAATGAGCTTCCAATCCTTAGATTCTTGTATAGCCGTCAAGGAGGTGTTGCTGTACTTGTTGACGACAGAGCCACCACTCTGAAGGTAATAGAAAAGAGATGTCAACCCTGGCAGAAATGTCTAGGTACAATGTGGGAAGCTTGCCATCACGAAACCGTAGCACAAGACATTGTCGGGTCTGCTCGAAGTCGAGAGCAACTCACGCTGAGCCCGTCTTATGACATCGTCCAGCGGCACAGGCTCCTCCAGGAATGCTGTAAACGGTCTAGGAGCACCCTCTGGCGCTGACCAGGCGACAAACGCGCCTTGAAGAAGAGTCGTATACGAAGGCGTGTCGATCGCGCTGTCGAGCACCTCGAGTTCGACAGGAAGGCATGAAGTCAGGTAATCTTGTAGCGAGACTACGTTGTGGTAGTAGTAGTCGAGAACCGCGTGCTTCCTGCTGGCAGATGGTACATGGCTTCCTGGTATCTCGACCGCGCGACTACGCTGCATGTGTTGGCGGCGAGGAAACGCCTGCAGGTTGTGTTCAGACTAATTCGTGCACGACATAAGGAGGCAGAAATACCGAACTCTGAAGCAGTCACTGCATCTGCGGTCTCATAGCAGGAACAAGATCTGAAGGCAGCTATTACTTATACTGGGAAATCCAGCAGGCGATGTAGCTTCGATACCACAATTGTTAGACGGTTTCGGTCTACACGATACATGCACTGACAGAGAGCAACAGGGATAGTCCGACGATACCCATGATATGTTTCTTCATCAGACCGTGAGTGCTGCTTGAAGCCTCCTCTGCAGATGCCTCTTCGTCGTCCTCTTCACCGATGAGTACCTGAGGTCGCGTCTGTACTGAAGAGCTCACTGAAGAGGGCACTGACCTTGTCGGAGGGGTGCTCAGATCTGCACCATCTGTTATCTGGCCAGTCTGTACTGCGGCTGGTCGTGGCTGCATGAACTCGCCTGAAGGCCCAAATACAAGCGCTGTTCCTACGGTAGAAGTGCGTACTGCTCTGGTGCTTGAAACTAATCAAGAAAACCGTGTAAGACGAAACGCTCTGAAATAAATGAGTTGATGATCTGACCTTCTTGTGAGCTTTCTTCAGCATCGAAGGCACCTTTGCAAGCTTTCAGTAAGAGCTGCTGATCCATTGCAGAAGAGCAGCCGATGGGTGCGTTCAAGCTAGGTGGTACTGAGCAGTTCCCGAAACATGCAGTCGAGCAGAAGTCTGCTTTGGTACATACTGGATTGTTCAAGATGCTATCAGCGAGGTTTCATGTGCGTGGTTGTCGACCAGGCAGACTCACTGCTGGGCACTATGCATGCTTTCGCGCATTTGGGTAGCTTTGCAGCATCAACTAAATTACTCCAGCTCAAAAATAAAACGACTGCTGTATATATGGATGCAGAGCTGGCGTTCAATACTACTTTCGTCTTGAAAGGGGTTTAGCTAAGGTTTGTGAAAATCTAACAGGCGATTGAGGAGGGTTTTTTTCCTACAGGTCGGAATGAATACAACACTCGAAGGCTCTTTTGATGGCAACCCCCTCATCTTGTAACCATCTTCTAGCCACTAGAAGTCTCAAATGTGCTGGAGCTAGTCCGGTCAACGCCGCCTTTCGGCGCTGACGCCGTCTGCAGGTTATCTCGCCAGCATCTTGAGTCTTCGAACCTCATCTCAGGCACATTGGATCATAGCGCAGTGACTCTTCTCCTTCCATAGCCAAGAACTGAAATGCAATTCGCGTCTTAGACACTCGCAGGACTTGATCGTGTAAAGAGGGGTAACCCGCATGATGCTTCGGATTTCATGCAAGCGCAGCTTATCCTCCTACCGTAAGCGGTCAATACCGCCAAAGGGCGACTAACAAGTCGACATCCATTGTATTCTCTAGAGGACGCATACATGCGCTGCGTCAACGATGTCTGCGTATAGGCTTACCCAGCAATGCCGGGCCCAAACAGGAAGATCGCGAAGATCTGCCCCTCTGGAATGTCACGGGATGCGCATTGTCTATATAAGAAGTATCAGGGGTGGGAAAGCCTATCTTCCCATGGGTCCGGGCATTCCAACAGGCGTCATTCATCCCTTTCGAAGATCCTAAGAATGCGCTTGCAGATTGTGGCAATGTAGTAATCGGACGATATCTGCATGTCCGAATCTGCAGGATCAGCATGCATAACAATACGAAGCTGAATAAGACTTGGCAACTCGAACTCGTTTCTACCTCTCACTCCACCTCTTTGTCCCAGTCCAAGGCTCGCCATCAATGCTCCTACGCAAACTTTCGGGCTCCGAGCGCCACCGCCCTCAGGGAAGAGCGGGTCGTCGCAGTGGACTCCTGCCAGATGCTTTCACCTTGAGGTTGCCCAAGGTTGCGCCGCGCCTAGTTAGTCCTCTTACACCGACTTCTCCAGAGGCGTCACTGGTCGGCCAGACGCTTACAAATTGGAGCACGGAAGACGAGCCCGGAACCGAAACACAGCGACTTGAGCAGGACCCTTCTAAGCAAGTGGATGCAGGACTCGGCATCGCACTAGAAGGACATGCACCTGAGGTCGGCCAACCACCATACACTCCAGCCAATACTCCTCCCCCAGACACAAGTGTAGCTCTGCCTAAGGCATCGCACGTACCAATTCAGATTTCCTTTAATCATCTATTAGCTTCAGGACATCCACTTCATCCTTTCCTCCTCGACAACTACACGGTTCTCGAAGAGCTTGGTGCAGGCGGCTACGGTGTTGTGGTGAGAGCTGTGAGAGCGCAAGACATGCGAGAAGTAGCCATCAAGATAGTTTGGAGAGATAGGATGCCGAAGGAAGCCTGGGTAGCGGTGACTGGGTGGGAAGAACGACTTCTTACTACTCCTGTAATTGTCACGAAGGAAGCCCATGTTCTGCGACAGATCAGCCACCCCGGAGTCATATCCTACATAGACTACTTTGACGATGCCAACTTCCTCTATCTGGTAAGTCAGATTTTAGTTTCCAATAATAGCGTACTGACATTTTGTCTCCTCGGTTGTTCCAGGTCATGGAGCACTTTGGTACACCTTGGAACGTTGAAATG
Organism: Cystobasidium ongulense; assembly: GCA_022835595.1. Taxonomy (NCBI): domain Eukaryota; kingdom Fungi; phylum Basidiomycota; class Cystobasidiomycetes; order Cystobasidiales; family Cystobasidiaceae; genus Cystobasidium; species Cystobasidium ongulense. Next base: position 621,515 of record BQUP01000004.1, read on the forward strand.
ACGCTTGGCACCGCAGAACCTAATCTGAACAAGCCAGAAGCGGGTCTGAAGAAGGTCGGGGTACCCATGAATACTCCCCCTCCTTCACCGCCAGCTTCTCTTGCACGTCCTAGCGGACCCATTCGACGGGCTTCGTGCGATCTCTTCGAATGTTTGGAGGCTTACGAGCGGTTACCGGAAGAGAAGTCACGATTCGTGTTCAAGCAGTTGGCAGAAACCGTCTGCCACCTACATCGTAATGGCATCGTTCATTGTGATCTAAAAGTAAGTTTTGGAAGACCTCTTGTCCTCTGGCGTGTTCTTTTGCTAATACTTGTGGCTGCAGGACGAAAACATCGTTATAGATGCGGATTTCCGGGTCAAGATAATAGATTTCGGCTCAGCTCAGATGCTTGATCCGCTCAAGCCTGCTCCATATCATACGAAATTCCGGGGCGTGAGTGTTGCACGCTTGCGTCACTAGAAGATCTTATTAGTGCTAATAATGAATAGCAGACCATCACATTCGCTGCACCCGAGATATTGCGCGGCGAGATGTTTCAGGCTCCTCAAGCAGAGGTCTGGGCACTTGGATGCATTCTTTCTATCCTGCTGACTGGAAAGGGACCTTTCTCAAACGCCGAAGCCGCCAAAAAAGGTAACCTTGCCTCCACAGCTCTTCGCAGAGCTCTTTGTTGACCGTTCGACTCCGTAGCGCAAATATCGAAGCCTGCATTCCCAATACCACTGCTCGCTTTCGATCTGATGATGGGATGTCTACGACTTCGCCCTCACGACCGCCTCAACATCTGCCAAGTCAAGGACCATCCTTGGTTGTCCATGGAGTGATGCGATGCTGGATGTCGTTATCAGGTGTAGCGTGCTCTGCTGGTCCATCGCCTGCTCATTGCTCGCTGCGATTTCGTTGTATTGTATATACGTGTAAAACAGACAGTCGTCAAAATATGTAGCAGTTTACAGGAATACCTCTTGTATACACATTCCATTTTGAAGGTCTATAATTCGTAAAGGACGTCCAAGTACAGCTTCGCAAACTCCGACACGATGAAAGGCCCTGAGACGCTCGACTTGCCGAGGCCGTAAATCTGGACCATGCTCCCTTCTTGTGCGCCTTCAGGGATAATCTTGACTTCCTCGACGGCTTCGCGAAGGTCTGACAGGAAGGTGCTAACAACCGGTACCGTAAGGCGAGTGCAGCATATGTGCACAGCCGGCGGGTTCTGCAAAGCGTTTACTAATCACAAGGCAGTATCAGCATTGGGAAGGAGCTTCTGATATCCCTGAAGCACTTACGATGCCAGCCTCTTTCCGACATCTTGTCTCCCACCGCATACACATCGAGCGTTTCGCTTTGGAACGCTACGACTGTCGACTTTGGATCGCCCAAAATCTCTAGTTCGGGAATATTCTCTCTGATGCCAGCTACGATTTGCCTAGCAGCTCCGACGATCTGCTTGCAAGACTCGAGGTAGCCTTGTCTTCCCATAAACAGCATTGCTGCCCACGCGCCTGCTAGCAGCGCACCCGGTCGCGACCCTGCAATACTTGGTGAAGCATAAACACCCCCGGGCCATCCAGTTGACACAAAGTATTGATAGTGTCGCCATTTAGGCTCCGAATCTACAACAGCATGATATGGTCAGAATTGGCGAGTCAGCCATAAGATACTCAAAAACCTACACATGATGATGGATGATCCTTTAGGAGCAAAACCGTCTGATATTCGTTGTATGATTGTCAGTGAGGATCTGTCTTTGCAAGCTCAGTGTCAAACAATAACTAACACTTGTGTGTGTCGCAGCTGATACTGGTCACGCCTGGAAGCTTGAAGTCAAAACTGCCTATGGAATAACCAGCTTCCTCCAAGAAAGGCACAATGAAGGAGCCGCTAAGTAACAAAGAAGGTAAGTTTTGAGCCATTGGAAGAGGTAATTCGGAAAGGACACGTACAGGCAGCAATCGACGTGCAGAGGAATGTCGTTCTCTTGTGCAAGCGCGCTCAATTCCGGGATTGGATCGATGATACCGTCTGGGAAATTTGGGGCACTTCCTACCAGCTATAGAGAGCTAGCCTCAGCTGAGACCATGACTACTTGCTGGTCAGTATGGACTTACTAAGATGGTATTCGAGTTGATGGCTCGTGCTACTCGCTTTAGGTTCACTTTCCGCGAGGTTGGATCAACTGGAATATGACGAATCTTGATCTGGAAGTATTCTCCAGCTTTATCGAAGGCAGCGTGCGCTGAAATTGGTATAACCCTGTACATGCACGTAGCTCAGTATTTATGCAAGGGACCAGCAGCACTCTGCGACGCACATCTCCGGCTCTGTGATGCCCCGTTGAACTCTCGCCCAATCTCGATACGCCTTGCAGGCCATGATGATACTTTCTGTACCGCCAGAGGTCGTCGTTCCGCAACCTCGTTGAGGATCTGCGTGGAATAGCGACAGTGTCATTGCTATTACCTCAGCTTCCATCTTGCGCACTCCAGGAAAGACATCTGGATGCAGGGGATTGGAAAGCAGGAATCGCTGCATCGCTGCCAAACAACAGGGTTAAACACAAGGCGAAAGGACCACTGACGAGAAGGAGAAAATAGACTGACCTTCATTAATAATTTCTCCCAATTCAGTGCCTTTCGAATGGCCATGATAGACAGCCCCACTACGCCACCGAAAGAGTGTCAGAAGAGCAAGCCGTGCCGTTGCAACAAGGCACCCACCTGACTTTTCCACTTTCATAATCTACCTTGTGGATTTTGTCTAGCTCATTCAACATGCCTGTTAGCTGGTCTCTTGTCTGTCCATTCACCGGTAATTGCGCATGTTTAGCGAGCATTTGAACCTTGTCTTCTTTGTCCGTGATGAGCTTCTGCTTCAACTCTATCCTGGAGGCATCTAGCTGCTTTTTGAGCTTTCGTTTGGCTTGCGGTGTCGTCAGAATGAGATTGTAGAGGTAATGGACGATGTTCAGATATTTTGCAGACACGCTCTCGATTAGGCCTTCGGCTCGCACGTTTCGGTACGCGGCGAGAACGTACTTGCAGAGTGTATAATACAGTAGAAGCTATACCGATTACCACGTCAGTACAGCTGTCCACGGTGGCCTAGAGGCTGCAAGTGTCCGACGTTCTTGGTGACGATGCAGCCCGTTGGCTACAAGACGCTGACAGTCGACTCACGCTTTTGGCATTGTCCAAGGTCAGGACAATGCCAGCCAGGCGTTTCGCAGCTTCCAGCCGGGGTTCTTGAGATTTGGTAGCCATGTTTGCTGCTCTGTTGAGTAGCCAGGAAGTGAAGCGCAGGTCATCGAAATGAAGTGCGTCGAGGCAGCGAAGTCTACAAGCCGGGAGCTGGTGGCAACCGAAGTCTCGCTCCGAGGCGCTCGGTCGAAGTCGATGCAATTTTGGTAGGGCGAGGCTGCCTGCAACGGCATTACAAGATATCCGCACCCGGGGCTAGCACTATTGTCACTCTGCTACATCCCATTTAGCATCTCCCCGTGGCTCTACACCTGGCTGATCTTCGAGAACATCCACATTTACCGCACGTAAAGCATCTACCGCCCACCGCCTGCGATGTGAGGACATCAGTAATGCATGTTCGTCATCTGTGGTGCGTAACATTAATCAAACTTACGGGTAGAGCTCGCCTTTCTTGAAAAAGCGCCGGAAGAAGTCTTTCAAATATTGAGGGAAACGATCTTCTAATATTGCATCTCTGATTCCTTGCATCAGACGGTGCTGAAATTCATTCGGTAAATTTAGCTTCCTTTCATGCGGGTGTATCAAAACGGACTTGCCTGGTAGGCGAGATTATGCAACGTAATAGCGTGTGCACCAGCGGTTTCTCTTGTAACGATATGATGCAGGTATGACCGTGACGGGCCGTTCCCACGATCACACGTAGGACATGGACAATCCTTGTCTATAACATCGAAGTCCTCGGCGTACTTGCGTAGGCGTAGATTGAGATGGCCATCGAAAGTCAAGGCAAGACCGAAACGCTAAATGCAGATGTTGGGCGGAAATTGAGCAGATACTTGCGAATGCAGGATGCGATAGGCTTACCGCCGTCCGTGTGGGAAAGACGCAATCTGCCATATCTATACCAAGCGCTGCGCAGACTAACAGGTCTTCCCCATAGCCAATGCCCCTAGTACGTAAGTGTTCAGCAGTGCTCTATCCGGCAATGTGTGCTTCACTCACATGCAGTATCGCGGCTTATCTTGAGGCAGGCGGTTAGCACATTGTAGTACACTGGTCAGAGACGGGACCGTGTCAGTGAAAGGCGTGTGCATCGCCATGCTCGACTCGCCCACATTTGCCAAAATATTGATTTCTCCCTGAAAAGATTTAGGCACGATAGTCAGGCCTTTGCTTGAAGAAGTAGAATTAATACAAGCCAGCTTACTCTCCACCAGATAGACCTCCCACAGCGTAACCTGGTATTCTATCACTGCGCTTGAGCATCTCGTCTAGGCCTGTTGAACAATGCGGGTGAGAAAAAGCGCGAGTATTGTTGTCATGAAGAGCTTACATCTATCCCGTAACTCTGCATCAAGACCACCTGTAAAAGTCACACTCAGTCAATGAAATCCCCTTGTCGAGCTTGTATAAATCGGACCTTGTATAATGGCAAACAAGTTTTGTTTCTGGTGATGTCCTTCCGCTTCGTGCGCTTCTATACACCGGTCCAGCCCTGTTCATACGGGTATCAGACTGTCTTAGAGCCGCAACGATCATGCACAAAACACTTACATCTAACAGATCGTTCTGAGGCTTCTTTCATTCTGATTGGTTCTGTAAGTGAAGCCACCACATCATCCAGTTGCCTGTGGGAAAAGAGTCTAAGCACCTCGGACGATATACGTTGTTCGCGTTGAACTTACATCATGATGTCAGCACCTATCGAATGCTGTATCCGCATACTATCTTCCGGTCGTAACATTACGCGATCTCCAGCTTGGAAAGGATTTTCAAACCTGTACATATAAGGTGTCTTCAGCTATGCTTCAAGTCGAAAAGGGTCCAAGGGACTACTTACATCACACCCTCTTCTGTTATGACCGACAGCTTTGCCCTGTAAAGCGATGATAAGCTATAATACCATTGAGGACTAGTTGGGACGTACAGGGAAACCATCTGAAACCCTCCACTGTCTGTGAGTAGATTACCGTGCCATCCTTGAAATTCGTGTGCACCTGAAGAGAGGTCAGCTCATACAAGGGCAATCAAGAGAACAGGTGACAGAACGAACCGCCGACTAGGTCCAAGATCTCGGTTCCAGGGCGCAATCCCAAATGGTAGGTGTTGTTCAGTATCAGAGTAATACCGACATCTTTGACTTGTCGAGCAGTGACACCTTTCATTGTAGCCTGCGTAGCTGCAACGCGACGTCAGAAGATATTTATGTCGAACGCCTGCTTGACTGTACCTACCGACAGGCATGAATGTAGGTGTATAGGTCACTCCGTGTGGCATAGTCATGCGAGACACTCTGGCTTTCGTGGTTGAACATCTTGCCAATACTTCAAACTTCAAGGCAGGTCCAGACGAGGAAGGGAGAGATCCTGAAGCATGCTGTCCATTCGTCGCTGCCATACCAGCAGCAAGTACTCTTGAGAAGGAGCGTATATTGAGTATGTCTTGCCTATATGATCGGTGTGCGTTCCAACCAGCGCTTGCTTGTAGTCGTTCTTGGAAAGCTTCAGGCTAGGTTTTGGGCTAGGTGACTTGTCGGTGTTCCACTACAGTCTGTAATCAGGCGAATAAAGCAGGATATGCGGTAGGCTTCAGCCAGACATGGGCTTTGCAAGAATTGCTGCAAAGTACAAAGCCCGATCACGTTTTTTTCGTTGCTGCATGACTGCCGCCGGCCGCTGGAGCTCTTATCTTATCTCACTATCTGAAGAATCAACACTACAAGCATGGCTTCGCGAACCTTTGTCCGAGCTCTCAGCTCTTCTGCACCCAAGCACGCCGCCCAGAAACCGCCGCATCTGCTATCGCTGGCAGACTTGACAGTTCCTGAAATTGGAACACTGCTCGAGTCAGCTCATCGACTAAAGAAGAACTACAATGAGAACCGCATACCACTACAGGCTAGCCAGTTTGGCCATTCAAAAGAGACAGAACTGCTCAAAGGCCGGTCTGTCGCTATTCTGATGAGCAAGCGAAGTACTCGAACTCGCGTAGCCAGTGAAAGCGCGACTGCTTTGCTAGGTGCGTGTCGTATTTCCCATAGAGCACTATACCTGGCTGACCTGCTCTTCTCTATGCAAAGGCGGGCATGCAATGTTCCTCGGGTCGCAAGACATCCAGCTCGGTGTCAACGAGTCTCTGCATGACTCTGCGAAGGTCATCTCCTCAATGGTTGACGGTATCATGGCACGAGTCGGACATCATTCAGAAGTCGAGGTAAGGCATTCATACTTCAGACATTAGCAAACCAGATGCCGATTCAACTTCCCTTTCCTAGACTCTGGCAGAACATGCTTCCGTGCCCGTTATCAACGCCCTCTCCCATCTATACCACCCCACCCAAATCCTGGCCGACCTCTTGACTATGCTTGAAACCTACTCTCCCAACGGCACGTCTCTGTCAGCTCTTCGTGGCCTGACTGTTGCCTGGATTGGAGACTCGAACAACATCCTCAATGATATGATAGTCTCCTTCGCCCGACTTGGCATCAATTTGCGAGTCGCAACGCCAAAGGGCTACCCTCTGGAGGAGCTTGTCATGAAGACAGCACGTGAAGGACTATGGAATGAGAGTCTGAATGGAACTGCCACTAGCACCGTCTTGGAATATTTCAATAGCCCAGAAGAAGCCGTGAAGGGCGCCGACATCATTGTCACGGATACATGGTAAGGCTGTCCCCGAATATTAAAGTAAGATGGTTCTGATCCTGTGCCGTTGTCAGGATTTCAATGGGTCAAGAAGCAGAAAAGGCACAGCGACTGAAAGACTTCGCTGGCTATCAAGTCACTATGGACTTGGCCAAGCGCGGAGGTGCCAACCCAGATTGGAAGTTCATGCATTGTCTGCCACGAAAGTCGGAAGAGGTTGACGACCACGTCTTTTACTCTGACCGCTCGCTCGTCTTCCCTGAAGCCGAGAACCGCAAAGTGAGTTGTACCTTCTCGACTGTGGAAAAATAACTGATCATAGTCTTCTGCTTTGTAGTGGACCATTGCAGCACTATTTGAGTCGTTCTTTGGAAGATGGCAAAAGTGCTAATGGGTAGTAGAAAGTACGCACGCTGTTGTACACTCACACGCAATGAAGCAACCATGCTTGATATTATTTTGCCACACTTTTTCGATTGGCTTTCTGGAGATTGTTGACACTTGTGCCGCACGCACTTGCATGACTCGATATTGCATCGACAACAACAGAGATATACTTGCTGTAGCTACCAGCGCCTTGAGAACCTGGCAGAGATATGGCCAGCAGGCCTCGCTCCTCGCTGGCGGCCAGTAGCGGCCTGCCGACGCCAGGCGCAGGAGTGACAGCAAGACGCAAGTCTGGGCTACCGAGTCCAGGGAATAGTCCTACTAAGAGCAGCAGAGGACCAGCAGGTAGCGATGAGATCGCAAACCGCATGTCGGAGCTGCAGGCTGCTATACGCAGTAAAGATCCAGCGAGCTATGGTGCGTCTGGCAGACGGTCAGCACTGGGCGCTAGCACGACAACAATGGACGAAGACGAGGTGGAAATGCTCCAGCCACTGAGTGCCCAGTCACCACCAGAGTTTGCAAGTCCACGACCTATCAGACGGATACCGTCGTCTGCAACAGCCCTGCGACCTACACCACAATCAACCTTGCGAAGCCTCGATGAGAATGGACGCAATGGAGAAATAGGTACCCCGACATCAACACCGGGCCCAGCCGCTTCTTTCGTGAGACCAGGCTCGAGTCTTTCAAGCTCCAGCTACATGTCAGCACATGCTGCGTCTGATAATCGTGCAAGGTCACCCATGCCACACGATGTGCCAGTTACACCGGCAAAGCGAACGAGCGACAGCCTGGCGCCCAGTTCGGCAAGGCTTGCAAGAACCGCTAGTAACGTTTCTTCTGCCTCGAGCTTCAGGACTGCACCTTCTTCCACGTATCGTGGTGATGACGGTTCAAATGATGCACCACCTCAGGTCGGCGACCGCGTACAAGCAGCTGGGATGGAGGGCATACTGCGGTACGTTGGTGAAGTACACGGCAAGCCTGGCACATGGGCGGGTGTCGAATTGGTAGGAGATTATGTTGGCAAAGGGAAGAACGATGGTACTGTTCAAGGGTGAGCTTCACTATTGCATAGAGAGGAATGCAAACACCTCGACTAAGCTTGGGTTCCTAAATCACGTGCTTCTGAAATTAGGCGTCAATACTTTGCTTGCCCACCAGAGTGTGGCATATTTGCGCTGCTATCGAAGGTACAAGCTGTGGTGCCTCAATGTATTCTTCTACAAGCATCTCCGCCGGCATCGGTTGCACGGCGAACTTATCCCCGTCCTTCGTCTTCTCTTTCAACCGCTGGTAGTAGTGCAGGTCCAACTCCGCGTAGACCGCTACCCCGGCCCAGTGGCTCCCTAGTGCCGCCATCAACGGTAGCACGACAAGCCACAAAGACATCGAGCGATGCAAGCCAATATGCCAGCTCCCAGATAACAGCTGGATCGCGAGCGTCCAGCTACCTCAATCTGACAGCAAAGCAACTCCAAGAGCGAAAAGCACAATCCACTACGAACACGGCGGCGAGTCCCAGTACACTGCGCAGTCCGCGCAAATCAATTACACTTGCGAACTCGACAGCGAGTGCTTACAGCACTGGAGGTCCTACGCCTAAAGCTACGCGCACGACTGGTCGCCCCAGTGGTGTCATAGCCAGTGCCAGAAAGTCTATAGGGAATACGCCAGGCGCGTCAAGCTCGATTCGACGTCCTGGATCCTCCATGCGAAGCCATACGCCGGACGTCCCGTCAGTGCCACCTTTACCGACTAGCATGTCAGCCAGCAACAATGTAGCGTCAACTCCCGCGAGAAGATACTCTAGCATCTCAAGACCAACGACCCCGTCTGGGAGACCCTCATCGCGTCAGTCCAATGCGGGATCCGTGTCAAGATCCGTCAGCCGCGCTTCGTCGCGAGCATCTTTACTTTCTGGCCCGTCTCGCTTAAGCCAGCGGGAAGACGAAGATGCGGAAGAAACCCTGAAAGACACGGACCAAGCTAGCCTGCAAGAATTACAGACCGCAAGAGATTCGCTCAATAAAGCAACGAGAGAAGCTGAGCAGGCGAAGTTGGAGTTACTTGAACTCACCAGCGATTTCAGAGATGAGCAAAAAAAGACAAAAGCATTACAGCTTGAAGTAGACGAATTAAAACGGAAAGCAGCGGATAGTCGGCTCGATCAAGCTAGCGCTATAGATGAAAGGCAAGCTGAAAAGGAACAGCAATCAGCTGAGCTTGAGCGTTTGAATCGAGAACTTAAAGAAGCGCGAACACAAGCTGAAGAAACGAAAAACGCTCAAGCGACTATGACTTCTGAATTGGAACAGGGTCATGATTTGCTTGCTCGACTACAGGCCGAGCGAGATGCTTCTGCCAAGGAAGCGAAGTCACTTGCTGTGCAGCTAGATGATCTACAGAAAGCAGGAAGGGCTATGGTGGATCTTTATGAGGACAAATTTCAAAATTTGGAGGAGGAATTCCAAACCACTCAAGATGCATTACAAGCTAGAGAAAAGCAGCTACGAGATATGCAAGAAGAGATTGAAAGACAACAAGCTCTCCTCGCTAAACGAGATCAAGCGAATCGGGATGCAAATAATGCAGATGCTTTCCTTGCTGCTAGTCTTGGTGCAGGCAGACCTATGGAACAGCAAGAATCGGCATTGGCTATTGAGAACGATGATCTTCGTGCTGAACTTGCTCATGTCAAGAAGCGTATGGCTTCATTAGAAGAAGAATCATATGACAAAACTGTTGAATTTGAAAGTCGGCTCGAGAAAGAAAAGCTTAAAAGGCAAGAAAGTGGAGAAAATATTGAGAAATACAAGAATGAAGTTAAGGACTTTAAGGAACAGATTGATAAGATCAAGAATGAAAAGGTCAAAGCCGAAGAGAGAGCTCACGAACTTGAAAGTGCCCTCCGAGAAAGTCAACAAACCCTCGAAACTGAACGCGTGGAACTGGAAAATCTGCGTAACGAGCAGCAACAACAGAACACTTCATCTTCTGGTAGGAATGATGAATTTGCGCATTTGAGATCCGCTCTCACTGTAGCACAACATGAAAAGAAGGATAAAGAAAAGGAAATTAGAAAACTGAGGTCTGATTTGGAATCTATACAAGAAGAATTGAAATTGATGGATGAGATTAGAGAGGAAGGGAAAGTTGACGGTATTGATGGTGAGGATACTACTGAAATTACTAAATTCATCGCCGAAATACGTGAGAAGGATGAAAAGATTATGAGATTACAGAATGAGTTAGCTCAAAATACCAAGAGAGGTCTACCGACGATATCTACAGAACCTACTGATACAGATTCGATACCTACTCCTATACAATCATCATTCAATCAACATCTCTCACCTCACGATCATCCAAGTTCACCTAAAGAAAGTCCGTCTTCATCAACTTCTTCTTCTTTGCGGAGGAAGAGAGATTCAAATACTTCCATACACTCTAATACTAGTCTGTCGAGTTTGACTTCGTTAGGTTCTAATTATAGAAGGGGCTCCCTAAAGGACGAGAGCTCTATGATGAAGGATGAGATTGAAGGGTTGAAGATCTTGCTTAGACAAGCTGAGGCGGAAAATATGAAACTCAAGGAAAGGTCAGAGGCTGTTGAAGAAGAAGCTTTGAGGCTGAAAGACGGGCAGAAAGCTCTGGAAAGCACAGTGAACAAGTAAGGGTTATCAAACATAGGATAATTGAGCTATACTGACCTGATTTCATCCTGCCGAACCAGCCTTGTGGAGCAGCTTGAAACGCAACAAGCCGGCAAAGGGTCACATACGCCAGTGAACTTGCCCGTTCTTCCACCAAAAACAAGCAGTCAAGAATTATTGGAAGCGGAGGTGAGAGAATTGAAAGTAACACTAGCTAGATTAGAAAAAGAGTATAAGAAGGATAAAGAGAATTTGAATTCCGAAGTACTTCAACTTGAATTGTTAGTAGAAGCTAAGATATTCAGAGAAGGAGAATTAGAAAGTCAATTAGAAGATGTTAGAAGAGCTTTAGCTGCATCTAAACGATCTTCTGTTGCTGCTGTTACAAAGCTAGCGAACGGTGATCTACCACCATTGAAGAATCATGATAGTCCCAGAAGAGGTAAATCTACTGTTAAACCTGATAGAGGATCTGTTTCTTCTATCGCTGCTCATTCTAGCAGTAATAACAAGGACGAGGGAGAGAATGTACCCTCTGGAAGAAGATCGGCTAGTCAGTATATTGAAGAGGACTATGACGACGGTCTGTGTGAGATTTGCAAGGAAGACCATGCAGTCGAGGTGAGTCCATTATCTCTCAAAAAAACCAGCTTCAATGCAGTTCTACGAAGACGACTAATGAATATCTCTCATCCCGCAGAACTGCCCCATATTCGGAGGATCCGCTGCATCGGATACCGAAAATAACAAGAACAAGAAGAAAGCGAATGGGACTCCGAATGGCGAGAATGATGCCCCGTATTGCGATGATTGCGAGGAGTATGGTGCGTTGTGTCTTTCACTCTCTTCGGACACTGCCGGAAAGGATGGAAAAACTAAGACTTGGAATGTTCTGTCTTTACAGGTCACGATTTAGCGAATTGTCCTCTGGCGGATGAGGTATTCTAGTCTCCTTTGGCATTCCTCATGTGATTGTCCTTCCCATGATTGATACGAGTATATGCCCGAACGCCACAAGCATGCTGGTGTCCCATCTTTAACATCAGTTGAGAGTAGCACATGATCAAAAGTAATCATCTCGTCTGTATCATAGTAACGAGCGTATGTTACGAGTGGAAGTAGCGAGTTTAGCGCGGAATAACAATCATAATGGATTCACCGGCGGGCATTTCCTGTCATTCTCCGTCAAGCGCCGGCCGGATGAGTGCGAGATCGTGACTTCGCGGTCTTTCGACGTAATGGAAGACGCTCTGTTTCTCTCTTCTTCTAACCTCTTCATATGCTCAGACACACCTGCATTGCTCAAGCACGACAGGCACTCCGCACAGCAGTCCTTCCTCGCAACACCCTCCGACTCGCAGCACACCGCTCCATCAGCTCGACGACAGCTTCCCGATTCACCCACGCTCCATCCGCAAAGATGCCCGCAGACGCAAGCAAGGCCGCCTCCAAGGACCCTTACACTGGTAGGGCCACCTCACTCTTGCTCGTAATGGGCACGCAGGTGCACTGATACTCTGGACTTGTGCCGCTTCCCATTACTGCAATCTGGCCCGCTGCTCCAAATGACATCACATCGCTACAAACACGAACTGCATCGCATCGCATCAACAGAGAATACAGAAAAGCAGGCTTCTCCTCAGGAAAAGGTCAAGGAGATACAGTGAGCTTCAATCTTGGTTCTGAATTAGAGTCCACGGTGCAAACGCTGACATGTGCCTTGTTCTTGCAGGACCATCATCCAAGAAGCCAAGGTATGCATGTTGACTACCCGAGCCAGAGATGGCGCTCTGCACAGGTTCGTTCAAATTTTTGTTCTTGAGTACACTGTAGAGCTAGCTGCTGATCTGCTGCTGTTACAACTCTTCGGCTTCCTTCCCCACCCAACGACACGCCTCGCTTATGTTGTGATACAGCCGAGCAATGGCACCAGCAAGCAAGACAGCACCGTTCGCTTTCGAATTCATTGCCAACTCTGAATCGGGCAAGTTCGATGAAGTAGACTCTCATTCCGAAGTCAACGTCAGCTTCTACGACCAGAGCTCGACCGACTGGATCTCAGTCGCCGGTAATGCTCACGCCAGCAGTGACAAGGCTAGAATCAAGGGTGAGTTCAGAGCATTTCTTATCGTTGACCTGTGCATGCGCTCAATTTTGGTATCCTTCGACAGAAATCTTCAACCCTATGGTCTCCGCTTGGTTCGGTGATCTAGGTGATGGCGTACACGACGGTACTGCCGCTGACCCAAGAGTCGAGCTCATCGTAGTCGAGCCTACCGAGATCCGATACTGGAAGAAGACACAGACCAACCTTGGCCAGCTCGCTAACGTAGTTGTGTCCGCCGCGACAGGTTAGTCTTGACTTTCGGCCCTTTCAGATCTCACACATGAATACTTCGCTGACCACCTTGTTGGGACATATAGGCAAGACCGCCAACCCCGGGTACTTGCGCACCATCACCAAGGATGAGCTCGCTCAAGCCAAGTCTGCATAGAAGTCTGAAGGAGACGTTGGGCCATTGACGCGAAAACGCGCCTCGCCTAATTCAGTCATAGTAAGACAACCTCGCATTTAGTGTAGCTTTCAATTATATCAAAGAAATACATTCTCATTACCGTCATCACTCAATCGCCTTATTGCATATGTCTTCCTGTGCCGTTATTGCGACCTAGAACCTTGCGTCGTCCAGTTCCAGCAGCTTGACAGGCTTGCCTTTGCAGCGATTATTTGCATGTCTGTACTTGCCAGCGATGTCATTGCTTCCACAAGCGCTGCATCAGGGTCGAATGAGCTCAGTCATCCTTCTATTGCTTCGAAATGCCTAGCGTGTGCACCAGTCACGGCGCTCGAGTTTCTGTCGCCATCAAATCTTCTCCTAGCAGCTCAAGGACCATGGCTCAAGCTATACGATGTGTGTAGTCCGAAGAAACCCATAGCCGAGTTGAAACTATGGAGCTTCCAGCGTATACATGGTATTGTGCGCCTTTCAAATGGTGGCAGTGAAGAGCCAACAAGGGAAAGATTGATTGTATTCGGTGGGAAACAAGTCGCTATCGTAGAGGTTGATCAAGAAAAGTACGTCCACTGCCCATATGCAGCTACTGGCATTGTAGAAGGCAAATCGGAGCACTGATCTTCATTCTCATCTATCTAGACGTTCCCTGTCCATAGAACGCTCTTGGGTAGCGAATGATTGGCTCCTTGCGGCTGCCTGGTTTGGTGTAAGTACCGACAGACATACGGCGAACATGCGAAGATCGTTTTGACTGATTCCACCACTCGCATAATATCAGGGGGACGCTGTCCTGCTCATAACATCGCACAATACACTGCTGCGGTACGACCTGTCTGTCCAAGAAAACAAGACAACAATATCTTTATTCGAGCTGCACTCTCACGAAAGGCCTCTACTATGGTCGGCATGCTTCTCACGCTCCGTATATGAACATGAGAAAGATGTATATATCGCAGTTGGAACGATCATGAATGAGATTCTAGTCTGGAGACCTTTTGTGGATCATGGGAGGATTGAGAGACGACTTATAGGGCATCACGTGAGTTCGAATAATTAATCTGGCTGAGAATTAAAGGTGTTTGTACTTCTGAAAATTTGGAGCTGATGAATATTATATCGCACGCAGGGATCTGTCTTCTTTGTGGTTTTCTCGCCTGTCACCGGCGAAGATGGCAAATATACACTCGCTAGTGGTTCCGACGACAGAGATGTTCGACTCTGGACTTGGAAAGCTGCTTTTGAGTAGGTCTCAAACACTGCCAATGTGTGCCAATGTGGGAAGGTGTCCGGTGTACCCGACTAAGTCTCTCGTGTCGCAGTCAATGCACGAGTACCATCTTGCGGGGTCATACACATCGACCGTGGAAAGCTACCTTCTGCAAGAACTCCAATCTGCTTGTCACAGTTGGCGAGGTGAATGACTTTTCTTGTAGTGATTCACAGAGTACACTCTTATTCTCGTATACGTTCTTAGGACCTTCGCTGCTTGCTGTGGGATACAACCGACCACTCCTCGACGTCCCCGGTGCCCCCAGTGGGTCAATACAAAGGTCACGAGGGCAAAAATCTATGGAGCGTGGCAGCATCAGAGAGTCATGCCTTGATAGTGTGTACCTGCTCAAGAGGGAATCGCGCTCGACCGTTACTGACCGATTTGTCACAGGCCACAGGAGGATCAGACGGGGCTATTCGTCTTTGGCCATTGACGCCGGAACAATCCCCCAAGGCGATTTTCACGGCTGAACAGAAGGATCTCATAGTGGCGTTTGATGTGACTGACAAGCACGTCGCTTTCTTAACGCGATACGGGTAGGTAGTTCAAGAATAAAGACAGTAAAATCCCACTGATCTTGAACCCTGCCAGAAACGTATATTACTGCCAGACTGGTAATGAAGCAGAAGCACCCCGACATTTGTTCAATATCGAAAACAACAAACGAAGTTTACAAGCTGAAATATCAATACAAAGCGATTCAATTTGGATTTGGACGCGAGAAGGGCGTGTATACTGCTTCTGCTTCGGAGACGAGGAAGCATCGCCTTTGCAGACGCAAAACATAGCTGCTGTGCCAGTATTGGTAAGCGCTAGCGACCATGGCAAGAAATGGGCGCTGTACGATCGTCGTAGTCGCACTGTGCAGGTGTGGGAGCGCCGCGGTGAAACTCTGCTTCAAAAGAAAGGACAGAGTCCTGCTCTCGAGGCGGAAAAACTTCCAAAATTCGCAACATGGCTAGATGAATCCACTCTACTGCTCGTGGATGCCGTTTCATCGATTTGGGTGTTCGCTTACGCAAAAGATGCTTCAGAGATCAGCTTGCTACATAGCTGTCGACTCGCTACGAAAAGCATATTTGCACTGCAAAGAGATGATAGCAGAGCTGAAACATTCTGGATTGGAACGAAGGATGGATGTGCTTTGTATCGCCTAAAACGTGACGGTTGCGAAATCGCACTTGAAGTTCTCGGCTCCAATTGTCTACATCACGGTGTGGTGAAAGAGGTAGGCGACATGAAGGTATGCGACTAGGTTGCACGCGCTGACGGTAACGAGCCCTTCCAGATATACGCTAGACAACCAAGCAGTCGCTCGCTGTATCTGGCTTGCGATAATACCAGTGGGCGAGTGGTGGATCAAGCTGGCAACATTGTGAGCGTTCCATCTTCCTATTGATCCATCCGTTATTAAGAGACACTAATCTACATGATGCTATAGCTTGCTACCGTCCACTGCCCTGCGTCATCGGCTCATACGCTGCGATTAATCGTGCAAGATGACCGATTATATTTCTACAGCAATAGCGGAACACAATTGCACCTACAAGGACGCGAAATCTCAATTGACCCCATTATCCAAGAAGGCGTACAAGGTAGGGAAATATGGTCAGTCGATCTGTGCCGCTTGGACCATTCGCAGAGGATATTGTGTGCCACAACTGCAGAAGACAATACAATCAAGATCTTTGAATGGATTAGCGGCTCCACGAATTCATTACGCACTCTATTTCGATACCCTGATCCGGAAGGGACGCTCCAGAACGCTCGCTGGTCAACAAGTAGCCACGATAGCCATCTCGACTCTGCAATTTTGTTTATCACGGCCGCAAAAGAACGACTATATGCACTCCAAGTCACAGTTCCCGCTGAAGAGGAGAATGTGGCTGTTCTAAAGCTGGGCGAAGCACAGCGGGATTTGACTGAATCGGACGACTCGCGTACGATGACTTTGGATGTGCTGAAGATCCCTGGCTCTAACATACATGCAATACTTGCGGGAAGCTCTGATGGTAGCTTAAAGGTAAGCCTAGGTGTTTCATACAACCAGTGCGAGCGCTAATGAAATGCCTCCATAGCTCTGGTATTTCGATGAGATTAGACGCACTTTCACATTACGATGGTCGTCCACTTGGCACGACCGATGTCTTCTCTCCTCGCGCATATTTCCCGTATCTCAAACCCTGTGGGCTGTTTCTGGTGCAACTGATGGCAGACTAGCTGTGTGGAACCTGAGCACAGTATCAACTGTACCCGCTCACATCATCAAAGACGTGCATCAATCAGGCGTTAATTGTCTGGATGCTTGCATTCAAGGTGAGTGCCAGACGCAAAGTCCGTGCGCTTCGCTGACTTAGTTCGGTGCAGATGGAGAACTACACATCGTGTCAGGTGGAGATGACTGCTCATTGGCATATTCAACACTATCGCTCCAAAGTCAAGCTGAGACAGACTACCAGCTGACTAAAAAGCTTGATGCGCACTCGTCCTCACTCAAGGGTCAGTCACGCAATGCTCTCGCACATAACCGACCTCCATTGACCATCATTACAGGTATCTCAATACTTGGACCTGGCACTTTCATCAGCACTTCCACGGATCAGCGTATAACAAGCTGGCGACTGCTACAGAAAGATTCAGATGATCCCAAGATTGTGCGCGTAGCCTCGACAGTAACATCCGTTGCTGATACTGCAGGCATCTCTGTACTCCCTACAAGCGATTGTCCCGGGAATGCACTGGCTGCGATTTGCGGTCTAGGCCTGGAAGTGCTGGAGGTATTGGCGTAGGTGTAAAAGGAAGGTCCGTATCGCACAGGAATGGCATTCACGTGTGCACTGTTGTGTATCATGGACGACTTTGTACTGCTGACCTAGAGCTGAAGCCAAGGGTGTTTTGCTGGTGTATCCTGCCTGGACTAGAGTCATTGTAGTTATAGGTGGCGTTCCAGAGCAGTAATGACCCATGAATGCGCGATAGTGTTTGAGCAACGCTAACTTCGACAAGACTGCCTAGGATTGTGCAAACCTAGTGAAAGAGCCAATGACGCGTCTGCATTCTTATCGGATTGTCGTGGTGCTCCTTCATGCCAGTCCAGGCTTGCCTGCTTGCTTCTTTCGCATCCAACTAGAGCAATCCTGCATCTTCCACGTCGGGGCCCTCTCTGCATGACTGTACGAGGGATGCGTGGGCAGTGATAGAAGAGGAGGACGTCCACAGGCTGTCTCAACGACACTCAGTCAGTTGTCGAAGAACCAAGAACAAGCTTTGGCTGTGAAGAGCACAACAACCGCCCGCTATGGAAGCACAAGCATCGCGGCACGCACGTTTTGACAAGCAGCGATATACAGATGACCAGCGTACATACGGTGAGACTCGGCTCTTCCAGCTTCACTGCTGTTCAGACAGCTGATTGTCCTCGATCACGTGTTGTTGTCAATCAATAAACAATGATCCATGAATACGAAATGCAGAAGCAACAAGCAGGCCTGGCAGAACAGACTCGGCTCGTGAAGATCTACCTGTGACCCTGTCCACCCGGAAGCGCGCAGCATCGAGTAGTGCTGCGTATCGAGCCCACCAGGCTGTCGATAGAGACAGTGCACCTGTGGCTGGAAGTAGGTCTGCATTTGTTGACCGAAATGCCAGCCGAGACAAGTAACCTAACGTGACATATGATTCACAGCTTCTCGAGAACGCGCACTTCAAGCAGAGCTGGACACGGCCAAGCGGCAAGTCGCCTTCCTGCCCTTTCTGAAAGAGAAGTTCGATGCTTTAGTCAAAGAGCATTCAGACTCCAAAGCCCGATATACAAGCAAAACAAGCCTTCTCAAAGAACAAGTGAACGAGTTAGAGAAGAAATGCAACGGTTTTCAAGCAGACACAGAACGCTTGCGAGCAGAGAATCTAGCAAAAACAAGCGAAGTTAGGACGTTAGGAACTGAATTAGGAAGGCTTAGAAGCGCGAAAGGTGAAGTCGAGCAGCAGCTTAAAGAAAGTCAAAGTCAACACGACCAAGTGAAGCAGCGGTCACAAGATCTGGAAGAAGCATTAGAAGCTCAGCAAGCGCAATACAGAGAGCTCGCGACGTTCACTCACAACCAAACGGATGTACTGAGACAACAGGCTAGTACGGCTTTTTCAGCTCAGAAAGCATCGCACGAGTCCGCGAAAAAGTATCTGGATAGTCGCCTACTGGTTCACCAATTCACGAGGTTCAAGCTAGACAGAAAGATAGAAGAAAAAGATGATCAAGTGTGCCAGCTGGTGGAACTGATTTTACAATCTGAAGAAGAACAATCATTTAGCGAATCTAGAATAGATGATCTAGAAGACGACGTAGAGACTATCGAGCGTAGCCGAGCAACGGAAAGCAGGCTTTTCCGTCAAGAACGAAGAGGTCTCATTGAACAGGTAACGAGTCTGGCGGCCGATGTCAGATATACACAAGAGCGACACGCACAGAAGGAGCAGGAGTGGAGGAATGAGCGAAGTGTCTTAAAGAGGGAAATCAAGACCGCCGTCTCTATCCTCGACTCTCAGGAAGAAGCGTTGGCCGAAATGCAAAGCATGTCGATGGCCAAATTCGAGATTGAGCAGCAGCTATCGCAGAAGAGGCTGGAGCTAGAAGAAGCGCTACAAACTATCACGGCCAGGGATGAGGAAGTGCAGGAATTACAGAAGCGCATGGAGATGCTTTCGCTGGAAAAGGAAGAATTGTCGAATGATCTATCTACAGTTCAAGATCAGTTGCACACAACAGAACAAGATCTAAACAACGAAAGAGCCCAACGCCGTCATCTCAGTTCGCTTCTTATACAAAGTCAAGCGGCAGAGACTCAGTTACAAGACGAAGTCTTCTCACTACAAAACGATCTAGTTTCTTATTTGCAACTTCAAGAAACACATGCTGATTTAATCAAAAACTTAGATCGGTTGATGAGAACTGCTGATTTAGCGGAGGAGGATGCGAAGGAATTAGCACGTATGAACTCGGAACTGGCTGGTCATAACAACCCGAATCAGAGGATCAGACAGCTTGATCGGCTACGAAATGAGCTGGCGGAGCTCAAGAAGGTGTGTAACTCGCTTCCACGCAGAGGTCAGCCCTGTGCAAATGTCTAACGTTCCACCTTCAGAAATACGTCAATGCCCAAGCGGACCTCGCTGGTCATAAAGGCAAGATTGCAGCTCTGGAAGCCGAAGTTTCTTCGTATAAATCGGTAGATGAGCAAAGGCCGAAGATTATCAAACATGTCCAAGCTTTACAGAATTCGACTAACATCGCGAAGGAGATGCCATTAGGAAGCGTAGGGTTCGGTCATGTTTCGGTCAGGAAAAATAATATTCAACAGGTAGATCAGAATAAGGCTGCTAAAGTGTTCGGACAGAGAGGTCCTGCCAAGTCTTTTCTTTCGTAGTTCCCGTATGAAATAAGTGGGGTTTTCCAACCCCACGTTTATTCGTTAGTTTCGATTAAGCAGCGGCATGTAGTCTGTTATTGTACCATTATCAGTATAGCTTCGAGAGAACAATGCGGCAGTCTTCATCAGACAGGAACGGTCAAAAGGGAACCAGCTTTTCTCTGACTTCCTTTGCTTCACTTTCCCTTTGCCAACATTGCTTTATTTTTGTACGAGAAGAAAAGGTATACTAAACAAGAATAGTTTCTCCTCCTCCATACGGTATATTGTTTGCTGCTGTTTTTGGAAATTTGCGACGACTTATTGCACGTTCAAGAAACTCTGCCTCTTTGCATCCGCTTCCTTGGTTTTTCTTCTTCTTTACTTTCTACTCTCTACTGATTCAGCATTTTGACTTTCCCTCTCATTGCAGTGAACGACAGTTCAGTGCATTTAACAGAAAACGACATTTATGCTGCATTCTTGAGTTACTGTACTTCTGAGACTTCACCTGCAGGAGAAACCTAGAACAGGTCGCCCATAGCAGCCATTTCAGGACCTGCATTCTCCTTGACAGCCATTTCTGCATTGAGAAAAGCGAAATGGACAGGTGGTCAGTCTCTGTTGCATATGATACTGCGTGCGATCGAATTAAAGGACTACGCACCAAAGTATGAATAGATCATAGTGACGGCCAAAAGAATACCGGTACCGGAACCAAGAGCTCCCATCATATCAGCGCAAACAGACAGTGCACCAATAGTAGCACCACCGAAAGCAGCAGCAGTAGGAATAACTCTCTTCAGCTCCTTGTACATGGACTGTTCGCGGTGACCAGCCATGACCATTCCTTGGTCCTTGAGCTGGCGAGCGACATCTCTTGGTCCAGAACCGGAAACTTCGATCCAAGTCTTGGAGAATAGTGCACAAGCTGTGAGCATGAAAGTGATGTAGAGGGCTGTGTGAATTGGGTCGACTAGTGCTTCTCTGAATGTGTGGGGTGGTGACATGTAGTATGCAATTCCGGAAACAGCACTGAGCTGGGCTGAATCCTCAAGGGGCTGGAGACGAAGAAGGATAAAAACACGAAAATGGATCAGCTAATCTTGCTGAAAACGATAGACTAAATTCGAGAATAGACTCACCTCCCAAACACCTAACAATCTAACAATAAGGTTCTCAGGGAATCGGCTGAAGAGCATTTGCGAAAGGATAAATACGTTGGAGGTGAGGGCAGACTCGAGCATGATAGGCATATTCGAAGTGTAGAACAGCTTGACGGGGTAAGTGCCACGTTGACCTCTGTTCTTATTGCTCTTGACGGGGATTTCAATTCTGAAACCTTGTAGGTAGATAACCGCAGCGAAGACTACAATGGTAGCAAGAAGGTTCATGACATTTGGTAATCTATCGCGATAGAAAGCTTCTTTCAGAGCTCGGCTCTTGTCGTGTCTTGTGAATAAGAGATGGAACAATGCGATGAGAGCACCTTCGAATTCTGGTCCTCGGCCAGTATTGATCGTTGTTGGCGAGAGTGCCTTCCAGACGATTGATTCGCAAATGTTTGTAGCAATGAAAAGATTGATACCCGATCCTAGACCATAGCCCTTTTGTAGGAGTTCATCAAGGAGGATGACGAGGAGACCGGCCACGACGAGCTGGAGAATGAGGAGGAGGCAGATACCGGCACCGAGGTCCTTTGGCTGGCCGTAGAGACCTGTGAGGACGTAGACGGTGGCTTGACCGAAGGAGATGAGGATGGCGAAGACTGTGGTGGAGTAATCGGTACGGTATCAGTGTGCGACGAAAGCCAATAGCGAACAGGGCTCCTTCTCACGCTTCTGGGCACCTCCGAAGAGAGCGCGGTCCTCTTTGAGGCCGAAGTCGACCTCGACGAGGTTAGCACCAGCTAGGAGCTGCATGATCATGCCTCTGCGGTGGTGGATTGCTGTTAGAACAATGTGCCTAAAAGCGGGCTTTAGGAGTGACTGGCCAACTCACGAGGTGACGATTGGGGTGATACCGAGTTCCATGAGCGTTCCTCGGTTAGAAGCGAGGATGACACGCATCCAGTAGAGCGGATCTGCATTGGTTGTCAGTATTAGAAGTGTAACGCGTGTGCCTATCTCTGTCAAATGAAGCCAACTCACCCGACGAGTCTGAAGAGACGATACCGAAGAGCGGGATCTGACTGCATACCAGGAAGATGAGAAGGGTGACTGCTGTCCATCCGACCTGGTAGATGAGGGTTAGCATGACTTGACTACACTCTGCATACCTGCTTCGCTCTCACTTTTTGGTTGAATGGGACCTGTTTAGGCAGCATGGGCAATGCGGACGAGCAGCACAGAAGGCGAGGGAAAGAGAGGGACACAGACAAGCGAGTCAGCTTGTGTGATAGGATTTGTCTAGCTGGCCGTCACAGTCATGGCTGCATCGCGTGTGCCATTCTGCCTGTCCCGTCGACGTGTCCATGGAATGGAGGCTCACTCTGCGTTCTGGAGGCGAGATCTCGGGCAGCACGCCCATAAACGGGCGCACCAGGTCAAGGACTGCATGATGAGACGGGTGCAGTGGTCAGTACAGTGTCCGTATTGCTACCTTGTGCTATCCTCCAGTGCTCTGGCTTTCTCGCGCTCTCGAAGCTTCTCTCGCAGCCGACAGCTCCACTCACATCGGACTGCATGTGCAAGGCGGAGCAGTCAGTACAGTGACTATGCCAGTGCTTGTCTGTCGTGCCCACTCACAACTCATCCTTGCGTGCTCGACGTGTCACTCTTGAAAAGCCGGTGACTGCCTCGTGGTTTGCGGTTGTCTTCTATCCAAGCAGCGCCGTCCATCCATGGGGCGGGAGATATCGTCCTCGAAGCTGGAGGAAGGCATGCATAACGCAATAACACGACATGCAAGACACTCTGATTAACAGTATTCTAACGGACTGCGAAAGATATGCTCCCGCTGCTGCTCCTGTTACTGCCTAGATGGTGCACACCTGGATGCAGAGATGGACACATAGGGTACCTCTGTCCTTTGAACAACACACTTCGCCCGCCTTTTACAGATTGCTAACGTACTCCGACTGGGCGGAACAATACCTGATACGGCATCACTCCTTCAGGCCAGACCTTGGCGGGCCACTGCCTTTGTGATGTAGTTGACGGACTAACCAGGCTGAATCTATACCCACCCAACACATCACCGTTATAGCAATACGAATTGGTCAGTCAACCTATTAGATCTACAATATAGCCGCAATACCTGGCAAGCTCCACCTGACTGTAGCAGCTCAACTGCCTGTTACCTCATAAGAGGTCCAAATGCTATCTACAAGACGTGACGCAGCAAAGACAGACGACGATAGTGCCCATGCATTCGTTTCAATCAGTCTCACCGATTCCCTTCCCTCCTCCTTAGGGACCACTTTATCCTCGAACAGTTTAGTATCTCCGAAACTTCCACGTCCAGGTTCGAACACCTTAAGCTATGCACGCCGTCGCTCATATTCTATATCTCGTCGTCGAGTGTTGCCCTTTCTTCGTCATTTATCACTCTGGGGAAGATGGAGTGTATTACTTCTCCTAATTGTCATAGTACTCTTACAAGCTATAGTGAGAGGAGATAGAAATGCGATGATTTCATCGGGTAAATCGAACTTTAATTGGGCTATTACAAGACTGAGACCTCAAAAAGTGGCTATATATTGCGGTCGTAACACGGATTTTGGTAAGTCCAGTCCTCTTTACGGTTCCCGTGCCGTGAATGATCCACTCTAAGGCTTGCAACTAAAGCTTGTCTTCCCTTTAACGATACTAGACATTGTCAACTCTCTCATCACTGCATTATCAATACAGGGAATAAGGCAACGAGTAAATCCCTCAATATATGCAGAATATACATCTGAACTTGGTAAACTTGCAAATGGGCAGAGTAATTGGATAAAGAAATTCGCTGTGATGTACTCTCAGCCTCTCAGCCTGCTCCGGACAGCCCAACATAAGCCAGGTAGGCCACTGCCAATGATAAGCAAATGATGCAAATACTGCCAGCTATGGACTGATGGCTGAATCTTCCCTTGACGTTTATATTTCCCAGATGTCCTTATGGTACCGCCATCGGAATCACCACTCACATCTGTAATCGACATCCTCGATAAGAACATCAAAACGCGAGCAATATTCATAATTAAAGATCCAAAGAAGTTCACATTATCATCATTAGACAATCCATCATTACCAGTATTTCAAGACTTATTAAAAAGAAAAAGGATTTCATTCTTATTAACCGATAAACGACAAGTTCGATTTTTTATTGAAAGAATGAATAATCTATTTCAAGATGAATTACATTATAAAGTTGAAGAAAGAGTAAAGTCTTATTTTCCTTTGTTGGATATACCTTATAGGAAATCGACACCCAAGAAAAGGGCGCTTCTACATTATGGAGTTTTTTATAATGATGATCATAGTGAACAATCAATTGAATACATTAATTCTTTAATCAATGATGTTGGTCATTGGATCAAAAAGGATGGTACTTCAACTGGATATGATATCGTACAAGACTCTGCAACTGGGAAGAACGTCTTGAAAGCCAAGAATCATGGTAATGGAGTCATTACTTTTCATATATTTTTCCCTCCTCATTTAAATGAACAGCGTAAAGAAGCTATCAAGGAGAGGTTTTATATACCTGATAGTCTCAAACGTCCCATCTATATACACGACAATACCAATGTAAACGCACTGTATGGCGTTGTAGCTAAAATGGTGAGTTTCGAAAATCAGGTTCTGTCCGTTCGAGTCTACGCTTCTTGACAATTCCAAGTTATTGTCGCTATCTTCACAGCATCTCCTCCTTCCTTCACAGCCGTATCGCTTCCCAGCATACAATACTAACGATCCCGATCCATACGACCCAATTATACCAATTGCGTTCTCGGGTCATAATCGTGTTCTGCTCCCTCATTCTCTATTGAGCGCATACAGCGCATACGGTGAAGGGTCCGACTCACCTGTCATGATAACATACCCCGATGATCCAAACGCAATTGGAAGAGGCGATAAAGCAATATCAGTTATCGATGCAGTTTCAATGATCAATAAACGCCAGGACCCTAGATTTAAGATGGCCATTGCAGGTAGTCCTTGGTTGAGAAGGAATGTGGATTGGCATTATAGACCGTTGCTGGATAAAATAGTGAAGGAGAACGCTGACTCTATCGCAGAAATTCTGAGCTTGTAAAATAACATGTATATGTCAGTCTATCTTGTGAGAAGAAACAAGTACTCTTCATAAGGCCTGCGTGACACGTGTATCTGAACCAGGAAATATCTGAGGCATGTCATTTGCCTGCAACTCGAGGTGTTGGTCGATGAGCATAGTACGCGCGTTACATGAGGTGCAAGTACCTGACAGCATTAGCAGTCAAGAGAAGGTATGTTGAGGTATATTTGAATGAGACCAACAACAGGATAGAAACCAACCACGTAAGGTTACAAGAGACTGTGAAGTGCGCTATGTCTCATCAATCGCGGGATGGCCGTCGCAAATGAAGTGAAAGCGCGTCTATATTGAGAGGGATAGAGGCATGATCGGAGAGAGATACACCATCGAGCCGTTTATGCTTCGAAGCACTGCTCGTACGAGTGCTGTTGGAATGATTGAGAGGAAGGTTATCAGATAACCGTCTCTGAACCGAATCCAACAAATTCCGGGGAGAACCACGAATTTGTAGTTTGACAAGCCTACCTTGGGATGCTTAGCTTCGGCATGTTGCTTGAGGAAAGCCTGGTAGATACAACGATGTAAGTATGAGCGTGTAGCATGTAGGCAGAATGACAAATATAACTTACAGTCTTCTCCTTCTCAATCTCGACGAGGCAGACCTGATAGAATGCAGAGAGGTGGCGATAGGCAGTATCAAAATGTCAAATTCTCGTTCTCCAAATTTCAAGGATTGACAGACCCACCTTGCATTTGATCTTTTCCTTTGCAGCTTTGACAGGCACTCCAGATGAAGTGAGAGCAGCTCTGGTTCCAGCAGCATCAGCAGCTTTACATGCCGTTAATCGGACGTGTCAGTATTTTCACGGAAAAGCGAGAAGGCGAGGCGATGGTTCCGGCCCACCTTTCTGGTCGCGGGCTCTGCGGTCTTTCCTGGGAGTAGCGAGACGGTGTATCAGCTATATAAGGTCACTGGCGTCCTCGCTGCTGTTCTGTGCTGCTCACTTTGAGATAGGCATGGTTGGGTTGTAGATTTAGGATGATCGAGAGGATTGGGAAGAGAAAGAAAAGCACGAGTGTGGGAGAAGTGCGCTTTGTCAGTGGTGAACAGCGAGAATGTCAGAGTAATGGTCGATGAATGTGAACGGAATGAGGCTGGTTGGCAGACATGGGTAGTCCACGCCCGCTGACTTTGCCAGTGCAATACCTGCGCTATGATAGCAGCTTAACTGGGGATGAGGCACCATCTCATCAGGCTGACCAGAGTCTCGCCAGTTGGTCAGCAGGTCATCAAGCCATCTAGTGTGTGTGCATTGCTCGAGGTGGATTGCACGCAATGTCTACTCTGTCCATTCACTTAGAGCACGTGTCAAGTTCGAAGTAAGGACGTAGAGCAGGCAAGAAAGCAAGCACCAGACTGATGGACTGAAGCTACATACAGCATGGCTCAGCGAGTGACTCCAGCAAGCAGGACCGACATTGCCATGTACGAGCTCGAACAAGTGGACTGCTCACTTCCGCCACACTGAATGGGCGATGAATCTCGAATTATCGACACCATTCCTTTCTCTTTCTCTTTCCTTGCACACCCCATCGACACACCATGTCCCATTCTCGACGGCCATCAACACGCTCACGCAGGGCGAGGAGGTCAGCGATGCTGCCTCTGCTCACCCTCGTTGCGCTGTCCGCGTCGACGAGCGCGGTGGTGGCCACTCAGTCATCGTCTGGCTGGTCCAGAGGATTCGATGGTGCAAGAGAGAGCTTCCTCGAGACCGTCCTCGAGGCCAACGTGTCTAATCAGAAGAGCTGCAAGGTGCGTCGTCTGCAACTGCACTGCTGGCCATCAGCTGGAAAGGAAACACACAGCGATCACTAAGCTGACACGTCGCCTGAATATCGCCAACTATTACACACACAGCCTACTGGACTGATACAAGATGCATGCTGCGACTATCAAACTGTAGAAGATATGAATGAAGAAATGGCAAATCGTCTGGGTGAACTTACAAAGTTGCCCTTTTTCAGATATCAGAAAGTGGACCTCTTCCGTGAATGTCCATTTTGGCAGGAGGATGGTAGCTGTATGAACAGAGCGTGTGCAGTGCAAGAGACGGAGGAGGTGAGTTATTGTCGATTCTGATCTCAGCGGGGTACTCCATCTCACGCTTCCCTCCGAATCGTAATTACAGGCGGACATACCAGAAGCGTGGCGATCAGGCGCTTTAGGTCAAGTCAAGGAAGCTTTAGGAGTAAGTTTATACACCTTATTCTCAGTCAAGAACGGTGACTGACGCGTACTTACCTACAAACAGTACCCGAAAACGCTAGAAGGCGCTCTATTCCGAGACGAAGACTTCTGCGTATGTGACGAAGATAGTCCAAACAGCGAAGGAGTATACGTAGATCTACACGACAATCCAGAACGCTTCACAGGATATGCAGGAGCATCAGCAAATAAAGTATGGAAAGCGATATACGAAGAAAATTGCTTTGACTTGGTTCCTTTTGGAACCCCCTCAAGGTCAAGCGAAGCTGGTGGTTCGGGTTATATTGGTTCTTCACTCCTTCAAGATGCGGGAAAGAACGTTAGAAGTATAATGGGCAATCTAGGTCTTGCAGCTCCGAAGGACCCTCAGGATGACGAGCAGTGTCTGGAGAAGAGGGTATACTATCGCTTGATCTCAGGTGGGTTGCTAGTGGCCATAACCTATGACGCTTAAATCTTGCTGAAACGACGTTGTTATTCTCTCTTCTCACAGGCCTCCACGCATCTATCTCGATACACATCTGCGCAGAATACCTCGACCAAAGCACTGGAGAATGGCGTCCAAATCTGGAGTGTTTCATTACTCGCATAGCAGAACACCCCGAACGACTCCAGAATGTCTACTTTGACTATGTTCTCATGCTTCGTGCATTACGAAAAGCCACCCCATACCTACGGTCATACAACTACGACACAGGTGATAAAGAAGTAGATACCAAAACACATCAAGCAGTAGAAGCATTATTAGAAAAAGCAGAATCATGTTCAGCTACATTTGATGAAACTTCAATGTTTAGTGGACCTGAATCAACTGTTTTGAAAGAAGAATTCAAACATCATTTCAGAAATGTTTCACGTATTATGGATTGTGTCGGATGTGATAAGTGTAGATTATGGGGTAAGACTCAAGTTACTGGCTTAGCTACTGGATTAAAGTTATTATTCTCTTTTGATAATGATGAAAGTATTAGTTCTGCTAGTAACGCCAAATTTAGTCTTAGAAGATCTGAAATCGTCGCTTTTATTTGGACTTTAAATAGATTCTCTGAGAGCTTGGCTGCAGTCGAAGAATTTAGAAAGATGTGGGCTCAGAGGAATCTAGCAAGTGGGAAAGAACAGAAAGCTATTGCACAGAGAGAAGAACAAGCTTTCAACCAGGACTCGATACCAACACCAAGCACACGGCCGGAGGAAATCGTCGGACCAATTGCTCTACCACTAGTAGAGACGGAAGAGGAAGCACAAGAAGAGAAAACACCAGAAGAGACCAAAGAAGAAGAAGAAGCAGTCGAAGATGATGACATCGAAGCTGAAGTGACGCCTGTTGAAGCTCTAATACCGGAACATAGCCAGCAGGTCCTGAACAACGCCTCAGCGCCGGTACAATCTGTCACGACTACCTCTATGGGCCCGATCCTGCATGGTCTACTCGAACGAGTTCTCGACGCCTGTCGCTCCTCGATTGTCGCATGCTTCGCTCTTGTCGAACGAGGCCTGGCAATTCTGAGTGCAGTTCTGGGCGAAGGGAAGAGCGAGCTATGAGAGTACCCCAAGCTGGGTCTTTCCTGGACGACCCGCGTTACGGACACTTTCGCGTTAAAATAGAATATATATTGCATATCATCATACCGGACCGCTATGCAGTCCTCGGAAGACTTCGGTTTTCATTCGCACTGTAGTCCTGATAGTATTTGTTGCATTTCGTTTTCCTTTTGTATCATCGTTTCTTTATTAGTCGCAGACTATTGCAATTACACCATGGTACCAATACAACAACAGGGCACGATGGTTGTTGCGGATAAGTCACTGAGTACTGACTCCCTAGTCCATGATGACTCTAGCTATCATCCTCATCGTATGGATAACGAACTTTTCTAGCGAGTTTCCGAGCGAGTGGATTTTCAGTCAAGAACCGCCTACGCGATGCCACTGATCCCTTTCCTCGTCTACTCTCAATTTGTTGCAGCTTTCTAGCTATCTTGAACTGCTCTGGATTGGGATCTTCTACCGCTTGATCGTCTTCTAGCGTCCAACAACGCTTGTAAACGTTTCGTGTATTTGGAAGCGCAATACGACCATCGTGTGTAGGTCCATCTGACGAGACTTCGTCCTGAATGGATCGAACAATGTCGAGATTACTCTCCGCTATCTGGCAAGCCGCGTCAAGGTCGCCAGAGCAGCAGCTGCGGGGCGAGACTTTAGCCACCTTACAGTCTTGCACGAAAGTGCGACATAACTCACTACCAAAGATCAATGCTTTGCCGTCGAGTAAGCCCTTTGCTTTCCAACATCGTCTTGATATCTTCCATGATCAGATTTACGGCTTTCCGAGCATCTGACTGCTGTATAGATGGACCCGATGTTCGCCGGCTTGCTGAGATGGAACGTGAAAGCGGTCGTGGAGGCTCGTTGGCGTTTAGGCTCAGGGTGCCCGGTGCGCTGGGGTGTCGATGAGAAGGGATGGGTACTGCTTGGGCTGATTTTGGCGCATTATTCGTTGCCCGTGTTGATAACAATGCTGAAAACGACGAATGGCTTAAGGACTCGACTCCGTTGGGCTTGCTGTCAAGAGTCATTACGGCTCTGACGTTGGCTGGCGGCGCTTGTGCAGAGTCTTTGCTAATTCCTTGCGGCCTTGCCAGTATTGAACCTATCTTTGTCTGTGCCATAAAGTCACGGAGGCTTGAAGCCATGTCTTCTCGCCGTCCAGGCGGAACGGGTGTAGCACTTGAGCTAGACCTAGCATTCTCTCTATCAGAAATATTGCCCCTTCTAGAATCGAAACTTGTGGTCGAGCGCTTCCTCCCAAACAAATATCTAACCTGTTTCAACAACTCGTTCAAGTCTTCTTGAGACACAGTGTTCAGTTGCAGTGCCAGTGGAGGCGCTTCGAGAGTTGGTGACGGTTCTATCGAAACACTCTTCCCTCCCAATGGAAGCGGAGGTGAAAAGGGCAAGTCCGGCATTTGAGGACTGGGTAGATGCACAGTATGATGCATTCTCATAGCATCCTCTTCAATCTTAACGCTTGGAAGGAACACATCATTTTGGGTACCGTTAATGAAAGACACAAATTCGAAGCCATCGCTGGAAAGTCCCGAAGATGAGGCGGCTGAAGATACGCTCTCGCCATCCTGACCAATAAAGAACGATGGTCGTCCTCCCAGATGGTCGGACTTGAGATTTCCAGGATCAACGACAGACTGCGCTGTCACCGTCACATCGACTGTCGTGTCCTTCAAGGGTGATGACGCCGCACGAAACAGAGGCTTCGAGTGTCCATAAAATGCATTGGTTTCGAGGGCAGTGAGATCTGGTTTATGATTTGAAGAGTCGCCATTTGGAGCTTGAGGTGATGAATTCGCATCTCCCAAGGAAGCCACGTCTACAAGTATGGAAGTGTTCGATCCTGCTTGTATCCGATGTTGATGCGGAGAAGTAGATGATGCCAGAGTTTGAATAGTCTCTTTGTGACTACTATTTTTTGGAGTCGATTGCCTCGCTGAGCTATACGATTCATTCTCCAAGATTGCTATAGGTTCTTCCATGCTGCTGTCCCGTGATTCTAGCGGGAAACGGGGCAGCGGTTCCGATTTTCTTTTCTTCCTGGCGGGCGCTGAGGTACTGAGCTGACGCTCTTCGCGAAGTTCTACCTGCAGTACTGCATCCAGGGGTGGCTCTTGACTCCCACGGTCTTGCTTCGCGGGAGGCGATCTGTTCCCTAGGGCCCTATTACTCGGGCCAGTGGGAGGTGATGAAATTGGAGCAGCCATTGTGTCTGCGGAAAGGTCTCGATCCGACACTGGTTGAGTACCCATTGTGACGGTGGACATAGCGGCGCCTTGCAACTTCGACGACTCCGCTAGAACATTCTGAATTAGAGACGGTGAAGCTTCTCGGGTAGTAACCAGCTCTCTTTCAAGACGAATTGTGGTTGTTGTTGTGACAGTATTGTTGACTGTGGTATTGCCCGAGTCCGATGATGAAGGAGGAGCCGGCGTGGAAGGTAATATTTCCAGGAGGTCTTCGGTTTCATCAGTCTGGACTGGAGGAAGTTCCGTCTCGACGAGGTTCGACTGTACTTGAGATTGTTCTCTTTCAGCGAGGTCTGACCCTTGGACAGGTGGTGATCCCATGGTTGCCAAGAGCTCTGGTGGAATAACGGGCATATTATTCAGATTCAAGCTGCGCGAAATCCGTTGTCGCTTCGGCGAACGACCTGACGATCTTCCTGAAGAATTCCCTTAGTCATAAGGATATGTCAGTATTTGTATATGCTCCAAGATGTGCTAGACTAACGTTTAGCACGTATGACATCTGCAGCGGCCTGCATTTCTTCTAGGCTTGGAGGTGCATCGTGAGCGTGCTGTTCGATGTGCATATTAGCAGACTGCAGCTTTTCGTGTAAGTTCCCTTTGTTTTTTCTCCAATGTAACTCACTGTCTGACTAGCAGTGTTCTGTATGACAAGACCCCGCTTCTTTTCCTCATCCACTTCAATATCAGTCTTCCAATTCCTGGTGAGTTCCTCGAACTTGCGGGTGCGAGGACCGAAGTTACCTTCACCCTTCGACGAGATGTAGTTGAACTTGGTAACTAACAAGTAGAACATGCGGGGATTTGCAAGATCTTCAATCGTTCGGGTCGGAATATTTGAACGTGGTTCTTCCGAAATATAGTCTGTACCAAGAACGAACTTGTATTCTAGAATATGGAAGAGGCCATAACGGTACGAAGTGAAGGACTCGTGGGTTCTGCAGTGTCAAGAAATATCAGTATGTAGTGGATGTTGAATGAGGTTCAATGCCGTACTCTTCAAACGCGTTGACGACCTGAGAATCGAAGCGGATCAACACCTCGTACGCCTTGTCATGAGCCCAAGCATAGACATCCTTCCGCTTTTCCTCTTGCAGGCTCGTATTTCGATAGTTGTTGTACTAGAGGACTTATCAGTCTATAACGCAGGCCCGCTCACTTCTCTCAGCTCACTTGTACCACTTGCAAGAGCCGGCCCTTCTTCGTAAATGTCAGGTTTCGGCCGTGCGAAAGACGGTATTGAGAGACAGCCTCCGCGAGCCACGGTCTCAGTGTATCCGACATGTCCAGTGAGATCTCGCGGGTGTCATGACGGCATTCAAGATAGGAAAGTAGTGTTGGCGGAAGACCTGGCTTGTTTAACAGGTGTGGCCAGCATTTGACCTGATCGAAGCGGTGATTCCAAGAAGCATCGCGTTGCGGGCCTCTCTCTCTCTCACCATTCACATTTGTGCAGTGCCTAAGTAGAAGTAGAGATACTTCGTGCTAGTAGGACAGTCTCGACTTTGCCCTGTGCAGGCGGGCCGCAGTATCTGACCACAACATCGAGTTTTATACCGACCACAGCGAACAGCAACGTCAAGGCAAGGTCTATCCAAGTATCGCAGTCGAATGATCTATATACGTCTATATTGCAAGTCTAAGTATGATGTGATTCTAGATAGGGCAGTCTTCGTACTGCTACAGAGATAGCTGATATCATGGCCTTTCAACGCGAAGACACTACATGGAAATGTATTCAGCCGGGTTCCTGCATTTCTGTAGGAAGAAGGACACGCCATTTTTCAACTTTTCCAAGAGGGTATCGGACTTGGACACGCCATTCTATAACTTTTCCAAGAGGGTCTCGGACTTGGTGACCGTCGTCTTATCGATATCCGGTTCAGATTCGATATATTCGACGACACCATCCTGGACTATCATTGCGTATCTCTCGGAGCGAAGACCACCGAGCAAGGTCCTGGAGTCACAGCCCATCCCGATAGCCGCAGTCCACTCGCCAGTATCGTCGGCCAAGAAGTGTAATTTGGTGTCTTCAGCAGCACCGAGCTTCTCCTTCCAGGCTTCCGTGACCTATGGCGCAAAGAAGAGGTGTAAAATGCGAAAGTCCTTCATAGAGAAGCGTGTTAAGGAAGACTGGAAAAACTTACGAACTGATCGTTGACCATGACAACATATACTCCCTGTGAGATGCATTGCCATCAGTAAACAAGCGCGGGGAAGCCCAATAGTACAGCACTAAGCTCACCTTGATACCTTTAGCGATAAAGCGCTTGAGATCTTTCACATAACTTGGTATTTGGCAAGAACAAGTGGGCCTGTAAGACGGAGCGATTGAAGTAGGTCAGCCGTTTTCATTTCGCTGTGTTCGGTCAATCTGGACCTCACGTGAAAGCGCCCGGAATACCGACGATGACGATTCTGCCTGGTATATTGTCGATGTCGACATTGGCTGCTTTGCTAATGATGCAGAGAAGGTTCAGCAACTTGACTCGAGGGACAGATGCCTCGTATTACCCACGGCGAATGTCTATAGGAAAACACATTATCAAGGGTCAGGAATACAGCTTTTCGCCACAACGAAGTTTCGAGAAGAAGACTCACTCTTTGAGCTTGATCCCAGTTGCGAGCTTGTCTCCAGCTTTGGGTGGTACTACTCCGAACCCTAAAGATGCCTGGCAAAAGCGAGGTATCCAGCTAATGAGCAAGCATATTCCAGGCAATAATTAGCGATGACTTACTTGAACTACGAAATAGATCGGAACACCCGTCGAGCTTGTCAGTATATCTGAGTACCGGTGCCCTCTCTTCTAGACGAGTGTCACGGGATGGTCGATAGAAAGCGACCCACCTCTCTGAATTGTTTCGATTGCCATTTGTGGTATTAGATGTGTGTGTATGAGGAAAGGAGAGGAAAGCAGGCGAATACAAACAGTCTTTTATACATCAAATGCTTCTCAGGTCAAGGTTGGCGTGATGTGTGGCAATATACGGTCAAGCGGGTGACTTGCTGAATAAAACCAAGAAGCCTGCGCCGGACAAGCGGCGGACGAGTTCGGATTAATCTGATTAGAGTATCGGGGGAAGACCAGTAGTACGACTTTCATCATTACAATCTCCCCCTTATAAGCAGCCAGTATGTCTATAAAGTACAGTCGTGCAGAAAAATCGTACGCCCCCTGGCCAAACCCAGTCATACTTCTGTATAGTACTGCTGACTGACATGGCGAATGTCGGAGTTATGGAAGCAGTCGTTCGATTAACGGAGCTCGAGTCAGTGTAAGGTCCCCACTGTGGGGTTGCGGCTCGGAGTACTTGCCATGACTGCTTCGTACGAGAAAACCAATAACACTCGGGTGGGCCATTCAATGCAGAGCGATGTCAAAGCAATATTAAAGAACGCGCGATTTGCTTAACAAGCGCCTCCAGATGCTTGCATTTTCTTGCAGAACCATGTCCAAAAGAGATAAGAGTAGTAATTTCGTCAACCCACTTAAGGCAGATGGTCTCATAAATGATGCCCCAATCATTTGCAAGGCTTACGTCGACTTTTCATTGCAGATATTTCTAGATAGTTCTAAGGACTCCGCCCGAGTACGCATCTAAGTACCGATTCTAGAACAAACTTGGTGTAACAGGCTGTTCAATATTGAAGAAATCCTATGCGTAGATGACACCGCTTCTCGGTGCTTAGAGCTTAGCGAGGAGCTTGTCTGCAGCGCTGTTCGTGACCTTTCCATCATCAGGTTCCTATAACGAGGAAGATGAACACATGGACACCGGGTCAGCTAGGGTGAAGGCAAGCAAATCGAATACTAGATGAGTCCGTCTTACCTGCTCAAGGGCCTCGATAACGCCGTTGTTGACGACCATGGCGTATCGGTGAGATCGCATGTTACCGAGGAGGCCGGTAGCATCAAAGCCCATTCCAATTGCGGACGTGAATTTTCCCGCATCGTCACTCAAGAACTTAATCTTTGTCTCCTCTTCGGCACCTAGCTTCTCCTTCCATGCTTGAGTAATGAAGACATCGTTAACGGAAACGACGTAAATGGCCTGTTCAAAACCGAATCAAGGCTTCAACATTGCAATGACAGAAGATCTCACAAGAGGACGCTTCCGAACCCACCTTGATACCCTTGGAGAGGAAGGTCTGTAGTTCCTTGATGTATCCAGGTACCTGATTGGAGCAGGTAGGGGTGAAGGCGCCTAAGAGCATGATAATAAGTCAGAGCTATCTCCTTGCACAGATGAAAGTACGAGCAAATGTACCTGGGACACCAACAATGACAATCTTGCCTTCAATGTTGTCGAGGCTGACGGTAGCTTCGACACTACAATCCAATAATCAGCGGAGACTTCGTATAAGATGAAATATGCACAACTCACGGCGAGTGTCTGATTGATAGTGACAGACAGATGAAGATGCGAAGCCATGAGGTAGAAGAGTCAGCTCTTGCTTGTAGACCTTCCACTACCTGGAAGGTGCCTTTGAAAGTGCCTCACTCCTTGAGCTTGACGCCAGTCTCGAGCTTCTGTCCAACCTGGACGGGGACAGCGCCGATGCCGACAGCTGCCTGGAAGAGAGGGCGACA
This sequence comes from Cystobasidium ongulense, assembly GCA_022835595.1. Taxonomy (NCBI): domain Eukaryota; kingdom Fungi; phylum Basidiomycota; class Cystobasidiomycetes; order Cystobasidiales; family Cystobasidiaceae; genus Cystobasidium; species Cystobasidium ongulense. Next base: position 657,506 of record BQUP01000004.1, read on the forward strand.
ATGCATCCTGTCAGCGCTTGCTGCTGCTGCTTGTAATCTGCTGCTTGCTTGAACCTACCTGGACTATGAGAGACGTGATCGGACGTCAGCAATATCCCAGAACAGCCCGATGGCCGGGACAAGCAGAGCGTTTACCTTTCTGAACAATGCTGGCCATGTTAAAATGCGTAAGGTGTCTTTTAAGGTGAGTGAAGTTGATATTTTGCAAGCTTTCTTTTGGGCAAAGGAAAGGTGTGCAAGCAACAAGTTGGGTGTACTCGGCTTCGAGTACCTATATTACCGATACAAGGCCGTTTTGCCGCGGAAGGCACGGAAATTTCGTAAATAGCCTCAAGCTATCAGCCGAAGAAAGAGTGTACACTGTGTCCAGTAGTTATCTAAATGTAGAACTCGCCTCTGGTCTACACTGATGCACGCCTTCGTCAGATCTAGTGAGACTGCACTTCTGCCTCAGTGTCGGAATAAAACTGATAAAGAGTATTATTGAGAAAAAAACACAGTGTTGAGACACAGACAGATATGACATGCTCAAAGTAGATGGCTCGTGTCAATTGCTGCAAGCTACATAACTAAGACTGCAATGCCGTTCCGTGATTTGTTAAGGCTATCCGAAAGGCAGTAATCTACCTCACAAATTCTGTGCTCTACTCCTGGTGGAATCAGGACAGGGTCCCCTCGTGATCCTACACAAACTGGCGTGGATTGACTGGGGTCCTATCCTTATACATTAGTGTGTTTCCTAAAGCACCATGCTGGGAAGCCTTTGTAGGCGCGCCATTGCTATACCTAAACTGTTCTCTGGGTGCAGCCCTGAGTCGGACGTCTTGGGAAGGTTGGGGCCTAACGGTTGTGGCTGCCTTACGATTCCCGCCGTCTTCGCGGGTAATCTGGCTTCCACCGGGGAACCGGTTTTCGTCGCTGTGTGGTACGCGAGCTCCTGAAGTACGCACTCCGGTTTGATGTTGCAAGTGAAACGTATGCTCATGCAGAGGTTGCTTTAGAAGGGATCGAGGCTGCTGTAGACCATCCTGTCTTTCATGTGGACGATTCCATCGCTCGCACATGCGGAATTCATTTCCATGGTCGTCTGCTCCAATATGTACTATTCGCGTTCTAACCCAATTGCCAGGAGCGAATCGGTCGCTAGGCAGGGTTGCCGAACGCTCCTGCGACTTCTCCGTTGCAGGTATTGCCTTGCTCAAGAGGGGCTTAGCTTCTGGATCATGGCGTCGAACGCCACGCCCCTCTACGGAAGCAGCTCTTTGGCGTCGGCCACGGCCCCAAAAGGATCGAAACCACATATTCCGGAGAGGCATGGTGTGAGTTGTTGTGGTGTGAGTTGTTGCTTTGCTGTGTCGAAATTGTATACGTGTAAGCAAGAGCAATTGCGCGGGCAAGAGCGATAGCATGTTCCACGTTCAGGGATACTCTTGCACCGCATGACCTGTGTCGGGAAAGGGTGCGAGGCGGCAGCCCGAGTAGACTTTCATGCTCTTGCCACATAAGCCAGGGCTTTTAACAACCAAAAATGAGCCAGTTTCCGATTCATTTGTCCACGAGTTGGCGGAAAGTCAGCGATATCCGACCTTGTTTGATTTTCAGCTGCTTCGGCTTCGCAACGCGCAAATCATAGTTTTAGCTTGGCGAATATCAGGCATCAAATTTATCCTACATACAATCTCATGCTTCCAGTGTTTCTGTGTTTGACCTTGCATGATAAGGAGACTGCCGTTTGCAAGCCCGAATCTCTTGCGATATCGGTCATCTGCCCCTGTCGTCGGCGGTTTCTTGTGTGAAAGAATAAAGTCCCTGGCCGCGCCAAGCGAGATAGAAGCGATGCACAGATTCTCTATAGTGAAGTATCAGCATACTAGTACGCTCCATCAATTGCTAGACCTACCTAGATTGTCACTGTGGCTTCCTATGTGAACAGACCCATCTTTGTAGCGATTCAGCATGCAATGGTTAAAGCGCACTTTCAGTTTTTCCTCCAGGACTTCCTGTATCTCTTGCAGTATTTTAGGATGCTGCTTTACTAGTGGTACTTCAGTACCGGAGTACTTGATTGATTCGGCAGCTTTCTCGTCTCCGAAGGCCACGATCTGCAGAGAAAGTCAGCAAATCTCCTTGATCATCCGAAAGAGGTCTCTCACCTGTCTTGACTGAAGGAAGCTCCGGCCATACATTTGTAGTGTAGGTTGATACCCTGCAAGTCGATGTCAACATTGTCAAGTAAACCAAGCTACGATAGTGGCGAGGAATAGACGAACAGGTGTCCAGCTCTACAAGTTCTTCGTACCATCTTTTGGCCGTCAATGTATCACACAGAAAGTTTTCAACATAGTAGATTTCGGCGTCTGCCAGATCCAGCTTTGCGCTGTCAGGCAGGATTGCTGGATCGATAGATTGGAAGTCGGACGCCACTACTTTCTTGCGCTTCACTGGTTTATCTGCTGCAGGGACTTGTACGTCTTCAGAGGCATCCTTCATGGCAGCTGAAGACGCCAACTCTAACTTGCGCTTGCCCATGGTAGATGTCTATAACATTGGGCGAGTAGATGGGAGACGAAGCGTCTGGAGCGATTGCTGTCTCGTACTTTCCAACATGATCAACGATATGGATGTGAACGCCGAGTGTCGAAAGCTCGTAGCAAGATATTTGAAGGCCAATGGTACGAGCTGCGAGCAGTTCTTGGTCATCGAAGTATGGCTGAAGACCTTGCTGCACAGGTTTCTCGAAAACTCTCGCCGCGTTCGAAGCCGAAGCGCCTGTCAGTTCAGTAAATGGGCCATTTGACGCAATATCGCTAGCGGATGTAGTGGACCTGCTGTTACAGCAACAAGAACTATCGAAGCGCTTGAATCTGACAACGCTGCATGATGCTGTTGGCCCACGCGAACCTTTCGACTGGCACAAAGAAATAACCAGTTCATTACCGAAGACCGTGACCCGAACTCTGCGCAACTTACATCTGAGTAGCGTTCTAAGCGTAGGCTTTACATATCTGCCTCAACGACTATTCGATACCTCGACTGCCTCATATACGAGCAAGAAAATACCTTGTATCGCCACATCCTCGACAGACAAGCGTATCGTATTCACATCAACCGAAACATGGGATGTTGTAGACGAGTATGAGCCGACTACTTCCGCAACTCTTGTCACAAAGTTCAACCAGGTGTATCCTTTCCTGATGCTCAGCGGAGCCATGAATGGAGTGACGACAGTAACAAATCTGATAACTAGGGAGGCCACAAGTTTCCGAGACCACGCGAAATAGTATGTATCGCCGCATAATAGTCCATTTATTGACGAGGCTGACTGTATTTCTCTACAAACAGCGTAGTACGCGTTGCGTGGAGTGATGATGGCCGATGGTTCTGTACATTGAGTTACGATAAGATGGTTTGTCTTTACGAAGTTATTCCATCTACACCCAGCGTAGCTCCTATCGATGAAGATGAGTTCGCTCAGATACCAGACTTCAAGTATTACCTGCGCTGGAAGAAGACTCTACCTACCAACCCCGAAGCATGTACATTTACCCCAGACTCCAAGTATTTGATCTTTACTCGGCGAGACGATAATCACCTAAATTACGTCGCATTACCGGCCGACTCCTCATCAAGCCAGCCTGACTACAGCGACAAAGACTTCAGTATCACTCGCTTGAATCTGAACGAAAATGACGATGCACACATCAGCTTCTCCATGTATGTCCTTTCAATGTTGAGCTATGACTATGGTAAACTTTTCGCTAATCGAGATGACTGAACCTCCTCTACGCAGCCTCTCGATAGCTGTCCACCCTTCGAAACAGGCTTTGAGCTTGCAGACTGACACAGACATTGCTCGCATCATCCTCTTACCATTTCACTCGAGCGAAAGGCTACGACATCCTCTATATACCAGCGCCGAACAGTCAGCATTCTCAAATCCGCGACATGCTTGGCTGGAGGAGGGGTCTGGCGTAGCAGTCAGCTCGGATGATGGCATTGTGCGCATTATTGATCTACACGGCAAGGTGAAGGCATCCTACGGAGCCCATGGCTTGGCTGGACCGTCGGAACATGAATCAATATCGAATGTCAGCGAGGTACTACGCGCTCGATACCAAGCGGATCGCGGTTCTAGCGTCGTCAGGTGAGCGTGTCTATCCGAAATCAGCAAGTACGAAAACCTGACGGCTTTCTGTTGAAGGGATTTGTGTGTGATTCCAGGGAATCGGGTCGTTTCAGTCGGGCTTGACAAGACGGTTCGAATAGCTGAAGTTGAGTAATCGTGCATTGAGTCATTGTTGCGCAGGAGAGCCATACTTTGCGAGGTCATGAATAAGACGCAGATTGTAGCATAGCAAGGTGGTCACTCACTGCACTTGCAGTAGTGTCCAGCCGTGATCGATTTGGCGCCAGTCCAAAAGCTTGTAATGCACCGCGCTTCTGCTTGCATCCGCCCAAACCCAGCGCATCAAGCAAAGAAGCGGGATCATTGTTGCACTTACCTGCGTAGTTTTCAGCTTACCGCGCTCAAACTTCGCTTGCTTGAAACAGAGTCGGGAGGCGGATTTCGAGAGCTGGCCTAAGAGGCAGACTCGACGGAGGAAACAGACAGCAGGCAGTACTAGACAACCCTTGCAATCATGAGAGTCGTTATCAAGGTGAGATGATGTCCTGTTTAGCACCTTGTAGTCGAGCTAACGATACTTTGTTGCATGTAGGGAGGAGTCTGGCGAAACAGCGAGGACGAGATTCTAAAGGCAGCCATCTCGAAGGTGAGGAAGCAGGAGCAGCTCGTCGGCCTGTACACAGCACGTATTGACATGACCTCTCTTCAATCACCCTACAGTACGGCAAGAATCAATGGGCGCGAATCAGCTCTCTGCTCGTCCGCAAGACGCCCAAGCAGTGCAAAGCTCGTTGGTACGAATGGCTCGATCCGTCCATCAAGAAGACAGAGTGGTCAAAGGAGGAGGATGAGAAGCTTTTACATCTCGCAAAGCTCATGCCCACGCAATGGCGGACTATCGCGCCCATCGTCGGGCGAACAGCCAACCAGTGCCTCGACCGCTATCAAAAGCTTCTCGACGACGCTGAACAGCGCGACAATGAAGACTTCGGCTTGACAGGGACAGGCGCAGAAGCTGGACCATCGGCAGACGATGTACGACGCCTCAGACCAGGTGAGGTTGATCCTGACCCGGAGAACAAGCCTGCACGACCGGATCCTATCGACATGGACGAGGACGAAAAGGAGATGCTTTCAGAAGCCAGAGCTCGTTTAGCAAATACGCAAGGTAAAAAGGCTAAGCGTAAAGCCAGAGAAAGACAACTTGAAGAAGCTAGACGTCTTGCTATGTTACAAAAGAAGCGAGAATTGAAGGCTGCAGGCATCCAAACCAGATTCAAGGTCAAGCAAAAAGGCATGGATTACAATGCCGATATACCTTTCGAGAAGCAACCAGCTCCTGGATTCTACGATGTTACAGAAGAAGAGAACAAGCGAATCAGTGCCCCTGTTGGCAAGACCGTGCGTGAGCTTGATGGACGCAAGAAGAAGGATGTTGACGATGAAGAGATACGCAAAAAACAGAAGAAGGCAAAAGAGGCTACTGCAAAAGCACAGCAAGGAGGCGCAATGGCAAATTTCGTCCCAGCAAAGGAACAACAGATTCAAAGATTGAAAGAGGAGCAGCAGATTAGCAAGCGTCGCAAGCTTGCTCTCCCTGAAGCTCAAGTTGGAGATCAGGAGCTCGAAGAGATTGTTAAGATCGGTCAGGCTGGAGAGGCCGCTAGACTAGCTGCTGGCGAAGGAGGCAATGAAGCAGGACGAGGATTGCTTGGAGAATATTCCGCCCTTGCCCACGCGAAGGATACAAGGACACCTCGAACCGCCCCTCAATGTAAGTGGATCTGGAGACCCTTCGTGTTTCCATAGTGGACTGAACTGATTTCTGGTCATACCTCAGCCGATAACGTTATGGCTGAAGCACGCAATCTCCGTAATATGAGCATGCAACAAACTCCTCTTCTCGGTGACGAGAACACACCCTTGCATGAACTTGCCAACCGCGGTACAGGCTTCGAAGGTGCTACACCAGCTCGAAGTGTCGCACCTACACCTAATCCGCTAGCAACGCCGCGAGATCAAGCATCAAATGTCGGTGCGACACCTCGTGGCGTTCCAGGCTCAGTACGTGGCCCCGGCGCAACGCCAATGCGTACGCCACGAGATAGTCTTGCCATCAACACACCTTACGGGGAGACACCTATACAAGGTACGCCGCGAGAACAGAAGCTACGACACCGCAACACGAAGTCCGCTTTGGAGCAAGCCTTCGCCGCATTACCGAAGCCAAAGAATGATTTCGAGCTAGTGGTCCCCGAAGATGACGAGAGCGAAAGTGACGCTATGCAGACCGATGAGCCTATGTCAGCTGAAGATGCAGCCGATAGAGACGCTCGCATTGCCGCTCGTAAAGCAGAGGAGAGGAGAAAGATGCTAGCAAGACGAACTCAAGCTGTCAAGCGAGATCTACCTCGGCCTGTCGAGTTCGACCCCTCGTCTTTGCTTTATGATCTACAAAGTGCAGAAGAGGGAACACCAGAGCAAGAACTGGAAAGACTGGTCGCTATGGAAATGGTCCGTCTTCTCGAACATGACGCTATTGCACACCCTGTTCCGGGCGGCAAGTTAGCTGGAGGTCGCCAGAGCACACTCGAGCGGATCGAAGATGCAGACCTCGACAAAGCACGTCAAGCTGTCAATATCGAGCTTGCTACTGAGCTCGGCTTCCCCGGCGCTAAGGAAGAGATTGTCAAACGGACTCTTATCGGTCAGATCGATTTGAGCGTTTACGATACGGCCTGGAGACCTACCGTCGATTCGCTCGCTTACGATGCTAGCACCAATAGCTACGTCGATAAAAGCACCCTCAACAAGAAGGAAGCTGCAAAAGGACAAGCAGCGCTTTTGGAAATGTTCAAGCAACGCATGACCGCTGATGCCGCTAAAGCCGCCAAGCAGGAGAAGAAGCTTAGCACTGTGCTAGGAGGATATCAAGCTCGGTTCAAGGCGCTCAGCACAAAGCTATCGAGTATTTATGAACAAGTAGACGATTCCATCCTAGCTTTGGAGAATTTCCGCATGCTTTCTCATTCTGAAGAAGCTGCCATCCCAAGACGTCTAGAAATCCTGACGAACGAAGTTCGAGACCTGGAGAGACGCGAGAGGGAAGGTCAAATCAAGTACAGTGAGATGAGCAGAGAAAAGGCTGAGCTTGAACAGAAAGTCTCGGAGCTTGAAATGGACTATGCCGAAGCCGTCAATGAGCAGGCTCTTGGTGCGATGGACGAGTCATGATGTATCGTTTGAATCAGCGGAGATTGATCAACTGTTGTTAGATCAGTATAGCATGTAAATGCAATGTCTGTCAGTTTCACAAGCGATCTAAGCGCAATTGCCGCTTTTGCACCTGAATAGTACGACCGTCTTGCGCAGTACACAGCGAGCAAGGCCTGATCTGATGCAAGATAAAATATGCGAGACTAATGACAATGTAAAGACCACCTAGTAACCGGAGCCTTCTGCTTCCTCACTCCACGCGTATGCCTGTATGCGAAGTAGCAAGGTTAGGCAAGCTGAAGATCAAGTGAAAGGCTGACATGTAAGTATAGGTAAGCTGCTCACCTCGTATAAATACGCAATGCCGAAAATCAGGAACAGTACTGCACCGCCTAGCGTGACGTGCTTGACTGATATTTTAGTAGCTAGCCAGCGTCCACCCATGACTGCTGCGAATGTGCAGGTAAGATGGCCTAGAACGGTTCCTGCCGTCACTATCCAGACATTCTGCAAAAAATGGGGAATAGGCTCAGTATGGGACGGGATGTGCCAATATCTAACATGGACGAACATGCGCTGCTGCTAAAGCAATGGTTGATATTTGCGACCGATCTCCCCATTCCGCTAGGAAAGTCATCACGAATGTTTGGAGAAGGATGGGATTGACGAACAGCTGGACGAGGTTGACGATTCCCTCTTTGAAAGAGTGTTGAGCTTTTGGGCTCTCGCCGCGAGTAAGCAGACGATGCCCATTTGCGTTGTCGGCTGCTGGAGGATAGGTAGCTGCACCTTCTTCTGCATCTTCCAATCTACGCGCCGTAACAGGTGAATGAGCTCCAACTTTTTCCTCGGCATCTTCGACTTCCTTCTGCACTTCGCGCATCTCCTCTTGGATCTTCTCGTTGCCTGCATCCATGTCGAGGCCTTCTTTGAGCATCACTGCGCCAAACACGAAGAATAGTACCGCTGCTGCGACCGTCGTGTACCGCCTTGGAAGCAGAGATGGGAGGATGTGACCCAACATGGCCGATAGAAGCGACATTAGAGCGAGCGCTGCGAATGCTCCAGCGAGGACAATTGTCCGTGGATGTCGCATTGCCATGATTGCAGCGCTGTATCATCATCTCAGCTTCCAGTTGCATTTCAGATAGCGGCGCGTCGAAGGCCTACAGAAGGAAGGTCTTGTCGCCAATCTCGGAGACTGCGAGGCATGATATGAGCATTGCTTCAACAGTCGCTGTATCGGCCTACTCACCAACAATGACCGCTGCAGGTGCGATGCCATCCATCAATATTCAGTGAATGTTTTATCGCGCGCTCAACTGGTCAGCCAGGACCATACCATGTACATGAAAGCAGGTGCAGCGAGAGACCCACCGAACGAGCGAGTGAGGCCATGCAGGCCAGGCGAGCTCTCGACAGCGTCCATCGTGGAAACTGGGGAAGCGAATGCTTCGACTGCGTGTATGTGGGAATTTGTGGTCGGTTTGGACGAAAGAGAAAGAGCAACTCTCGAAAACACGTTGCTTTCTGCCCGACTGCTCACCAGCAGGCCAACTCTCTTCACAGCAACAATGGCAAGAACAGATGCGCGCAACGGCTCTGCAAATGCAGCAGGCCCATCCAAACCAGCTCCAGCTCAGCAGCTGCCACTTTTCGAGATGTCGTCGCATTTCAGGTGCGCCACACGCTCTACACAAACAACAAGATAGCCAGTTACTGAATTGTTGGTATGAAATGATCATTATCTGCGTTTACAGACACTGGAGATACTCTGAAGCTGGGTTAGCGAAAGCTCGCAGTGACCTGAATGCAACCGCTGTTCAAAGAGTCCGATCAATGCTTCAAGAAGAGAAGGAAGTGGTGAGTTGATGTGACTGATGCGAAGTGGTGCAGATCCCGTAGACTGATTGTCGAGGTACGCTTGGTCTCTTGCTTCGACTCACATCTAATTCAGGAAAAGCAAGAAGGACATGCCTCTTCCCATGTTGCCGAAACACCAACGCCGTCTGATGTCGAATACCTTACGATGGAAGACGAGCAGTCTCTGGTGACCTACTACCTTCAGCAGCTCACTCGGCTGTGCAAGATGTTCAAATTTCCAGTCAATGTCGAATCTACCGCAATGACCTATCTCAAACGATTCTATACGAGAAACACGTGTATGGATTATCACCCGAAGAACGTGATGTACGTCGACTAAATGCGTCCATTGTGTTGCTTCTCTTGTCTAATACATCGATTTTTTCTAGGCTCACTTGCCTCTTTCTATCCACCAAGACTGAGAATCATGTTATCTCACTGGATTCTTTCACCTCTCAAATACCGAAATGCACCAATGAAGATGTTCTTGCGTTGGAATTTCTCGTTTCACAATCCCTGAAGTTCGAATATAAGTGTCATCATGCAGATCTAGCCGGAAGAGGCATCATGCTTGATATGCAGGTGAGCAGTAGTGAGGTGGTACAACTTGCAAGGAGACGAATTAACATGCAATCTCCACAGACTCTGCTCGCAGATCAATCAGAGATTGACCACCTCGTCGAAGTGACTTATCCACGAGCACACTCAACAATGCTCTCTCTTCGCATAACGGACGCCGAGTTTCTCTACACACCGTCTCAGATAGCGCTTGCTGCTTTCCATACAGTCGATCCTTCTCTGACGGAAAAGTGGTTAGAATCCAAGTTAGATTTATCATCGAAAAGTACAATGCGGACATTACCAGCAGACGAAGCAACACCAAATATGGAAGAAATACTTCGCGACACAGTCAATCCAATCGTCAAGCTAGCAGAAGCTGCCAAAGCAGGTAAATTGACTGATATAGAAAAGGTCAGAGCAGTAGATAGACGTTTGAGATTCTGCAAGAATCCAGAAAAGGATCCCAATAGTTCGCTGTTCAAGAAGAGACAGCGAGAAAGAGAAGAGGCGACAATGAGCAAAAAAGTCAAGAAAGAGGAGGAAATTCGGCAAAGGGATGATATATTAGGTGACCCCTTCGAGTAGGAGTGTCATTTTGTATATGTTACATTTGGGTTGGTGCTGTTGTTGTAGTAACAAATCTTTCAAAGTGTGCAGATTCGCATGCAAAAGTATTTCAAAGGAGACAATCACTTATTTGCTCGCTCCGTAAAGTATTTTGTTGCCTTCTTGACAGCCTGTATACAGGGCTGTAGAGCTTCTCTAACAGCCGTTGGGTCGGCTCCGACCTTTTCTCCCTCCTTGACGACTGTATCAACTCGTTCTTGTGTTTTCTGAAGGTATTCAATCATCCTAGTTGCTTTTGCTGCTCGCTGTTGTGGATTAGCCATTGCTGAAGCGGTAATATCGCCAGTCTGAGCGGGTAATACTGCGCTCCAGAAGTGTCGCAAGAACTCATTCGCGCTAGCCTGACAGGATATCATGCTTCTGAGAACTTGTTCAGGGAACATCTTCGAATTTGCAATGGACGACGTCACCGAGTTTGACAATCTGGAACTTATGTTGGTCTGTAGAGACTGTAGGGCCAGCTTGGCTTCTGAGGATGGGAAAGAAAAGCGAGCGAGATCTGCAGTCCATGTCGAATTCCTAGCCTTAGTCGAAATGAATATTTCCTCCTCCTCCTCTTCTGTAAGACGTTTCCTTTTCTTCGATGCTGAATCAGACTCGTTGGCTGACATTCCTTCGAATAATGTTTCTCGCTCTCGAACATCAAGGGGTACTAGCTCTTCAGTCTCTTCACCTTGTAGGTCGTCTATCACGATATCTTCGTAATAGCGTCTGGATCCCGCATCTCCACCATCGATTCGGCCTGTCTTTTTGTTAAGCGGGTCATGTCCCATCGTCTGCTCCAGTAATCGTTCCGAATGCTCATTGAATCGCCTCATTAATGGCAAACTACGCTTTTGGCCACCCGCGCGCATAGTGAAATCTTTAATATTGCCACTCTCTTGGTGATCCTCCTCAGTAGCTGCTAAGTTGAGCAGGGAATATACATTCTGGTCTTGCAGAGCTGCATTTTTAGGTTCTAAATCATCATCTTCATCTTCGAGATATCTATCGAATATAGGATCATCCTTGATATTTGAGCTTGATGCGCCTCCACTAAGGCTAGATCCTCCTGATGCACGATGTCGGTCGAAAAGTCTGGAATGAAAGTATCGATGCCAGAACTCGCCCTCGGAAAGCTGCATGACTAGATGTCAGACGAATCGATAGCAAAGACGGGCAGGTTTACCGACTTACGGGTTCCGGAACATTGTCGTTATACACCTTGGCAACTATAGGGTATTGCTCAAATATATCCTTGATAAGCTGTTGAGACAGTTTGATCTTGACTTCTCCGTTATCGCCCTGCTCCGGCTTCGGGTCTACCAGTTGCGCATTCCTTCCTCTTATTTGACTATGCTGGATCGCTTCGGCTACAAGCAGTTGCTCTCTACCTTCCCAGAACTCTTCTTCGCTGATTTGACCTGTTCGTACAAGATCGATATGCAGTTGCCGCAGATCTGCATTCTTCTTCAGTAGGCGTTGTCGAACAGCCCAATCTTTTGTGGGGTCCATGATTGTGCCATTCGGGGCGGAAGCGACGGGTGTAGCGCTGCGGGTACCATTGGCTGCAGCTGCTGCCAGAACCTTGGAAGCTGCAGCTGCAGCCTCGGCAGGACTTGGGAGTCCATTGAATTGCCCATTAATGGTAGCCGCAATGCCCGAAGGTCCTGGCGTTGGCGGGGCGGTGGAGGGAGCTGACGATGCGGAGGCATTGGCTGCCGATGCAGCTGCAGCTTTGTTCCTCGCTATGATTTGGGATATTTCGCGCTTGAAATGTTCGCGATCCGATACTGCACTCGCGGCTGATGTGAAACTGGCAGCCAGCCGGTCAGTCGAAAACACTTTCACATCAGGAGGTCAGGAAGTTTCTCTCACGTGAAGTTGTAGCTTTCTTCGTTTGTACCACCAGTGATGTCGAGTACACCGACCTTGAGAACTACTTTGGCGCCACCTTCTTTTGACATGAAGAGAGCTACAGACACACATCAGTCAGCTTCCATCTTTGACGCGAAAAACGTCATTCTCACTCACAGTTGAGCCTCGAATTATCAAACGTGAGCTCTCCTTCTGTCTTGTCTGATCCTTGCAAGTTCCACACAAGGTGCGTTTTGGTGAGTGACAGCTGGCCCGGTTTCTTCTTGAACGCAGTAGCAGCAGCGCACAGCACACTTGACTTGCCCTTTGACGCAGAAGAGGGCGAAGACATCTTCCTGTGTTACTCCTAGCGTGTTCGTCTCGAGTCTCTCGTCTCTCACTTCCGCTTCCTTGCTTCAGACCTGGAAAGTGCTTGTCATGTGAAGCTTATGGAGCTGTATCTTGCTCAGCCGTCCAGATCCTGAAGTTCCGATGCCAGCAGTGGTACTCTATGCTCGTTGTTGTCGATGGTGGATGTCCATGGTTATGATGTGAAGACAAGCTGCAAGGCTGCGTTCGATAGTGGAGGCACCTGCCTGACTTGACGAGCAACCCACCTGGAAATAGCAAGATGTCGCAAAGTCACGTCAAGAAGGCAGACTATCTAACAGGAAGATGAGGACACCACTGCTGCTCGAGTAATATCGCTGTCCGGGTACACACAGCATCACCATCACATCCACACAATCACAACCCAATCGACCAACGATGTCTGCAAACGACAAGGGCAAGCAAAGAGCTGGCCAGACGTATGAAATAGCGGACAACAGCTCTGCAAGTGCTGCATCTGGATCGTCTGCTGCCCGCAGGCCAGCCACACTCTCGCCTGACACGGCCAGAGCTGGCGACACGCATGCACGGACAAGCCGGTTCCTGCGCAAGTCGCGTTCAAAGCAACAGCTCAGGACTGACACAGATCCGAATGGAGATGCTCCTGACGATGGTACGTAGCTCTCGCTTTGTCCGGCGGTGCTATTGTCAATGCGTGAGCTGACCGCTCCGCCTGGCTGTTCCGTCTCAAGGCCTGCCGACGAGGAGTCCGAGCATACAGGAATCAACTTCGGATGCGGGCACTGAAGCACTACCTACTCGCTCGCATATAAGTATTCCAGCTCCGCCTGCGCAGCAAGCACCTCGAAGTTCCATCTTCAATTCGCCACTATCGAAAGGCGGTGGCAACAGGCAGCACGCATACTCTCCTCAGAAGGGTCCTGCAACCGATGGCAGTCGTTCAATGGGAGGATGGTTCAGCAGCATGCTCTCGTCATCTCAAACTGGTCAGCGCAATTCCAATACTACTGACGACGGTGCTTCTATACGCTCTTTCGCGAGCGTTGCAACTTCCCCGTCACGCCTGCTTCAACGCCGACCCGCTCGCGACAGTCCGGGCCGTAGACCATCGTATACCCCCGTCACTAGTGATCCAGACTCGCGCGTCGGATCCGCTTCAAGCTCCCAACCTCCGGCTAGACCGGCTGTTGCCAAGATTGGCGGATTCGACAGAATGCTGGACCGGGCCTTGCAGTTCTTTACAGACTCGGATAGCAATGCCGACCGGTGTCCAGACGATATATGGCTGCTTGGAGTACGGCATATAGGCTGGCGGTCTGAACCAGAGCAGCCTTATCCTAGTCCGTCTCGTTCTCCAAGCGGAAGACCGAGCATGGATACTATAAGCAGCGAATCATACTTTCACGTGACCGAGTCCTTAGGTCCTCTGCCAAAGCCACCTTCGAGTCGGCAATTAGCAACCTCCACTCGTAGGCGACTGAGCAAATCCAGTAACAGAACTGTTTCCTCCATGGATGCCTCCTCGCCTCCAAATATAGCGCTACCGCCGACGCCCCCTCCCAAGCAAACAGGTCTCTTCAAATTACGCGGGGCTGCGAAACCCAGTGGCCATCCATCTTCACAATTCCTTGAAAGAACAACCTCGAGCAGTAGTAGTGCATCTTCGGCTGGTCGATCTGAAAAGGGCAGTTCGCTATTCTCGCCTGCACCCCCTGTAGTGGAAGAACCCAGCGGCCTCCCGTCACCGTCCGACGATGCCTCTTCAATTTATACATTCAACACGTTGAATGAGTCCAACAGCCGCGCATCGACACTTCCCTTGCCCTTATCCTCGAGTCAAACCCACGGGTGGCCACCTGCGTTCTATCACGATTTCTACTCTCGCCTTCAGCTTACTTACCGATCCGGATTCATCCCATTGCCCAGTACTCCCCTTCCGGGAGCTACTCTCTCAGTGTCGAATGCGTTTTCCAGTATGATGAGTAATTTGAATGCAAGCATAGGCCGAAGCATGAGCGCAACAAGTCTGGGTGATGCACAGCCAGCGAGTGGATTGTCCAGTGATACTGGCTGGGGTTGCATGCTGAGAACAGGACAGAGTCTGCTAGCGAATGCTTTATTAGATGTTCACCTTGGACGAGGTAAGCAGAATTTTCCGAATTTATGGCCTTATATGATGAGCTGCTAACTTTTTTGAGCTGCTAACTTTTTTTGCTGTAGACTTCCGAAGACCGTTGCCGCAGTCATTGAACGATTCTGTACAGGCCTCTTCCTTCACTTCACATCCAGATTATCATCGATATGTTCGTTTGATATCCTGGTTCTTTGACGATCCGTCGCCTTTATCGCCCTTTTCAATACATAAATTCGCATCAGAAGGGAAGAAACTAGGCAAGCAAATCGGAGAATGGTTTGGGCCGTCTACAGCTGCAGGTGCTATCAAAGTCCTAGCAAACGAGTTCCCACCTGCAAATTTGGGCGTCGCGCTAGCTATCGATACCACTTTATACGGAAGCGAAGTATCACACGTCGCGAGAAGTGATAGTGTGCAAGGCTGGAATCGACCGGTCCTTATACTAGTTCCTCTCCGCCTTGGCTTGAATGGCGTCAATCCAATCTACCATCGTAGTTTGCGGCATTATTTCACTCTGCCGCAATGTGTCGGCATTGCTGGAGGTAGACCTTCAAGCTCTTACTATTTTGTCGGAGCCCAAGGCAACCAGCTGTTCTATATCGACCCTCATCACACGAAAACAAGCGTCAAGTCCGTCAATGTACCAGAGTATCTGCAACAGCAAGCGCAATATGAGCCATTGACAGATGCAAGTTCGCCCGGCTCGCCTACCAACGAGCCGACAAAGTCTGGCAACCTTCAGGCCTTCTTCGCAAATGCTTACGGCCCGAAAGAGCTGGAGTCGTTTCATTGCGAGAAAGTTAGGAAGATGTCCTTATCCGCCCTTGACCCGTCTATGCTTGTTGGACTACTCTGCCAGTCTAAAGCCGACTGGGACGATCTTTGCAAACGAATGAAAGCATTTCCATCTTCGAAGGATCACCATCCTATTATCAATATAGTTCAGGAGATGCCAGCTTGGATGCGAAAATCATCTCGGACTATCAGCGGAGCAGGTCTCAATGCATCGACATCTTCCCAAAGACCGTCTGCAAAGTCTGCATTTACGCCAATGAATAACTCGTCGCCCCCGACTGGTGCAAAGGGATCTGCTGGGAGCCTTCTAGGAGATGACCTTGAGGGGAGTTCTGTCGAATATGCCGATTCTGACGATTGGGACATTGATGATTCGGATGACGAAGATAACAGGGCCAAAAGTGACGAAAGTGAACAGGAGGATAGTATTGCAGATACTAGTATCATCATAAAGACTGCGACTTCACCGTTTCAAGAAGTAGTGCCTCTGGGTTCTTTCGAAAGTGATGAGCCGGATTATACAGCGAGTAGGAACGGAAAATCACCAAGTAGACAAATGGAGGGTCTTCTGCCGGCTAGTTCTCTCGACAGTGCGGTTTCGATGTCTTTAGATGACGACTTTGAACGAGTCAGTGTAGACACAAGACGTGGTATGTCGTGTTCTCCGCTGGATTCGGATGCGGTCGTTGTTCCTGTCCTTCCGCCCAAGCTACCTCCTACTGCTGAACAGAGAGGGAAACCAGAGAAGAAAGAAAAGGATGATCAGTGGCAGACCTTAGACGAGCGGTCATCGAGACGTAGACCATAAAAATTCATAACGTTTAGTCTGCCTGTAGCATAGTTTCATGATGAGTTAACCTTGACGAAAAGCAGTATTGTTGATCCGACTGGAAGAAATGCAGAAAGGGCGTCGGCAGCACTGACAAGTCGAGTTGCCATCCACCCCAAGCTTTGCCGTCGCCCTCAAGCTTGCTCGTTGGCGTCAAAGTGGTGGCTTTCCAACCTTGTTGCTGCAGCTTGCTCGCCGTTTTCACTTTCCCCAATCGACAACTCGACGACTCGGCAAGATGGCATCTCGAACAGCGATGCGCGCAAGCAGCATCCTCAGACAGGCGCCCAAGTCTTCAGGTGCGTGAAGCTCTGGCCTGCCCGCCCGTGCTCTTGGTGTTGCCTTTTGGCTGGACAGGCTATCGTGACCAACGAGATTGGACGGATGGAGCAGGCAGCGCGTGGACGGACAGAAGCGAGGAAAGGCTGACATTTGTGCTTGTCTGTGGTGTATAGATCCCCACAAGTACACTGCGGGAGACACGGTGCGTAGAGCGGGTATCAACATCAGAGTGCTTCGTTATACTCATTCATGCCTTCGGGTGGTTGCAGAGCCCATTCTGGACCAAGTTCAGGAAGGCAATGGTCCTCAATCCAGACTCAAATAGCGGTATCTTGGTGTGTAACACTTCCCCAAGCGGCAATGTTGAGCCTCACACAGCTTGCTTACCGCTTCCCAATCCCCGTGCAGATCGCAGACGAATATCGCTACCCACCTCCGGGCAGCCGACCTGAAGTCTACTCTCTCCCACCTTCCAAGGGTGAGTGAACGGCCTAACCCACTGGTTGAAGTGTGGAGAGCTTGCTAAACGAATCGCCTGTCAATCACAGCCAGCGACATTGCTCAGAACGCATACTATGAGCGGGACTTCCGGTGAGCAGGGAGAAGTAATGTAAAGCTTCGCCAGGTCTGATAGCTAATCATTGTCCGTCCAATTCAGTCGGGCGTATCCCAAGCTAGATGTTGTCACTCAAACCGAGCTTTCTGCTCTCCTTCTCGCTCAGCCCGAGCAACTCAAGTGCGTTGTCTGGAAGTACCTTTCGCATGCGATACATGACTGATATCATCCACACCCTGCTTTGTAGCCTCCCTGCACCCAACACCTCATCAGCTGTTAAAGCTTCTGCTGGTACCACGGACGTAACAACCGTTCCATCGCCTACACCATCTCTAGCTTCTTTATACTACGCTTCTTCAGAGCAATCATCAACCCAAGTTTCGAAGACATCTTTCAATGCCAGCCGGCTGCCTCCCAAACCAGCCTCGAGCGTTAAAGTCTCTTGGGCCGTCAGTGCGGAGAAGATCCTGCGTGACCCATACGCTTATTTCCCAATGGTAAGCTTCAGCGCAGCGGCTTAATGTTCTACGTGAAGCCCGTACTAATGCTCGGTCCATTTCAACCTTTTCCAGGATAACTATTCAAGCACGGTAGTAGATCAGAATGTCAGCTATGGACATGACACAGAGAGGACAGGCACCAGCAACGATATCCGACAATAGGTACTGAGTCTTCACAGACAGGCATCTCCGCGTCTTTTGTAGATTAAGCTTGTAGTCCATTAGCCGAGTGCGGCATGCATGCGCGCAATGTATGCATTCAAGCTCGATATCAGTCTTCTTATACTGCTTGTAGGCTTTTCTGTGTCGCCCGTTTCCAAATCTCGTTGCTCCATGGTAAATTGCAAGAATGACACACTCTGTCTCTTCTCTCTGCACAACGCCTACAAGTCGGCAAGGGACAGCCCCAGCATGAAGCAAGCGCGCATGCTGCCTGTGCGTAGTCTGGCTAATAGCCAATGGACGAAGGGACGCGCTGTACGCCTTCTCAGCAGTACTGCTGCTCGACTGCAAGTCACTCCGCACGAACAGCAGCGCCCTCCAGCATCAGATTCTCCAGCTTCCACGACCCATGAGCAACAGTCATCAAGAGCCAGATGGACGCGCGAGAGGGCTTCTACTGCCGAGCATCCAGAGGGAGATGGGAGCTTCACCGGGCAAGGAAGCATGATTGATACTGCGCTGGGTATCGCACTCGGTACCGCAATGCTGGGATGTGGTGGCATTGCCTACTTTCAATGGTGCGTGTCAGCATCAAGATACGAGCTCTTGAAGGTCTTGACGACGGTTTACATTAAATTTTAGGTACAAATGGAACGTCCTGAGGAAGATGGAGATTGCCTTTCGCGGTAAGTGTTACGCTTGCTTTATAGCGGATCCGCGCCAAGTGAATAGTGGCGCATCTCAATATTTATACTGAAACTCCACATCTCTCTTTATCCGTACAGGTGGATATGATCCCGTTATGGAGCTAGAGAAAGCTTCAAAGGCGCCGGCAGCCCATCAGTCAACCACACTAGAAGGAAAAAAACAAGAGGATCGCGATAGTGAACAGGAAGAGCGAATACGACGTCGAGAACAGCATATGATAGACAAGATTATGAAAGGCGAAGAGAAGGGTCATTATTATCTTATACTTGGACCAAAAGGAAGTGGAAAGACCTCAATGATGATCCAGGCGGTATGTTCGCCTCCTTAAGTCATCGCTAACAGCTTATTTAGTGTTCTAAGCGAGAGCTTACCTTAACATTCGCTTGCTTAACCAGATGATTGAAATCGATGCGGAAGGTATAGCTATGCTGGAATGCCACGAGGATCCCGAGGTTTTCAGGACTCGGTTCGGTAAAGCGATAAATTTCGAATACCATGAGGTAGGCCTCCCTATTGCCTCGTAATTTGCCTTTCAAAACTGAGCTCAATTCGACTATACAGGACTCGTATAATGGTCTTTTCCAAAGAAGGGATCCAAAAGAAGCAGGACCATTGCTGGACATAGAGCGTGCGATGAGCAAACTCGAAAAAGTAGCTATTCGGTATAGAAAACGAACGGGAAAGCCTTTGATTCTGGTGTTCAACAATGTGCACTTCCTGAAGGATGACGATGTTGGTGACGGGATACTGCATCTCATTCAGCAAAGGGCGGAATCTTGGGCTGCTTCGCAATGCGCGAATATGTAGGTTCAGATGTATTGACGAAACGGAAATTGTAATCTGCTGATGGTGGGCTTTGAAAAGCATATTCAACTCGGACGATTTCCGGATATACGACAAACTAAGTACGTAGAGCTGGCTCACTCTAGCCCACACTCTCCTTTCTCTGGTGTGGCACCAGCTGATTGTTTCTTCAACAACCGATATTACAGAGAAGAACGCAAACAGAATGGAAGTATTAGCTGTGAGAGACCTCAATGAGCACGAAGCAGTCCAGCTCATCAGACAAGCACGAAGAAGACTGTTCGGAAAGCTGATGTCGGTAGACGAAGCGAAACAAATTTATCAACTTGTTGGTGGTAGACCGAGCGTCATTAGCTCGCTTGCGAAACGCAAGGTGTGTTAGCGTTCCCGACAACCCACCATAGATCAAAGATGATGCTGAAGATCCCTTTCAAAAAAAGGATATGCTGGCTGCTGCGGAAGATAAAGTGGAACAAGAGAAACAATGGCTGCTCAGCAAGATTGGCCTGATTCCAGACCACGATGACGGTGAGATTTTGTTCTTGTGTCCATACCTGTGTTAAGCTGAGAGAGCATTTGATCGATCTGGTAGATGTGATGGACGAACAAAAGTGGAGCTCTTGCTCTTGGCTTCTCCTGCAAGAACGTTAGTTGATTATTAGTGCTCTCCCAAAAAGAAAATGTGCTGATGGTGTAATTTAGTCGCTAAGCGAGCTGAAGAATCCGACGATCCTAAAGTGACTTGGGCTAGTAGGTCATACAGAGACCTATACGATTGAGAGATGAACTGACAGATCGATACCTCCGTTGATAGAGGCGCGAGATGTCATGTAGGCTTGAACCTCAACCCGCATAAGAGGACTACTGACAAACAACGCCACTACAGGACACGGCCGGACTTTATCAATGACCTCGACCACCTCAATATCATTCAAATAGACACGCATTACAAGTAGGTCATTCTTGATGAGATAGGCTGGTATTGGATGGTGAGATTTTGCCTTTCTTTTTGCAGTGTCCGACCTGATTCCAGGCTACTACTCAACGTCTGCAAGCAAGTGGTCAGCGAGGACGACTTTCAAGAACGTCTGGATACCACACGAGAGCGTGTTGACGCAATTGAGGTGTGTCCGCTCCCATGGATCTGTCAAAGCAGACGTTCATACTGAATTCTTGGTTTGATGAAACCAATAAGTCACTGCATCGCACGCGTGAACTTACTCTGAAGGACCCACCTGACGCTGAAAATGTGTTCAAGATAATGCTAGCTCCGTCTCCAAGGAAGAGCTGGTTCAAGGATTAGTGACAGCCTGTGCGAAAGAGCCCTAGTGCACGTGCAGGCATGCGTATTTCGGCATCGTGTATGCTCGTCCCAGTAGCTGTACTATGTTAAAGCAATCAGGCAGGAACGATGAATGAACAATACATACTAGACTATTCTGTAGTTCTCCATGGAAGTTAATAAAGCATGCTGCTCGAGCCGATCGTCTTCAAAGACCCGCAAGTTTGCCACTTTGCTGCTTCCTGCCTCTCAACCCATCGCTTCTGCATGTTTCAGAATGCACTGGCTTCTCAGTGCCGTCTCTGTGCCCGCATTGCTGCACGACGAACTCTCGACGCTCGTAATGCCGTGACTTCGACCTCTACTTCGACATCGCACCATCAAAATTTCGGAGCATCAGCAGGACGGTCTCGTCAACTTCCAAAAGGCGGCAGTAGTAAAGGGCCTGGCAAAGCTTTTGCACCTTATGATACACCTCAAGGGACATGGAAACGTAGAGATGGGTATCGCGGATCAAGAGACGGCAGTCAACCTTTCAATAGGCCACCGTACTCCGCTTTCAAGCTATCGTCGGAAACGCCAGAAACACCTACGACAGGTGCTGGACCCGTTGCTCTAGATAGACAAGCTATCCTAGATGCTTTGCGTTCAAAACAGGAGGAATTGGCTGATAAAGGCCATGCTGCTGAAGCTGGCAGGAGAGGCAGTATGGTGGCCATTCTCGAAGCGATAGCTAAACGCTTGGCCCTGGACAAAGTGGAATTGCTCAGGCTTGCGAGAAGCTGGGCCAGGGAAGAGACATATCCTGAAAAGGTCGATAGGAAAGGCAAAGGGAAATCAAATAGTCTTGATGACGATTTGTGAGTAGCTCTTTCGTTAAAACAAGCGACTTATAAAGGTCCACTACGGCACGCTAATTTCTGAAATGTTACACTTGTATGATTGTATAGTTTTACTCTTGAAAACGTGGAACGCGATATGGAAATATACGGCGAGAGAGCTATAGATCGAGCTGTCCTATCACATTTTCTCCGTTGGATACGCACAGAAAGCTCACGCTTAACTAGCGGAAGCAGCAAATCCACCCGTGTCATTTCTCAGTCAATTAGTGCTCAGCTCACTGCTATATCCGAATCACTTGACTTGCAATATCCTGGCGAATGGTACCCAATGGCACGGAATATGAAGCGGAAGATTATACTACATGTAGGACCCACCAATAGCGGCAAGACATACAATGCATTGTGCGCGCTCGCAAAAGCTCGCACAGGAGCTTTCGGTGGCCCTCTGAGATTATTAGCTGCGGAAGTGCATAATCGTTTCAATGCAGGTACAATAGGTGGTCTAACGCCTGAAAGCCCCCGAATATGTAACCTTGTCACAGGAGAGGAAAAGAGAATACACGATGAATTGGGTGGACTTGAGAGCTGTACTGTGGAAATGATGCCTCTCACTCGAGTATTCGATGTCGCGGTTGTCGATGAGATTCAGATGATAGCAGACCCATCTAGAGGATCAGCTTGGACACAGGCATTACTAGGTCTACGAGCGAAGGAAATCCACCTATGCGGGGAACCATCAGTCGTCGATCTCATCCAGCGGATAGGACATAGTCTAGGAGATGAAGTGATAGTCAAGACGTATGAGCGACTCTCACCTTTGACAGTAGCTAAACATAGTATAAAAGGTGATTGGAGCAAGATCAAAAGAGGTGATTGCGTAGTTGCTTTCAGTCGGTCTGCAATCTTTGAACTTAAGAATCAAATTCAGGAGAGTACGGGATTGAGGGTCGCTGTTGCTTATGGAGGCTTGCCCCCTGAAGTTAGAGAAGAGCAGGCGAAAGGATTTAACTCGCCGGAGGAAGAGAGTGGGTATGATGTGCTTGTTGCTAGCGATGCTATTGGAATGGGCCTGAATCTGTAGGTTTCCTCCTTGCTCTGTAGATGTATGTGAGACTGGGTAAGCTAACTTCAACGTTTTCAGTCAAATCAAGCGCGTCATTTTCACCACTCTCAAGAAGTGGGATGGAAGACAAGAACTTCCTCTATCCTTTTCACAAGTCAAACAGATTGGTGGAAGAGCCGGTCGATATGGCATGTCTTCTAAATCTGCCAGCGCTTCTGGACCCGACGAAATTGATCCTGCAGAAGTTAGTAAAGATGCCACTTCCAAACAAACCAAGCCTATCGAAGAGAGCGAAGACGATATGAATGGTGTCGTTACATGCCTTCAGGAGGGTGATATGCCGGCTTTGAGAGAAGCTATGAACGCACCTCCTGTCCAAATATCAAGAGCAGCACTAGCACCCTTACCATCACATCTTGAACAATTCGCAACATTACTTCCATTAACAACAACACAAGCACATGTATTTGAAATTTTCCCAGTTATTTCAACTACATCACCAGATTATTTCGTTCCTTCTTTTGGAAGTCCACTGAAATTAGCTGAAAAGTTGAGTAGTATTGAAAGATTGACTATTGGAGAAAGATGGTTATTAGGTAATGCACCTGTTAATTTAAGGGATCCTATTGTCCTTAATGCATTTGTTACTTTTGTTGAACATTTTTCTATTGATGAGAGTTTGAAGATTACCCAGTGGTTGAATGCTCAAGGGATATCGGGGACTCTTCAAGCGTATAGAGATGCTCAGGATGCGTATCAGCAAGCTCAAGAGGACCAGTCGAAGGAAGGACAGCCACAGCAGGACAGTCGGTCGGTCTCAGCTAAAGGGGAAAGGAAGAGCGGAGCATCGCAAGAATTGACTAGATTACCTATCGAAGTCATCAATTTCGCAAGCAGCTCCAATTTGCTGGAATTGGAATCATTACATCGCTGTCTAGGACTCTATCTATGGTTAGGAAATCGGTTTACACTACGATTTCCACAGTCTGCAGAAGCTAGATTGTTCAAAGAGGAAGTTCAAGCTGCTATTGATTTTATACTTCAATTCATGTCTCCTGCTGCTAAAGAAGCAGCTGAGCAAGCGAAGAAGAAGACAGTTACGAATCCAAAGTTTAGGCGGCGTTAGAAGGTAGCTGGAAGGACTAGTATTCGCATTACGAGCCCAAGAGGCTGTGTTGCAGTATAGTTCCTCCTCAACTGGTAGTATTATATATGCAACAACCACTTCGGTGGACTTGCAACCCTAAACCCTTGAACCCTAAAACCCCATCACTCGACATGGCATTACGTTATGACAGGTCTTGTTGCGTGTTTTGGCGGTAAGTATGTACTTGGCATGAAGTTTCCCCAGTTCGGGTTCGGCCATCGGAATAGTGGCGGCTTCCGCAGAAGGCTTTCAGTCCATTATGGGAGTTGTTATGAGAGTTCACCTAGCATAGCATACAGGATATCACATGACTGTAGCGCACACTGGACTGCCTGTCAAGAAGCTGTCACTGATGCTTTCGTGTCTGTGTCGGCTTTCACACCGGATCAGCGAAGTGTATCGCCCGATCTTTTTCACTTTGCAAGCCGCTTTGGACCGACCGCGTGCAAGATCCCACGCCGAAGGCTTTGCAGCTTTCTCTCTTTTCTTGTCCATCCATCGACTGACTGCACCAGCAGCATAGCGACACACCATGGATCCGCCGGACATGCATCCCACTGGCAACGCTGCACCGATGGACTCGTCCTTCTCCACGACCGAGAGCGCCAGTGAATACTTTACCGACAACACCACCACCGGCTCGCGGACTCCTCGCCAGTCCTTTGACCACCACGACACTGATGCAGAGTCCCAGCTGTACCAAGACGCGCGCTCGTTCGCAGACCAGAGCATGGTCAGCCTCGTCCCCTCCACCTCGACCCCGTCAGCCACTGGCAATCAAATCGGCGGACGCTTGGCTCCACCTGGAGCTCCTACATCGACATCAGCTCCCGCGCTGTCAACAAGTCCCAGCGCTCAAACAGTAGTACTTTCACCTGATAATGAGAGAAGCGATGACAGGGAACCACATCCACAGTCGAGCGAAAGCGCTTCGACCGCAGGCATCGATGCGGCCACTTTACGGGCACATGAGCAAGACCCTCTTGAAACAGCACATCAAGTCTCACAAACTACAAAGGCAGATGTAGCGTCTTCTGAGATGGCTCAGACTGTCGGAAAGCAGGCAGCCACGCAGGAGCCGTTTAATATGGTCAACTCGCCAGATGCGACTGTCCCCAGTCCTACTAAACAGGCGACTGCAACTCTCCCTGAAGAAGCTCGTCCTGATACGTCCCTCCCTGGACAGCAAGAAAGAGCATATGCAGAAGATCATCAATCTATCTCCCACAATCTGCTAGGAGTCGGAGCAGCTGGCATCCCTGCAGCATCCGCTTTGCCAGCTACAGAAACCGCATCTCCTGTTGATGCAGCTGCCGCAAATGCAGCAGGCGCAAGAAACGTACCACTAGCTCACAACGAGTCGCCTACCACAACTGTCGACATGGATGGAGTAGGCCGGTCTTCCTCAAATAGTGATCAAGCCTACAACGAGAAACACCACGGCGAAGCCGGTGAAAAGAAAGGTCTTTTCGCACATGGAAACCATAATACTGATCACAAGAAGGAAAAGAAAGCGAAAAAGGACAAGAAAAAGAAGAGTAATAAGAAAGAAAATCCAGAAGATAATCCAGAACTAGCACATTTTACACCAGAACAAAAAAGAATAATATTAGATCAAGTAGAAATGGGAAATGGAAATAAGACAGCAACTTATTTAGACATTTATAAATTTGCTACCAAGTTCGAATTGTTCTTAAATTTCATTGGTATTATTGCTGCTATTGTTTCTGGTGTTGTACAACCTCTTATGACTTTAATTTTTGGTAATTTGACTACTGCTTTTACGGACTTCGGTACTAGATTAGCTTTAGGTCAAGATACTTCGGAAGCTAGAGAATATTTGTTTAATGAGGTTGATAAGGACGCTCTTTATCTTGTCTATATCGGTATTGGTATGCTCGTAGCTAGTAAGTCCTTCCAGACGTTTATCATATGGGACGACTGCTGACCTTTCATGAAACACCACAGCTTACATATACATGGCATCCTGGATTTACACTGGAGAGACGACAACTAGAAGAATCAGAGAAGGATACCTACGTGCTGTTCTCCGTCAGAATGTCGGATTTTTCGATCAACTCGGCGCTGGAGAAGTCACTACTCGCATTACCTCTGATATACATCTCATTCAGGAGGGTATATCCGAGAAGGTGCCTATCACCTTCCAATTTGTCTCGCAATTTTTCGCAGGTGGGTCTATCCGATCACAAAGAACCCAAGACCACTTATATATGTTAACTGATACACTGCGATTTCCACAGGTTTCGTGGTAGCATTCATCCGAAATTGGCGTATGACACTAGTACTGTCATCAATAGTACCAGCAATAGCAGGAACAGGAGCAGTCATGGCAACATTCCAAGCAAAATATCGGACAATCATGTTAAGTTTCGTAGCAGAAGGTGGTAGTTTAGCAGAAGAAGCAATTTCTTCTGTTAGAACTTCACATGCTTTCGGTACTCAGAAGAAATTAACTGGTCTATACGACGTTTCGAATCAAAAAGCTCAATACTATGGAAAGAAAACCGCCTACCTCACCGCCGCTGGATTGTGCCTTTTCTTCTTTATCATCTACTCCGCTTATGCCTTGGCTTTCTGGTGGGGCGCAACGGTGTGTCTCTATCCTTTCTGAATCTATTTGAACGTATTGTCGCCAAAAATTTGACTTCTATTTTCTTATTTCCAGTTAATCATAAGAGGGCAAGCGACATCAGGAGAGATCATTACTTGTTTCTTCGCTGTTCTCATTGGTGCCTTCTCCTTGAGTCAAGTAGCTCCAAATTTACAAAGTGTCGGTTACGCTATTGGAGCTGCAAACAAGCTCTTGTTCACTATCTGGAGAATCCCTCCGATCGACTCTGCCTCTAAAGAAGGAGAGAAACTGGATCGTGTTGAAGGTGCTATCACTATGGAGCATGTGGATTTCTACTACCCTTCAAGACCTTCTGTCAAAGTATTGGACAACTATAGCGCTACTTTCCCAAGTGGAAAGATTACTGCACTTGTTGGAGCTTCTGGATCTGGTAAAAGTAGCGTTATCGGTCTGATCGAACGATTCTACAGTAAGCTATCGACGTTATATATGTGTGGAGAGCTACTTGCTTATCATTGTCTTGTTCTTTACTAGATACTGTCGGTGGTACGGTAAAGCTCGATGGACACGATGTTACCAAAATGAATGTTCGTTGGCTGCGTTCGCAAATCGGTCTGGTTTCACAAGAGCCGACTCTCTTCGCATCGAGAATATGGGAAAATGTAGCATATGGCCTCATCAATACGCCATACGAATACGAGAGCGAGGAAGTCAAACTGAAGATGGTCAAATCCGCATGCGAGCTTGCCAATGCCCACGATTTTATCACAAACTTGCCTGAAGGTTACGAGACGAACATCGGTGAACGTGGCATGCTACTTTCTGGAGGTCAAAAGCAACGTATTGCCATTGCTAGAGCTATTGTTTCAAACCCCCCTATACTCCTACTTGATGAAGCTACGAGTGCTCTAGATACGCAAAGCGAGAAACTCGTACAGAAAGCTTTGGATCAGGCATCTACTGGACGGACTACTATTACCATCGCACATCGACTTTCGACTATCAAGGATGCAGATCAGATTATCGTCATGAGCAAAGGAATCATTCTCGAAACTGGAACACACGATCAGCTACTTGCAGACTCTGATGGAGCCTATTCAGCTCTTGTACGTGCTCAAGCACTGAAAGAAGAAGTTGAAGATGAAAATGGAGGTACAGCTACTGAAGATGACGCTGAAGCTTTGGCTCGACAAGAAGCTGAAGATGCACGTCAAATGGCTACTATCAAGCGAACGGGTACAGGTCGATCTGAAGTCAGCGAAATTCTTGATAAGAAAACTGGTGCAGAGGAAGGGCACAAGCAGAAGGAGCATGGTGTTATGTATCTCCTCCTTCGATTGGTCAAAGAGATCCCAGACGCTAAATGGTACTACGTCGTTGGTGCTATATGGAGCATAGTGCTTGGGTGAGTCAACTTTCTCAGTCATCCAGTGGCTAGAAAGCTGATAAGACGTTCTGTTCCTGCACGAACAGTATGGTATACCCTGTCTTCGCTATCGTGTACGTTCTCACATGGACTCTTTCTTGCACGAGTCGTCGAGCACTGACCCGCACCATCCATATCTTAGCTTCGGTTCCATTCTTGGTGTCTTCTCTTCCACAGACTTCGGCTATGTGCGTGACCGATCAGACTATTATTCAGGCCTGCTATTCGCAATTGCCTGTATCTCAGCCCTTGCTATCGCATTACAAGCATACTGCTTCAGCTGGACGTCTGGTAAGTCACGGATAAGGTTACCAAACTGACCAAACTGACAGACAATTTTCTTAATTGGTACTTCCCATCGCCAGAATATCTTTCGCGAATTTTGCGACTGCGTATCTTCGGCGCTATTCTACGTCAAGACATTGCCTTCTTCGATGACGATCAGAACTCGACTGGTGCACTCACTAGCAAGATCAGTGAACAGCCCCAAAAGGTCAATGCAGCCCTGGGAATTACGCTCGGAGTCATTATTCAGAATCTGGTAACGCTCGTAGGAGGTATCATAGTCGGTCTCTGCGTAAGTCCTTTCTTCTTCCGGGCTTGATGCGTACAATTGTAACCTAAAGCATCGCACCTTCTCGGTTCTACAGTACGCTTGGAAACTTTCCTTGGTCGGTTTAGCATGTATTCCTCTCACCTTGAGTGCGGGTATCGTCCGTCTGCGAGTTGTCAACCTGAAGGATGAAAAGGTTCGAAAGAGTCACGATGTTGCTGCTCAGACAGCTTGCGAAGCAGCTGGTGCTATCAGAACTGTAGCAAGTTTAACAAGAGAGGACGATGCGGTAGCTATCTACAGCAAGGCTCTGGATGGACCCATGCGCGTCTCAAACAGGATCGCCCTCGTTTCCAATGTACGCCCCCTTCTCGTGCATCATCAATGTCGACATTGCTGATATTACCATTGACTCTATAGGTCTTCTTTAGTATTACGCAAGCGCTATCTTTCCCGGTCATCGCACTCATCTTCGTTCGTCCTTCCTCGCTTGCATTATTCTTGTTTGCCTGCTGATGTATGGAGTGGCCCGCTTGTGCAGTGGTATGGATGCAGACAGATCGTTGATGGGGGACTATCTACGAAAGATTTCTTCACTTCATTAACTGCAGTCATCTTCGGAAGTATCCAAGCTGGAAATGTGTTCACCTTTGTACGTAGCGGGATCTGTTCTAGCTTTGCATGCGAAACTGACAACGCCTTCCTTTCGCCTGTTAGGTTCCCGATGTCAGCAGGTAAGCTGATTTCATCAGCAACCAGTGCTGACAGCGCCAGCTGATTCCTTATGTTACAGTGCTAAAGGCGCGGCAGCCAAGATCGTCAGACTCTTCGACAGAGAGGTTGAGATTGATGCTGAAAACCCGCAAGGAGACGCCTTGATAAACGCATCAGGCCACGTCTCCTTCAAGAACGTCCATTTCCGCTACCCTACTAGGCCATCGGTACGAGTTCTGCGTGGCCTAAATCTCACCGTCAAACCCGGCGAGTTTGTAGCATTGGTTGGACCCAGTGGATGCGGCAAGTCAACCATCATTCAGCTCATCGAGCGCTTCTACGATCCTATTTTGGGCAGTGTCGAGATAGATGGACAGAACATCCAGAACCTCAATGTCAAGAGTTTGCGCGAAAATATTTCCCTCGTTTCGCAAGAGCCTACCTTATATGACGGCAGTGTTCGCTTCAATATTACGCTAGGTGCTACAAAAGAGCCTACAGAAGAGGAAATTATAGAAGCCTGCAAGTGTGCCAATATTTACGACTTCATTCAGACTCTACCTAATGGTTTCGACACTATGGTCGGAGGAAAAGGTTCACAGTTGTCCGGTGGGCAGAAGCAACGTATTGCTATTGCTCGTGCTCTTATCCGCAATCCCAAGATTTTGCTGCTTGACGAAGCCACTTCGGCACTCGACTCGTAAGCTATGTCCTTACCTGTACCAGGCAAGACTCAACGTTGATATCTCTCTCTCTCTCCTTTCGCAGTCAATCAGAGAAGGTCGTACAAGCTGCACTAGATGCTGCCGCAAAGAATCGCACGACTATTGCGGTCGCCCATCGTCTATCGACGATCCAGAATGCCGATCATATTTTCGTGCTCAAAGACGGGAAAGTAGCTGAACGTGGTACACACAGCGAGCTCATCCACAAGGGTGGCATCTATGCTGAATTGGTACAACAGCAAGCATTGGAGAAGCATCATTAAGTGTACAAATGGGAGAAATAGCTCAGATTAGGTTGCGGATCTTCCAGTCAGAATCAGGCAGTAGCAACTCTTACTATTTACATACAACTAGTGCTCGGATTATTTATGCTGAAAAACATACACTCATTTAATTACCCGTTTGCGTCATGGGATAACAGTCAGCATTTTGCATGTTGTAACATAAGTCGAGACTCGCTAGGCACCAAAGGATGGCAAAGATATTATTGGCTTTGCCTCGGACTCACCTGCAGTTACTTGAGTGGTACACTGGCCCTTACGGTTCCGCTGGCAAGCAGATCTGCAAGCGCTTACAGACTTGCCTCTGCAAAATCTGTACAGATGTCACCAAGCAGGATACATCTGTAAGTGCTCGCAGATTGCTTTGCTGGCGGCGTTAGCTGGATCTGATGTTCAGTGATTTAGGTTGACAAAGCTCGCTATCGGTTGCAAAGACAAAACAGAATCAAGCGACGGGACGCTACTTTTAAGGTATTCATACCATACGATATTTACTAGGTACCAAATGCTACAACTTCTCGACTAACGTGCCAATCACTGTGTGATCCGAATACGGAAGCCTCCAGATGGGAGTACTTCCACTTGGACTTGATCCAGATTCTCGACGATATAGTCTGCGCCTAGCCCTTCGAGATCCGCACGCTTATGGCTTGTGCACACAGCCAACACCTTTGCGCCTGCAGCTTTGCCGGATTTGATTCCAGATGGTGCGTCTTCGAGAACCAGGCATTTCGTAACATCTTTTGAAAGTAGGTGAGCACCTTTGAGATATGGCTCTGGGTGAGGTTTGCCTTGTGTACAGTCTTCAGCAGCTACGATATGTTTTGGAGGATGAATACCACAAGCTTCCAGCGCCAACTTCATGAAGATACTCGTAGCTAAAGGAACAGAAGAGCCCTAAATCAGCTTTAGGGCCGAGACAGTAATGTAGGACTGTGCTCACCGCTAGTACAGATGGCATAACGTTCGTCTGCTTCCGAATGACCTCGTATCGTGTCGAGGATGTTTTGCACATTCGGTAAAATTATAATACCAGGCTGTCCTGCTGCTTGTAGCGCTTTCGCGGCTAAATAAACCAGACCAGACATTAGGCAGGACACAGACACTCGAGAGGGCCTCAGGACTTACTTTCTACTATATCACTTTCGAACTTCCTGGTACGTTCGGCTATGACTTCCTGTATCCAGAGTCAAAGCATGCGTCTCTTAGACTGCGCTGTTCGGCAGAGGTAGGCTTCGACATACCTCCGATGCATCGGGAAAGTACATTTTCATCGCGTCACGCGTTCGAACTCCCTGAAGAACGACAAATGTTCGTTAGGGCAGTCTGAGAGGTCGAGAAGCTCGTTTCGTACGTGAGGATGGCCAGTTGCTTCTATCGCATTGGCGTTGCAGAAGTCGATATATGTTCTTTCGACGGCGCGTATCGAGTCTACAAGAGTGCCGTCCATGTCGAACAGGAAAGCTTCGATATCCAGTTGATCGTAGGCCATGGTGGAGTCGTTTCTTGCTCGGTGTAGTTGATGGTGCAAAGCAGACCTGTTGGAAGCTTGACATCCTGGAATCACGTGCTGCGGCCGCCCAAGACGGCAAGCTTTGCTCGAAGAGCTGTATCTTTACCGCACTCCAACTCGCAGTTACAATCACCCAGGATGATACGCCGACCACCAACTGCGATCCCGCTCCAGCAGGACGACGTGCACGAGATGGAGGCTTTTCTGGCCGAGAGACGCGCTGCTCTCGATGCCGCTGAGCTCGAAGAGGCAGAGGCCATGCAGGTTGAAGGACAGCAAGAGCAGCAGTCAGGCAAGGGAACAGGCAAGAGCAAGAGCAAGGCGAATGGGACAAAGAGCAAAGGCAAAGGCAAGCAGCGTGTTGAGCAGGCGAATGGCGGCGACGCTCTTGTGGAATCGGAACAACAGGCAAGACTGGCTCGAGAGGCACAGACGAGAGAGCAAAGGATAGGCTTGTGAAGCAAATGAATGAGAGTAAGTTACACTCGATACTGATGTAATGTACAGCAACTTATGACTATCTCTACAGCTTCGCCTTTTTGGCCGCCTTCTTTTCCTGGAACGCCCTAATGGCTTCGCGATGTTCCTCGGACGCCATGCATCTGGATACCTGCTCCATCTCCGCTCTATTCACTTTACGCAGCTTACTTCGAACCTCCTCACTTCGTACGAGACTCTTCGAAGTCACAATACTAGTCAAGTACAGTCCCTCCAACCGCTTCTCAAGTCTCTGCAATATCGCGCCTTGGATTCCACTTGTTGGCAGGATATCAGCTATGAGCTGCGTGCGGCGCAGATCCTCTATTGGCACTGTTTCAGCAAGATATAATAGCCGTGTCGCAAGTGAAGGCCCTAGAAGAGCAGGGAAAGTGACAGACGAGCAGCCTTCGACACAAATCCCAAGCGTGGAGAAGGGAGTTGTAAATGTCACGTCTTCACTGGCATAGACGAGGTCGAAGAGGCCCAAGATAGTGACGGCTATGCCGTAGGCAGGACCTGCGCAGAATGAACAATGAATTAGTCTCTATAAATCTGCTCGAACTCGTAGCTTCCGCCCTCCTCACCTTGTACAACCGCCACAGCAAGTTTTGGGAAGTCAATCAGTGTATCCACCAATTTGCTGTATAGACAACAGTCATGTCAACAGGGTGCTGTGCGAATCAATTAGTAGAGTCCAAGTGCACACGCACACTACACCACTGCCAGCAATAGGAGGAGGTTTGGCAGTCCGATTGAGTCTGTCTGCGCCTAGAGCGGCTCCAGAGCTGAAGTACTTGCCAGTTGAAGAGCTGTAACATCAGGGCGTGTCAGTATCCAGCTGACTTCTGCAGAACATCAGCCCTTTTCTCACAGCAGTACTGCCTTGATGTCTTTTGTTTTGCGCGCATACTTGAAGGCAGCGACGAGATCCTGCGGAGATTTGGGAAGAAAGTCAGCTGCAAGCATGGATAGAGCATGAGCTGGAGCAGGATTATTGCACATTATCTAGCAAATGATAGGCAACTTTAGCTTCCATTTGACCTCGGTGTGGTGATAGGTGGTATACTTACATCTTTGATCGTCAAAGCTGTTGAGCGTCTTGGGCGTGTTCAGGACGACATGCAGCACTCCAGACGTGCGATGCTCTAGCAACAGACTGGGACAGCTTGGTAATCTAGGTGCCATGTTAATCGGGCTTGTGAAGAAGCAAAAGGATTCGAAGGAAGCACCATTTCGTCTTATCGGCAACTTCAGAATGCCGGAACAACGGCCGCCACATCTTGATAGATCTATACCGGTACGATCTATTCGAAAAACAACAACAATGCCCAGGTAAGACAACCAGAAGCCACATCGTCTGTCAGGCGGCCACGCTCTCCCAGGTCTTTCTTGCCTCGGTGGTTACCCTTTTTTTGGCCTTTCGTGCTCGTGCTTTCGCACACCGCTTCCTCTGTCTTTACCAACTTCGCTTGATAAGTCTCAAAATCGGCTTTTAGGTTTCTTGACGGTATATCAGGAAGAGCTGCAGCTTTTCTTGCTAATTTGTGTGCCTCGATGTTGCCTGGGATACCCGCATGACCTTTAACCAGGGAGAACTGAATGAAGTGGCGGTCGAGTTCAATGTGCTGACGATCCGTGGATAAAGTCAGAAGCTCACACCTTTACAGCTTTGGCTCTGTTGTCTATGATCTTCTGGATGTATAGTATCATATCACGATGCTTGATGCGTTTTCGACGGGAGGGTGGTGCATCGTTACTACGGTTGAAAGCTGGTATTGGACAAACCCTTGAGCTAAGACAAAAGAACAATGCCGCATGTGCCTGCTTACCGTCGACTACGTGCGAACAGTCG
This sequence comes from Cystobasidium ongulense, assembly GCA_022835595.1. Classification (NCBI taxonomy): domain Eukaryota; kingdom Fungi; phylum Basidiomycota; class Cystobasidiomycetes; order Cystobasidiales; family Cystobasidiaceae; genus Cystobasidium; species Cystobasidium ongulense. Next base: position 691,327 of record BQUP01000004.1, read on the forward strand.
CAATGAAAATGTATCTCCCGAGAAGGATCAGGATCCTCTTCGAGCACACGAAGGACGGCCTGCAGATTTCATCAGTCGACAGATCACATGTTAACGTATGCCTGCAATCCAGTACTCACATAAAACTCGGTCTGAATGCTACATCCTAGCTCCACACGTTCATCTTCAGTTTTGAACGAGGGAACTCGCTCACACATGTCACTATAGGCAAGCTCTGATATTTCAGCCTATTGATCTCGATGGTATTGGGGACAGACAACTTACTGAATAGCATCTGCAGCAAAGTAGGCGCCAAATCCACCTCGACCATCTAAAGATTGGAGCATGCCATCTTCAGTTTGACAAAAAAAACTACAAAAATGGCAGACTGTAGCCTGAACTCACCAGAGTGGTAACTGCCATCGGTATAGACTACCAGTTTTTCAGGAGAAGAAACTTCGCCTTCGTCCCAGACATTGTTGAGCTGGAAACTTCCTGCTAGTACCATGAGAGTATATACTTACCTAGAGGGGCTACAAAGGCGTCTGCAGCTTCGCTGAAAGTAGTAAGCGTCGTCAGGCCAGCAAGGCGACCAATGCTTTCAGAAACTGACCGAGATGTGCATTTCCGGTACGAACCTCCAGAGAAACCTACATTGCATCACCAAAGGTAGTCTTAGCATCATGAGCTAGCCAAGCAGTGCGTAGTATGTACCTTCTACCTGAGCCTTCGCATCCTCCCAGTTATCATACACTCCCGTCTGCCTACCCTTGCGAACAGCATAAAACCCCTTCGCAGTACTAGCTGAGGCTGAAAACATCAAAGTCCTTGTAATGCCCAATGCAGTCTTCGTGAAGGGTGTTTGCCGTGGCAGCTGTCGGCCAATCGCGAGGCATTGGGTCACGCTTCTATGAGCCAGTAAGCGAGCTTGCAACATGGCGGAAGCAGCAGTCTAGGTGGAGCGGTATGGTGAAGATGTAGAGTACGCATCGCAGCAGTCTTTGGGCGTGAGGAGCGTGTGTCGCCAAACAGCAAAGCGTAAGACACAGAGCACGTGCCTCACCATGCAGAAGAAAGGCCCTACATAGGTGATCACAATAGCAAAGTGTCAGGAGCATACCATTGCTTAGCCGAAAGCCGGGAGAAAGGCCGCATCTCAGACGGCTGTTCTGTCTTTCACTACATAGAGGTCTGTCTATTCGGATACAACAGAGCCAAGGCAAAATACATAAATCGTCTTCCAGCAGCTTAGCCAGCAGGTCACGCTCGCCTAAGCCTTCTTGGTGCTAGGCTTCTTTTTCACCTTTCGTGCTTGTGCCTTTGCCCTTGCCGCTTCCTCCACCTCTGCCAACTTCGCTTGATATTTCTTGAGGTCCGCCTTTAAATTCCGCGATGGTATCTCCGGGAGTCCGGCGCCCTCGTCTGCCAGCTTATCTGCTTCGACATTTCCCGGTAGACCCCCGTGTCCTTTGATCCAGAAGAACTGAGGAAGGTCAGAAATGGTGTCAGTAAGCTGCACATTCGGGAACAAAGTCATAATTTCGCACCTTTACAGCCTTTGCTCTGTTGTCGATGAGCTCCTGTATGTATAGAATCATATCACGATTTTTGAGCTTTCCATGACGAGAAGGTGGTGAACCATTGCGACCGCTGAAAGCTAGTATCGGGAAAGCTAATCAGCTAATATACAGATACCACCTGGTATGCTGCTTACCTTCGACTACATACGAAGAGTCGCAGTGAAAGTGTAGTTCTCTCGAAGGATCAGGATCCACTTCGAGCACACGAAGGACGGCCTGCATAGCCAGTCAATCAAAAGATCAGATAAGTATGAAGTAGGTCAAGATTGTGAGTGAATACTTACATATAATTCGGTCTTGCTATTGGAGCCTGGTTCTACAGTTCCACCTGCGGTCTCGAAAGCGGGAACTCGTTCGTACATGTCGCTAATAAAGAAGAAAGCTTTGTCGCTTAGTCTTACTATCTCAGCTTGTATCCGGTAAGCACAACTGACGGAGTAGAATCGGCAGCAAAATAGGCGCCAAATCCACCATTGCCATCTGAAAATCGGCGCATATAATAATTAGCTTGAAACGGAACCAAAGCAGGGACAAATCGCAGCCTGTACTCACCAGAGCGGTGGCTGCCATCGGTATAGACTAGCAGTCGTCCAGGAGAGGAGACAGCGCCTTCACCACAGATTTGAATAAGTAGAATGATCCTCGCTACCATTTCGAGCGTATGTAGTCTCACCTAGCGGGACTTCGCCCTCGACAAAGGCGTCTGCAGCTTCGCTAAAAGAAACAAGCGTCGTCAGGCGAGCACGGCAGCAAATGACAGTAATGGAACTGACCGAGATGCAAGTTTCTGATGTTGAGCTCCAGGAAAGCCTATTATAAATCAAACAGAATCAGCTTTAGTATCATGACCTACCGAAGCAATGCAATAGTATGACCGTTTCGTTTCGCACCTTGTACTTGAGCCTTTGCATCATCCCAATGATCGTAGACTCCCGTCTGCCTACCCTTGCGGACAGCATAGAACCATTTCGTAGCACTAAAGGAGGCTGAACACGTCAAAGTTCTTGAAGTACCCAGTGCAGTCTTCGTGAATGGTGTTTGTCGGCCGATCACGATCCATTGGGACAGGCTTCTACGAGCCAGAACTTGAGCTTGCAACATGGTTGAAACAGAGGCGTAGTTGAAAGAGTATGGTAAAGATGTAGGCTATCCATCGCAGAAGTCTCGAGAACCGAGTACTTGTCTCAGGGTAAAGCCGAGAGCACGTGCCTCATGCAGATATCAAGGCCCAGGCGATCACAAAAGCACAGTGACAGGGGAATCTGAGGCTTTAAATGTACGATTGTAACAGTCGTGTTACTGTTGCTACTACAAGGAGTGTTACTACAGAGTGTGCGAGCTAAAAGTTCCCGACTAAGCGATCTATGTCCTCCTCCGTTCGAACACTTCGATGTAAAGGAGCTGAGGAATAAGTTTGCTCAGCGCATACTGCGTGCTAGCAGATTATAAGCGACTTACAAGCTGAGACCTCGCTTCTCGCCCAGTAAGCTTGCACGCGTGGACTTGCTCTCTCCTTTGACGGCGAACCAGCCAGTGCTGATAGACCTGACGGCATGGAGCTACTCGAGGGTACGAAGTGTGCAGGCGACCCTTGGCTATCGACACTAGTCTTCCCACTAGACGCAAGCAATGCACGTCGTAAAGCTGACGTAGGTGACTCGCTTGTACTATTCTCCGGACGGAACATCTGGCCAGGTGAGGAAGACTTGTGAGGAGGCAGTTTCACCGGCGTTGCATTTGTATTATTCAGAGGAAGGCGTCTTTCAGGCATACTTGGTGAAGGTAGCATGTTTGTTGATGGTCGTGTCTTGGGCGAAGATTTGTATGTGCCGGTCGAAATAGGTAGTGAGGGTCGATAGGATCCATTCCGATTAGGCTGAACGGGCTGCGCTTGCAGTGGGATGGGGATCTTGGCCGTTGGCGATGTGGTTTCCAGTAACTTGGACGAGCGTACTGCAAAGAAGGCTTCCACCGAATTATAGAGGAATAGACAGGGTAATAACCGACCTATTTGGGCGGTCAACAGGTCAGACATCATCTCACATGCCTCCAAGGGGATCGAAACACACCAACGATCCATATGATTGGAGAGCGAAGTGTTGGATAAGCTGTCACTAACTGACCTGCTCCGTACCTGTGAGCAACGTAAATTAGAAGGACTGACAGTCTTGACACAGCAGGGCAATCAGGACGTACGAGTACAGCCGCGAGTCGGTAATAAGGTACCAGACAAGCAACATGACCAGATTGACTCTCAAAGCTTTCGCCATAGTAGCTCTTCTTGCTTCCATAGCCAACTTTGGATCAACAGGGACAGTGTCGAATCTCGAGCTTGATGTTGGTTTCTGAGGTGTCTGTTTTGATCCCTGTTTCGCCTGTTCCAACGAGCTAGTCACTGACTGGCGGCTGGAAAGCTGTTGCTGTCCGAACATCATCATCTGCTTGTGCTGTTGTGATGTGCGAGCGGTACCAGGTGCTGGCAGGATATTTGGCGCTGATGTTGATCTCGGTAGACTGGAGGTGGACGCATTGGTCGGAGCAGCAGCGGAAGAAGACGCAACAGAACTCTGAGATGGTTGAGCATACTGCTGGACATGATATGGTTGAGGCTGCTGCTGTTGTTGCTGCTCGCCTGGTGTGAAAGTCAAGCGATGCGAAGGCGGCGAAGGAAAGGCCGATGATTTGAACGATACATTCTTCTTCTGTTGCGAGCTGGCCGGCGTAGCAGCAGCTTGGGGAGTCTGGACAGCCTTTCTAGCTTGCGACAGCGTCTGCCCGCCTATCGTGAACGGCCTCGTCGGCGTTTCCATCTTGCTGGTTGATTGATGGTAAAAGAAGCTCGCCCAAGGTAGGCGGGCTTCTACAAAGGCAATCGATCATGATAGTAAAGCATGTCGGTAATGTTAAGTGAATTAAGAGGCGTCGTTCAAGCCATGAATAGGTTATGATGAATTGCTTCGTCGCAGTCTGTCAAGACGATGTCTTCTAATGCGGACAATGGGCTTTTGATAAGGTAATAAAAGAAACAAGTGCTATAAGGGTGTAATTCCTGTCTTGGAAATGGATAAAGAAATGAGTCTAGTATGCTCTATATGTAAGAACTGACGATGATACTATCCGACTTGGTATATTTATAGAAGACCGGTGCTTTCAAGCATAAGGACAACAGAGTGTACAATTTCTTGAATCGATTGTTTTGAGGTATCAACAGTCAAGTTGGCTTTTGAGGGAGTCTCATAAACATCATCGATACCAGTGAATCCCTTGATCTCACCAGCTCTGGCCTTAGCGTAGACGCCCTTTCTGTCCATCTTCTCGCAGTACTCTAGAGGAGTAGCGACGTGAACAAGGAAGAAAGTACCGCCTCCGGCACCACCGTTTTGCACGACGTATTGCTCGGCTGCTTTTCGGCTTGCCTCGAATGGCGCAATTGGTGCGGCGATGACGGCTGCTCCAGCTCTTGAGAGCTCAGCTGCGACGTATGCGATGCGGAGGATGTTCTTGTGTCTGTCCTCGTGCGAGAAACCTAGCTCGGATGAAAGTTCACTGCGGACGGTTTCACCGAGTAGAAGTGAGACGGATCTTCCTCCTTGCTGGTTGAAGACGGTTTGAAGCGCACGGCCGACGGCGTCTTTGCCGGAGTTGTATAGACCGGTCAACATGACTGAATGAAAGCAAATTAGTCATGTCTATCTATGTCAGGGGCTCTGAAGGGAGAGCTACTCACTAGTGAAACCCTGCTTGTTACGGGGAGGGTAGCTCTCACGGAGCACCTTGACGACCTCATCGTACGAGAACCAATTGGGGATAGGCTAGAAAGAAAATAAACGTGAGCTCATACGCCCAGCGGAAAACGGATCAAGCTCAGGAGACTTACTGCACCGTTCTTCAGTCTCTTTCGGAGCTCAGTGCCGGAAATGTCGGCAGTGGGTGTGCCCTTTGGTACCTCATCAATAGGTTGGTATTCGTCTGTTCCAGGTAGATACGTCATCATTTGGAAAGGAACCATAGTGATGTTAAGTTCATCCTTGTACTTGATGACGAGCTCCTGAGCATCATAAGGACCATAGAAGTCGACACCTTGGCTGTTCTTTCCAGGTCCAGCGTGATCACGACCAACGATGAAGTGTGTAGCACCGAAATTCTTTCGGATAATAGCGTGCCAGACAGCTTCTCTTGGTCCTGCCATTCTCATAGCTAGAGGTAATAAAGCTAACGCAGCCATACCGTTGGGGTATGTTCGGATGATAGCTTCGTATACTCGTACTCGAGTGAATGAATCTACATCACCTGGCTTGGTGAGACCGACGACGGGGTGAATGAGAACGTTCGCTTGGTTATTGCGGGCTGCTCGGACTGTGAGCTCGCGATGGGCTCGGTGCATTGGGTTTCGGGTCTGGAAAGCGACGACTTGTCTCCATGCTAGCTTTTTGAAGTAAGCTCGGAGTTCGGCAGGGGTGTCTGGAGTGTGTGAGGAACAAGAGCAGATAATGAGTATGCTTCATTCAATACAGGCTTCTCCCAGGCAAAGTTGTTCGCCACTGCTCACATCTCAAGTTGATATAGTCGTAGTGGTTAGGAGGGTTGATGGCCTGCACGGTACCACCAATGTAAAGGTCCTTGACTTCCTTGTGAAGGAAAGCGACGGCTGGATGAGCAGAGTCATCGGCGCCGAAGACCTTGGTGGCTTCATTTGACTTGTCGAAAGAGTAGATGTCGGAGACTGAAGACCGGACGTTTACCTTGTTAGCTCATTGCCAACAGAACACTTTGGGTAGTTGATTCGCTTACCAGTCAAAATAGCTAATGGGGACTCGTCACGGAAGTCGCGAAGGGTAACTCTTGAACCAGCTTTGAGGCCGAGAGCAGCGACGCGTTCGCTGGAGATGTCGAGGGTGATGGGCATTGAGAAGAGTGTTCCATCTGCAAGGCGGAGGGTCTCTACGACGCTATGTTACATGCGACATACAGGACTGTAATTAGTATATGGAAATTTGTGAAATCGCCTCCAATATTTGGGGGCGTCATAGCAAAGTGAAAGATTCTGCCCAAGCTCACCTCTCGTAGTCGGCTTGGCCCATGAATCCTTCCAGAGGACTGAAGCCACCGTTCATGATGAGCTCGAGGTCACATAGATTTCGCTCAGTGAGGGCAATGTCCGGCAGAGTGTTGCTCTCTTCAACGAGGCTCGCGCGAATGCTGGCGTCTCGGACATGGAGGTCTTTGAGGATGCCGCCTTTTCCGTGGGGTACGTTGGCCATGATGAGTGAGATTTAGAAGTGTAATGAGGTAAGAGTTGCAGTGTTTGGTGTGTTCCGAATGATACACCTTCCTGATCTTCTACCAAATCTTTAGAGTGAGTGATCGAGATGATTGCGAAGGTGCAATAAGTGATCAACTCAAAAGGCGGCTCGGCTCAACCCGTCGCTGTTTTACTGAGAGAAGTTGACGCTGTCACCTTTCGATGCCAAGCTTCTTGCTCAGTCGTCTCATCCCATTTCACCAAAACTGCACTCAAACTCGGTTTCAAAGCCTGCAAGACGCATGACCGGTCCCTTACTCGCAATAATCTTAACTGGATCATGATGCCATCACTACTTATACTACTATTACTACTAGTAGTACTGGCACTAACGAGTCTGCGTCCTGCAATTTTCCCACTACAGTACAGGCAACGAAGAATGCATTCATGCCCTGCCTGCGTCTCACCGACAAGACGCTAGATCCGCCTTGCAAAGATATTTGAGCCAGCTTTGCCACGACTTCCAAATAAATTTGGCACATACTTTCCTTCGACGATACCGATAGCAGGTGGACCCAGCCCGTCCATGAACATTAGATCTACAATAAAGTATGCACAGATATGCTCCAGAGTAGCAATGTCCTCATTAGTAGCCACTCACGACTGATCATAGAAGACTCCCGCACAGGATCCGTGGAGTTCACTTGGAAATCGTGGGCAAGCCCGCTGACATGCGGCCGCCTTGTTTAGAATGTATTGCGCGATGTGGGTAGCCTGATAACAGGCGTACTAGTCCGGCTCAGAGGGTTTGGAGCATTGTCGTTGCTATCCGCAGCTGGAAAAAGGCGTTCCCCGACATTTATAGCCCTGGGGGTCTCAATGTCGTTCTCGTCCAAGGCCATGATAGTAGAATTATTGGGTTGATGCGTGTTGCGAATCGGTCTTGTCGGTATTCATGGTCTTCCGTTCCTGTTTGACCTACCGGGCCTGCGTGCAGCATTTACCTGGTCCGTCCATCTGTTATAGGGACGCGGATCTGCCTGGTCCGTTGCGCATTGGCAATGTCCGCATCGTCGTTTGCATGGAGCACGCGGTTCCAGTCGATCTGTGAAGCGGCATTCCTTGTGTAAGACATCCGAGAACGAGCATTGAGATCATCCGTCGGTGCTGACGAGCGGCGTTGAGGACCAGTCTCATATGTGGATCTGGATGTAGGAGTGGGAAGGATCTGCACGCGCATTGCCCGGTTCCTTCGGATCTCCGACATGCGTTTTGGTATCAACGGTATCGGTTCTTCGGAAACGTCCGTTGGGTCCCAAAACTTTTGTTTTAAAGATTGACACTTTCCGCAAGCATAAGTCATCCATAGTCGTGCGAAGCGTGTTTACTCGCAGTGCAGACTCGGGCTGTGAAGGATAGTAGGACCATCCGACTGAGTTTGTCCCAAGCTACACAGCCGCACCGCTTCTCATACGTGACATGGATTAGTCCCGACCGATGCAGAGTTTGCTAATACAAGTATCGCCGTTGAAGATGGACACTGGAACCGGAACTGGCAGATCATGTTCAGCTAATGCAGCCAATGGCCAGGTATAAGCTGTAATCCAGAAGCTAGTTCAGCCCTAGACGGCCATCCGTCTCGTGAAGACAAGGTGGCTAAGTCACGGTTTTTTCAGTCTCGGAGAACTGCCCGTAGCCGCTTGACCGACTGCTCGTCTAACGTGAGATGCTGTGCTGGAATTGGGCAACGACCGACTAAGCTGGCATGTCAGGCAGGCTTTGATGACCAGGCTGTAGCGTCCCTTACGGATTGCAGCATCATAGAGAAACCCCAGATCGATTATTATGATAGCTTGGAGTGTGTTGCATTTGCTTGACCTTGCTTGTCCCTCAGAGTCCTCGCCGTCTGTAAGAGGTGACCGCAGCCACCCGCCGCCAGTCCAGGCCGACTAGCAAGCACGTTGCGCGTGGATAGATAACGCAGACAGGTGCTTGAAGTCTGTGACGGATGGCTGCGGTATGCCGGTAGCCTTTGTCGAATGCCGATGTATTGGGATGGGCGAACGACGACGACAAGAAACCCGTGAATTGTGCCTGCTCGTCGCTTTCGTTCACGCGAACCCTCGAGCAAGCAAGCAGCAAGCGATAGGACGGGGCTCGAAAGTCAAGCGACAGCAGCAGCAGACAAGCGAACAGCACTGTGCTAGGCTTGATATACTATACATATCAGGGAACTCGACCAACTTGAGACGGCGGCGAACACACTCGTCAATCCAACGGACGCGCCTTTGTGCCTTGAACTGTCCTGCCAGCGTGCTGCAGACAGAATCCTAGTACAGCATGAATCTCTTCAGACTGCTGGGGGACTTGTCCCATCTAGCTTCAAGTGGGTACTATACAGCTTGGTGCTGTTGTTTTACTGCTTTCACGTCAAGGCTGATTGAGTTGTTCCTTGTTCTGCTTGCAAACACGCTTTAATTCAATAACCATCTCTCAACATGAACCGTTCAAATGCTCTCTCTATCGTAAATCAAACAATATGTATGAATGAACGACAATACAGTCCTCATTCTCATTCAAAAGATCCATAAATCTCGTTCATGCAGAGGTATCTCATTCAAGACGCAAGCTTTATATCTAGCTGTATTCGCAACTAGATATATAGATCTACTTACTGGCCCTTACTATTCATTCTACAATACAATCATGAAGTTGGTATTCTTGGGAACTTCAGCTTGGATTGTTTTCCTTATGAAGGGCAAATATAGGTGTGTCTGCTATTAACCGTCAAGATGTCAGCCACGTAGTCTGTTTGCTGATGCAAGTCCATGTCAGACCCACACAAGACCCTCAAATCGATACGTTCAAGGTAGAATACCTGATCATCCCATGTGCGATCCTGGCTCTCATCTTCAACTACAAATTGTGAGTATTGACCGGCTATGATTTGTGCTCCGGTGAAGAAGGACAGTCCTGATCACCTTACCTCTGTATAACGCTTACAGCACCGTTCTCGAAGTACTCTGGTCATTCTCAATCTACCTAGAAGCAGTAGCGATCCTACCACAATTAATGATGCTTCAACGGACAGGAGAAGCAGAAACCATTACCACACATTACCTATTCGCACTTGGAATGTACCGTGCTTTATACATCCCAAATTGGATATACAGATACTTTTCAGATGATTCTGTTGATCCTATTGCTGTCGTTGCTGGTGTCGTACAGACCGTCTTGTATGCAGACTTCTTCTACAGTGAGTTTCGGCTGCCTTTTGAACTTGTCGTTTTGAAGTAGGTTACGAGACTGACCTTTTACCTTGTCGCTTGCTTACAGTCTACTTCACCAAGTATGTCCATTTTCCACATTTAGGCTGTATATACGCGACCAGACTGACAATGTGCTCCCTTGCTTTCCTGCAGAGTGCTGCGTGGTGAAAAGTATGTCTAGATGATTCTAGATGATTCTGCATGCGTGCTTTGAACATTGAAGCTGATTCTGTGTTGTCAGGTTCGAACTTCCAGCATAGATGGCACCTCGCCAAGTGGGCAGAGTTGCCTGTCAGCGTCAGAGAGAGAGAAGCTAGCTATGCAAGGAGATCTTTCGTATAATCCGCATTGTATTTAGCTTGCCTTGATGAATGAAGGCCTGAGGGATGGAAGCAATGCAGAAAGGCAGAAGAATGAGGTAAGGGCAGTGTGGATTGTGTATCGGTGCTGCGTGTCCTTCATGAAGGGTGTCTCGGGTGTCCCGAGTATTGCCTCTATAGGGCGGGCTCGCCACACTCGCGGCTCGCAGGTGCCGCAAGAGGACGAGGAAGAGAGCGCTCTGCTCTGCTCAGGACGACGACGAAGAGCAGGGTCGTGAGGTTGCGAGTGATCTGCGTGTCGTGCACATCCACATCGCCTAGTCGAAAAGAAAAGAAGAAAGAAGCCGCGATAAACAATCATCCAACACGACACACCTGACGCGAATTGAGCGAGGCAGGCCACCTGCAGCCAGTCAGCAACGCCATCGAACAGCGCCCAATCAGTCTCGCCGCCCGCTCCCGGCACCCCGGAGAATAAAGCATAATCACAATCAAGAGCAGGAAGTGTGTCTAAGCACGTAGTCGAGCGGACCTGCCTTATCAGATCAGATCAGATACCAGCTCTGTCAACCCGGCAAGTCTCGCGCAATTGCAGCCTCGCCTCGATTGGGGAAGCACGGCGACAAGGACATTCAATAATAGACATATATACATACTGGAGAAGCTTGTCTGATTGCCTGCCTGCCTGGTCGCTCATTATCAGCGCTGGAGTTTGTACTCTCCCCCCAGGTGTGCATGATCTGAAGAAGCCATTCATACATCCATCCATCCATACATCCGGCATTCTAGATTCATTGCTAGGTGAGCACAAACCGCACTTGTGGCATACTCTGCAGGCCCTGGATGCCTCTTCATATGCTAGATGAGACACGTGTCCTTGCTAACCTCGAAAACACCTGGTGAAGTCTCAAACTAGAGCCCCTCCATCGACCCGCCTGCATGTATCGAGATCGTCAATCGCACCACTACACGGGACATACACGAATACAAGAGAAGAGGATATAGCTAGCATGTCGTCAATATGAACGGTCCAACAGCCGCCTCGCCTCCACCGCCGCCCATGTCTGGACCCAGGCAGCCCAGCATGGGTGGTGTATCAGGGCCGCCATACCCACCTAGTGGCATGAATAACATGCAGCAGCAGCAGCATAATCAGCAACATCCACAGCAGCAATTCATGCCTCCTCCGCAGATGATGAACATGCATCATCTTCCACCGCAGTTGCAGCAACATCTAGCCACTTTACCGCCTCAGATGCAGCAACAATTCATGCAACAGCAAATGCAGCATCAGCAGCAAATGCACCATCAACAGCAACAGCAACAACAGCCTCCTCAACCTTCACAACAGCAACAGGCCTTCACAGGTCAGCAGCCGACTGCACAGATGCTAGCCCACATGAACAATGTCATAAATGGACAAGGTGGACCACAACCGATGCAGAATAACCCAGCTTTCAGAGCGGCGGCATTAGCTGCTGCACAAGCACACGCCCAAGGAAAGCCTTTTAATCCAGATGATGTAAGTTTCTTCTCGTCCAAACGTTGTTTATTCTAGTGGAAATAGCTTTCCTTTGCTGATGAACACGTCCTTTTGACTGGATGCATATACAGAAGGGACACCCTCTCCATCCTAGCCAAATGCAAAACTTTTTGCAAGCTCAGGCGCGTGCTCAAGCTCAAATGCAAGCGTCCACAGCTGCATCATCAGCTTCTCAACAACAGCAAGGTCCTCCTCCGCCTCCCTCATCATCGTCATTTCAGCAGCAAATACCGAATCATGCTTCTCCTCGACAACAGACGCATTACATACAGCCTCCTAATCTGCCTAATCGGCAAACACCTACTCTAGCACCTACCCTGCCTGCAAATATACCTCCCCATGTTCTGGCCGCCTCCACATCCTCCACTTCTTCTCCGATCAATCAAATTCCACAGCCCCAACCGCAACACCTCCAGCATCCTCATGGTCTAGGCCAGCTCTCACAACCTTCACAAGCAGAACTTCAATTAGCTCATGCCGATCCTGTTGCAGGCCCATCAAATCCCCGTGCCATGTTGAACCATCAACAGCAACAGCAGCAGCATGATAGAAGACCTAGTATGGATCAAATAGCTCTAATGCAAAGACTGAGTCAGATGGCACAAAAGGGAGGGTTGCCTATACAATCATTGTTCACAAAAACTTCATGGATGACTTTATCATCATCATCACCAGACGCAGAAGGAAACGAACAAATACCGAATTTTACAGAATGGGATAAAAAGAATTTGGAAATTTGGATGGAAAAAGATTTACAATCTGTTGATTTAGTCAAGAGGGAGAAGATGCGTATAAGAGAATCATTGGAAGAATTAGCTCAGGATATAATAGATTCTCAAGATTGGCTAGGACCTGTTAATGACAATGGTGATTATCCTCCGGTACAAGCTCAACAATTTCATGTTAGAAGTAGGAAAGAAATGGAAAGGGATCTAAGTAAAGGCAAAAGAAAAAGAAGACCTTGGTTGGAATTTTCCAAGAAACAATTGAGAAATATTGCAAAAATCGATGAATGTTTGATTCCTATAAGATTGGATTTAGAACATGAAGGAAGAAAATGCTCTGATACTTTTACTTGGAATTTAAATGATACACTTATTAATCCTTCTATTTTTGCTGATATCATGTGCGAAGATTTATTACTACCTCACGACCCTTTTCATTCCATTATAATTTCTTCTATCCATGAACAAATTAAACAATTCCAAGAAGCGGAAGAAGCACATCCTAGAAGTTTGTTTATTGGGACCTCTTCTTCTTCCTCTTCATCTGCCTCAAATGTCAACACCCAAGGGAACGAACAAGAAGCATACGCCTCAAATGGAGTTCCCAGTGCAGTACAATCGGATTCAACTAATAACAAACCGAAAGACAACGACATGATGGGTCAAGATGAGCAGGATGAGGATGAAGAACAGGAAGAGGAAGATTGGTGGGAAGGATGGAGAAAGAAAGTCAGGCTCAGTCAAGCTATTGATATCGGGCAGGAAATCAAGGATATACCTTGGCATGAAGGTGCAGACGCTCAAGATGATCTTTCCAAGACCGGAAACGAACCTCCTGTTATAGTAACTGGACCTGACGAACTTCGAATAACAATACAACTGGACATCGCAGTTGATAATCTGAACCTCCGAGATCAATTTGAATGGGATCTTACAGACCCACAGAATTCACCCGAGGAATTTGCAGCCGTGTACTGCGCGGATCTAGGTCTTCCTGGCGAATTCCAGTCTGCTGTATCACATCTCATACGCGAACAACTTGACGCGCATTCGAGGTCTCTATCTTCCATTCGACATATACGAGGTGATCAGATACTACACGACGAATTGCGAAATGCGTTCCATTCTACCCTATCCGAAGCTATTCGGTCCGATGACGTCGAGAATTGGACTCCTCATCTAGGCAAACTTGACCTTGTTGAGCTTGAACATCGTGAGAGAGAGCGTGAACGCCAATCAAGACGGCATAAGCGAGGCGCAAGAAACAATAGACGAAACGTCGTCACTCTACCGGATCGTGAGCCTCTGCGGACAAGTAGAACAATGATGCCTAAACCTGGTGCAGTGCTAGAGGTAGCTGAAAATACGGGACCAGATGATCCTGCTTCAGTCCCTTCATACGCCATCGCTTCGCCATACCCACTAGTTCCAGTCAAATACGATGGTCCACCCCCGAGAATGAGCAGTCCTCTGCGCAGAACAATTCGCAAGATCGACCCAGTCACGGGCGCAGTCATTGTTGAAGCGGCTACAGCAGCACTCCCTCTCAAGATGAAACCACCCGGGAAAAGACGTGGCAGGCCAGCATTCGACATATCAGCGCGCGAAACTGCGGCTGAAGGTACACCTCCTCCTGTTACTATCGCTGCCAGCATGAATAATGGCTCACCCGCGCCAGGAGCAGTTGTTCCACCCGTCAAGAGGCCTGTCGGACGACCCCCGCTCATCAAGAAACCAGCGGGTTGGACTCGCATAGAAATGACAACACATGAGAATATAATCGATGGCAAATGGCATTGTACAAATTGCGGTGTGCCTGAACCTGTCGCTGTCGGGAGACGTAAAGGTCCTGCAGGTCCAAATACTCAATGTGCAGAATGCGGAAAATACTTCATGTCGAATAAAGGTCGATTACGACCTTGCGAGTATACCACCGACCCAGCGTATCATCAAGCTCGACAGATAGGCTTCGCACAACCTGCTTCCGTCCGTCATTCGTCACGGCAACCTACTCCAGCTACTGCTCATCCAGACTCACCAGGGGGAAGCGTGTTTGAACCTGAGTCAGGAGACGAATCAAAGCCTAGCATACACGATGAGAGCTTCGATATCAGCAGGAATTTCGCCCCCAAAAAGGAGCACGAGCTGCCGGTGATTCTCCCTCCAGCGCGTAAGAGCTCAACACCTGCATATCCTGCGGGCGCTGGAAAGGGTAAAGGCAAGGGTAACAAAGGTGCAGGTAAAGGGTTACCACCCTTTCCTAAAAGTTCGAATACTGCATCTGCAGATGATCAGCAGCGTTTGCATCCTCATCAAAAGAGTCTTCCGCCAATACGGTTGTCTCCAAATCGTCTCAATTCCCAGTTGGCTTCATCATCGGCTTCTCCTCCTAATCCTGGCGTTTCACCGAACCCTCGCCCGACTAGTCAGCCTCGGAAGCAGCGACCTGTAAGTGTTTCGCTCGGCACCAGCACGTGCATCAAAGTCACAGTAGAGGTGGCTAACGTGTTCTGTGTTTATAAGGAACCACCGGCATGGATGACGGAAGCGGTGGCCAAGTTGCAAATAGAACGTCCGGACGACCGCTTCGAGATCATCCTCAAACCCAAAGCAAGTCCGGAGGAAGCGTTGGAATGGCGTCTTAAGTGTCTTGGTGAGCAAATGGTGTACTAATGTCCACTGCTTGAGACCTCGCTGATTTTGCGTTATGGGATTCCAGACTGTCCTGGTAAAGTATATAAAACTGGTCCTGACAAGACCCTAGACAATTTCTCGGCACACCTCAGGTTCAAAGGTCACAGAATGTCTGTCAATGCTCGATTAGCTTTAGAATTGTAGCATTACTGTAACTCCGAAGGCAGGAGTTCAATGATCTTTTCTGTAATGGATCTTACTTTACATAAAATCGTGACGCTTCATTGTGTGACTTCCTCGTCGAATGGACGACCAGTGACAGACTGCTTCCGTTGGTTGACACTGTAGTTCGTCCATCTTGTAGACTTCGCTGGGTTGACTACTACCGTAATTCAGGGCTTTGGCGCACTCGCACAGCTTTCTGGATGTTTGTTCTACTTCCCGACCACAACCTTGTAAAGAAACCGTGACGTGCGGGCGGACGTCGGCCAGTAGTAGTACAACGACGGGATGTCCTGAGGCAGACCTATGAACTGCATTTGGGTCTCGCTATGGGTTCCGATGCTCTGGTGATTACTGGGTCAATTTCCAACGGTAATGGCACCCGGAAGCAATTACTGAGAAGCCACGTTTTTTCGATCGGTCATCATGCCTCTATGTGAAGCCCAGATTCTGTGCCTGGATCTTCCAGAGCCGGGCCTGGCCGACTCCAGCGACTCTCAAGCTGACAGGCTTAATTCCAAGTAACGTACAAAGTCGCCTAATCAATAATTGAATTGAACTAAATTATCGGATTTACACAGAGCAGCAATACTCGCCACATCCGCAGACAATCAAATCAATTGGCTGCATTTGATGGTCTACAAAAGGTCCGCATCATGTGCCATCGTTTTTGAGACAATCCGATTAACCAGCAAAGAGAAAGGCTAGAGACGGGGGCATTTACTACATTTGAGGTTCCAGAAGCAATATATTTCGAGACGTACGGTAGCGGAAGTATGCTAACTTAGACTTACGACTATTTGACTCAATTTGTGTCTATGATCCTGTAATGCGACTGGCAATTTTTGATGATTGTATGCAAGGGCACCGGTACCGCACGGCAAACTAAAGAGGACCTGTTCACGCCGTCCATCGTGCTCACGCTCTCACTCACTCACAGCTTGTCGAGCGCTGCGCTGTCGAAGAGACAAGTCGAATACAGTACTACTACTGTTCTACAGTACTGGTATACGCTACCCTGCCATCACTTATTCTTAGATAATAAGATCCTTCGGCCAGGATATCAATTCGGAACACATCAGTCACCAAACTCGCTAAGGTTACCTGTCCTGCAGCTGTCAGATCTGCAGGGCACCCTGTCCTAACTTGCCTGCACGACTCGGAGAAGATCCGCCGAGAACACATTCCCAACCCTACACCACCTAAGCCCAGAGACACGGCATCGAATATTTTGAACAACTTGGACTTGGTACACCGGCGATCCAAGTACTCTGCAGTTGTAGTAGTCGCACGAATTCCGTGTCATTAGTAGTAGTGACCCGCGAGGCAGCTGCTTTGCTGCGGAGACTCGCGTCTTGGGTGAGTGCCCTTTCGTTCTTGCGGAACTGCCCCTGAGGTTGGCTGATATTGGACAATGCCACGCATGTCCATGACATTCCTCGCCAGCCCTGTCCTCGCTGCGCCTCAAATCAGTCAGAAACCCTCCCGAATTGAGCCCTCGGCGCCAAAATAACACACCAATCGAAAAAGCAGAGTCCCTGCGCTTTCGCCGGATCACATCAATAACAGGTCTTCCCTCCTGGCCATCACATCTGCACCGACTTCCAAGAACAATACTTCTCTTCTACAAGGCGTCGATGCAATTTTGTGTCATTCTAGCAAGTCCTTAGGAAGATTTGGGTGGATCCCGAAAGGCAACCGGTTGCCACTCGGTAGTAGTTGGGTACCGAAACCCAGGCTTCAGAACACGCGAGAGATAGCCGCGTATCCGCACAGTCGCCGATACCTGCAAAGCATCCAGACGCACAAGAAGCATTCTCACCTACCTCTATCTTGCACGTTATGCTATCTGCCCACCAAAACCAGCCATACGAGTCAAGAGGCGAAATCCTTATCAAGGAAGAACCCCTAGACCACTTTGATATTCAAGCGAGATCTATAACATATTGGCCAAAGCCGAGCATGTCAGCAGTACAACCTCCTGTCGAGCTTCGCGCTCGTGATCTAGACTCTTCTGAGGTCCAGTCACATCCCTACTTTCCGCCGCCGGCAGATCCCACTGCTTATATGCACGAAGATCACGCAGACGTGAAAGTTGCTATAGAGAGGGATCCAAGTGGGCGTCCAAAGAGGAAAAGGATCGCGCCTGAGCAGCTTGACGCCCTACTTGGGCTCTTTCAACAAACGGATACGCCCTCCTATGAGCAACGTGAGAGGGTTGCCGTGCAATTAGGCATGTCAAATCGCGAGGTGCAGGTGAATATCTTCAGGCTCTCTTGCTCTATTCTGGATATGCTCAAACTAGCTTCCTATTGTTCTTTAGGTCTGGTTCCAGAACCGTCGCGCGAAGGAGCGCAACGTCAAACAGAAACAGCAACTCATGGAACACCGTGAACGCCTCGAGAGGGCAGAGTCAGCTTCGAACGCATCAGGGTCGACACCAATGCTTCAATTCGCTCCAGACCTACCCGCAGCTCACGCACTATCCTCGCCGGCCCAGTCAATGAGCAATCGCATGCCCCAAGCCTTCAATCCAGCCAGGCGTAGGTCCTTAAGCACGAGTGCACTTGACTTTCCACCTTCTACTGCTTTCAACTCGCCCATGAGCACGTCTCCGCCATCGCATTCTGATGCGTACCACCCCTTGCCGTTTGGACCTATGCGGCCTCGCTTCAACAGACACCACACCAATCATACTCAGTATGCTTTCGGCAGGCCATCCAGTGCGCGCTCAGAAATGCCGTTGTCGAGGTCACCGCCTAGTCGATTGAGACACTTGACGTATACGGGCACCGCACCAACTAGCACCGAAGAGCTTGGTGATCATCAGCGGGAACTCATGCTACCGTTGCCCCAACCACGTTATCGCTTCGAGCATAGTTCGACCTCTTCCTTCAACATGAGCAGGCCATCATCTTCATCTAGCGAGACAATTGCAGACCGTCGGGAAAATAGGCTCCCGCCTATTCGTATGCTCCTTGATATTGCGGATGGTGCACTCGCAGATCTGTCCCCTTCGATATCGGGAATGCCGTCTTCGCAGTCCTGCTCCCTATACTCTCCCTTCTCAGATCTTCAGTTGAATACTCCCGGGTCACAGGATGGGCGACGAATCGATTATTTCTCGGCAAGACAGTCCCAATTAGAGGTTTCCAGAGGAGATGGCGAGCCTGTAACATCGTCTCAATATACCTTTGGCAGAAATTTTCAGTAGAGTGTCTTATATCCTCAAGCCGCAAGCATAGAGTCAGTAGTATGGGCCTTGTGTCGTATAAATGTACGAGTAATCAGTCTAACGGAATAAGCGTATGTAGCATATACGATACATGATGAATCTGTTTCAACGATCATTAGCTACGTTAGATACCCATTGAGAAAATCTAGGTACCAGTACTTACCTTTACTCTGGCTGTACAACAACAAGAAAATATGTTTATGGCATACCCGTATACTTGGCACTGGGTGCTATCCGGGAATGAGTTCTTCGCCAGTCAAGGGATCTTGAGGTCGGTCCTCAGGGGGTGTCTCTGCAATGCATCATCGTCAATGATGCTCTAAGGCCTACATAGCAGCGTGAAAAGTCGGGCTAACCTGATGTAGATTTCTCACTTTCATCGCCACATCCACAATCGTATAACCCTTCAAGCTGTATTGGATGACCTTCAGCATATTATCTTTGTTTATTTATCTCTGCCATTTATTGTGGATTCTTACCTTTGTACAGTCGAATTCTTCTTTGCCCAATCTTTCATTGACCCGATTGTGTATTGCGCAGAGCCACATGGAAGTTGTTTTCTGAGAAGACGTCTGCGTAGCAAATTTGTTTAGAAAGCTCGATGTTTCTATACTTTTGTGCCTCACCTGTGGAGGGTACTCTTTCAGGAGCTTCTGAAAATGTTCAGCACATTCGCCGCAGGGGTAGAGCCTCGAAAAGAGGTAAATGTAGCTTCTGAATGCGCTCTTCTCGTCCGCAGTCTGTCGAAAGACGTGATTTAGCCCAGGTACGTTTGAATTGTATCGACAAGATTGCGTACAGGATGTTCTGGATACCTGAATAGGCGTGAATGAGGCGCTGTCAGACATAGGCCTTACATGAAGGAATCGCTCGAAACCACTCACCGCTGAGCCATGGTATGCAGGAGCTGATGAGGAGAAGGGTCAGACAGAGTGGTGACTTTGTTACATAGCCTGACAGCTCACCTTCCAGCTGGCACGACCAAGTTCAGCCCTACAAGACGTGTTCGATCATCGAGCAAAGGTCAGCATGAGCGCGACATAGGCTGACTGGCAGTGATTGGACTGCGCGTGCTCACTTTGCAGTAGCATTGGCGAGCTTGGGCATGATCACGCCGCCCGCAATCTCGTCGCCGACTTCATAGAGCTGATCCACCGACACGGCAGTGTATGCATCGTTACGTGGAGGTTTTTCCGACGTGTAAGCGAGGTAGAGGAACGTTGGAACGACGAGCAGAAGACTGCACAGTAGGAAAGGGACGAGGAAGCCCGCCCTAAGCCGCGACATGCATACGAAGTTGTCTGAGTCGAGCAAAAGGCAACGCGCGGTTGAAAACCGAACAGCAGCAAAGGCACGTGAGCGTGAGTGGCGTTGCCCCCATCAAGCAGCAGAAAGTATGAATTATTGCAACACAGCACTGCTATATACAGGAGTCGACCAATGAGCAAGATAGTCGTCCCTCAACGATCTATTGTGCTGGAAGACCACCAATCTGACTCGCGACCGATTGTCTGCGACAGGCTTAAAGACCCTTTGACGTTTCCAGCTTTGCCAGCTTTCGACCGTGGAGCGGGTTTACTGCCTCCGTTCACTGTATCAAGCTGAATCTCTCCTGCCTGTTTAAGCTTTTTCACCTTCTTGGTGCTTGCACCGCGAAGTTTCGCTTCCCACTCTTTTTGGACAGTTCGGTAGACTGCCATTGTCGCGCGCGCGTCCGTTACCTAGGGACAGGGAAGTGAATTTTAGCCAGTCGTCGCAGCCCAATAGTATGTCCATCTGCCAGACCCACCGAGGAATGCTCGCCTTCTTGGATATCGATGCCCAATGCCTTCTTGACTAATGTTCGCAATGCAGGTCGCTTGCTTCCTGCTAGTTCGCGCAAAGGACCATACGTCGATGTATCTCGAATCTTGTCATGGGGGTGCTTGAGAAGAAGTACCTGTGAGGTAGTTCAGCTTCGCTACCGTGTAAGTCATTAACTGAGCTATCCTACTTTGAGATCGTTGTATACTGCGTGACCGACAAGAATGCGTTCCTTGATGATGTCGGCAACCTTCTGCTGCACCTCCTTGAAAGTCGGAGCTGTAATAAAACATTTCAGCAAAATTGTATTGACCAGATTCCTTTTCGATTCTTACCGTCCTTGACGTCTTGAGGCCTGACTCCTGAAACCCATGTTCGCCAATCTCCTATACGTTCACGCTGGGCTACAAAAGTATCCAGAACAGTAACTCCGTATAAATTGACAATGGAGACACGGGCAAGCGAATGCTCGGCATGATTGCTTGCAGGATCGTAGACGCCAACGAATTCGCAGTCAAGGGATACATAGAGGCCCGCTCTGTTCAAAACACAGGTCAGTAAATTGGCACTTGCTTGAGAGTATTGGGTTACCCACTCTGCTTTTCTGCCAATCAGTGTGTCATCTCCGAGTATAGATTCGTCTTTTGCTTTGCCTTTTCCCTTCTTATCGGCAGGTCCTACTCCATTCATGACAGTGGCCACATCTAATTTCTCAACAGGCGAAGTCTCGCGTTTCCGTTTCTTGGTTTGATGCGATGACAGTTCTTGGGCTGCCACAGGAACAGGCATAGACTAGAAGGTAGCGTTAGCGTGTCCTGTTCCACTTGTACAGATGCAGCTGGTCGATCACGCTTTCAGAATACGCACCTTTCGCAGAGCTTTCCAGTTCGAAGAGGCTTGAGGCGCAGCACTCGTACTTGCTTCTGGCTTGTGCCCATCTTTGACCGCTACGGACTTGACTGAGGCAACCATTCTGACTGCTTGGGGTGCAAAGACAAGCTGCTCTGCTGTAACATACTCGAAGCGACCAACTCGACCTCGATCAACTTGAATATTTCCCCAGCTCGAGCATTGCAGAACATTCCCTGGCTCCGAACAACATCAGCAAGACCAAGAATGCTCTACTGTATTGGTTTGGGCTTAGGCTCGCCCGAGGACATTACTCTGCGTGGTCTCAAGGCGATTCAAGGATGCACGCGTGTTTACTTGGAAGCATACACCAGTATACTGGTCGATGTCGGTTTCGAAGCTGAAAGCGAGACGAGCGGGCAACAGGGCCGTGGTATTGAACACCTTGTACGCACTAATCGTATATTGAGGATTGATCACCTTGCTGAACGCTGCGTCGAACCGCTCACAGGAAAAGCTATATGGCAAGAAAGTTATCGTGGCCGACCGTGACATGGTCGAGACAGAAAGTGATGCAATCCTTCACAATGCCGACAAGGAGGATGTTGCCTTCCTCGTTGTCGGAGATCCATTCGGGTGAGGAGAAATCCACCTGCTTGTTCGCGATGCTCTCAAGCTAATATACTGTTATAGCGCAACTACACATGCAGATCTCCTGCTCAGAGCTATAGACCTTAAGATTCCGTACACGGTCATTCACAATGCGAGCATCATGAATGCTGCAGGCGCTTGCGGATTAGCGCTATACAACTTTGGGCAGACAATATCGATACCGTTCTTCACCGACTCCTGGAGACCTTCGTCGTGGCTGGCGCGGGTGGAGGAAAACAACGGCCTCGGACTGCACACGCTGGCTCTGTTAGACATCAAGGTGAAAGAACAGAGCGAAGAGAACCTTGCTAGGTGAGTCGCATGCCATGTTGTACGCTATCTGTTTCTGATTCAGGAAGCTTCACAAATTGGCAATTTAATAGAGGCCGCAAGATCTTCGAACCTCCTAGATACATGTCTCCGACAGTAGCTATCGAACAGATACTTTCTCTTTTGCCTTCGGAAGAGGCACCTACACTATCCGCAAGCGATACGCTAGCCATCTCAATCTCGCGTGTGGGATCACCAACCCAGAAGCTTATTGCAGGAACTCTGCAAGAGCTCTCCGAGCTGCCAGAAGAAGCTTTCGGAGGTCCACTGCATAGTCTAGTACTAGTATCCAAGCGTCTCCACCCAATGGAGCGTGACTTTGCTCTGCAATTCGCCGTGAATAAGGATACCTGGCTAGCTGGTTGCAAACGGTACGGTTGTGAAGCTTAGACAGCCGGTCCGAGCGGGCTTCTTGTTGTTGTAATATGATCCGATAACAGTCAAGATTATTGCTGCTGCTTATTAGCTTTGCTGTCTAGATCCTTCATCTTGCGCTCCACAACAGTCCGCATGGGACAAGCTGTGCTTAACTGCTTGCCCCTCTCGCCTTTGCCGGCCCGAGCTTGTGCAGTCTCTTCT
Organism: Cystobasidium ongulense; assembly: GCA_022835595.1. NCBI lineage: Eukaryota > Fungi > Basidiomycota > Cystobasidiomycetes > Cystobasidiales > Cystobasidiaceae > Cystobasidium > Cystobasidium ongulense. The sequence continues at coordinate 714,288 of BQUP01000004.1, forward strand.
TCAACAGTCATGCCTTTAGGCAGAGGGTGTTGCTTGTACATTTCGCTGCAACTGACACGGACAGGTATCGAAAGGCGGCTTCAGTCAGAGCCTCTCGATCATGCCATCATGTCGAATAGCAATCTTACCATCTGTACAGCTTCTCCAGCACACCGTCGCACTTGCTTTGATCAAAGGAGTATCTCTGTAGGCATGTCTGAATTGCGCAGGCTTCTGCTTGGCAAGGTGGATTGTCGCTGAGCTGGTGCCGTGTTGAACGAGGACATCGTCAGCTTGTGCGGTGTGCCGGCGTACCATCACCCATAGGACTAACAGGCATTACGAGCTCTTGAACAGTGAGGAACTCGTAAGGCTAGTCACGCAGTATGGATTTGCTGGAAGATCAAGCTTCGACCAGACCCAAGCTCCCTGTGCAGCGCAAGCTGATCGGCAACAGCAAGTCTGCAGCTTTCGCAATATACTCAGCATCAACCGTGGGCAAGCTCTATCGCTGCCAAGTGTGAGAGCAACATTATGCTAGACGAATGGTCGTACACAGGCGAGTGCACAACCTGAAGGCACAGGTACCGGTGCCTGCTTGCAGACTCGTGAATGCTAGGCTCAACCGTAATCTGGAATCGAAAGTGAACGAAAGACGTCTTCATATTTCTCATAACAATGATTAGGCATTAAGCGCGCCAAGCCAAGAGAATGGCCTGCTTTTGGTGTGTGCAAAAGATTTACGAGTTACTCTTTTTTTGTTGCCTATCTCGCCAGCGAGACTACTGCGAGGTAACCGCGTGATCCTAAATTTAGCTCGCCTGGCGTGGCGTTGAATTTACCGCTTAAAATCGGCATCCATTTGTACGTCAGATTTCCAGGAGCCCCATACGGACAATATTCGCAGATGCATGCGGAGGTCTCTCTCATATCCCTCAACGCGGCTGCTGTTGAGTCGCCAACCGAAGACTCAGACTGCTCAGCTACACTGTCCTACGAGTACTGTCAAGCCCTGCGAGACCTATACCGTCACACAAAACATCTGCGTGTCGAAGGACCATCCCATCTATTAGCTACCAAGCTTACCTATTGGACCTGGGCTTAACAGAATTTGGAGAACAAAATGCGGACGGCTACCAGCGCTTTTGCGGAGGAACATCCCTCAAATGAAAAGAAAGTCGATAGACGGAACTCGCCTAATGGCAGTGGTATCGAAGTAGCATCAACAGACCTACAGGACCACAGAAAGCTCGAGAAAGCCATTCTATGGAAGCTTGACATCCGGTAAAGCAGTTCGCCGCCATTCGATCGCCTTTTTTACTAGGCGAATCGAAGGACTGTTGTTGCGGGCAAGAAGCTTACTGGTACTCACACAGAATTATACCCATATTGGCGCTTCTCTTCCTATTTTCTTTCCTTGATCGTACCAATATGTGCGTATTCGGTAGCTTCCCGCTTCGCTCGTCAAAATCATCTGACACCTTTTTAGAGGAAATGCTGCTACGCTGGGTTTACGAAGTGGGCTAGGCGTTATCATACAAATTGGAAGATACTCTAATCATTTCCTGCATAGCCGATCTTGGTCTTAGCAATCACCAATATGGCATCGCTCTCACGGTGTACTATCTCTTTTATATTCTTTCCGAGCTTCCATCAAATCTTGTCATGAAGAGGGTCAGTCCGAAGTGAGTTACCGAACGCAATCTCGACACGCTCGCATAGCTGATGTACCATGTAATTAAGGATATGGCTTCCTGTATTGACGGGAGCTTGGGGTGTATGCTGCTTGTGTCTCGGCTTTGTCCGATCTTACGCTACTTTGACGGTAGTCAGATGCGTAGGTCACGGGTATATATCATTAACACAGTAACGATACTGACTAATGCTTTGACATAGCTCCTTGGTATCACGGAAGGTGGTCTACTTCCTGGTATTGTGCTTTATTTATCGATGATATACACCAGGCGAGAGTAAGTCCGACATTTTTGTATACAGTGAGGCTTTCTGCTAATGCCAAGGGCTCATAGGATGGGCTTCCGTATGGGACTCATTTACGGCAGTGCCTGTAGGTCTCAAAGTTCTTGACTGAGCTCAATTACAAACACGTCTAACTCCTTGCAAAACAGCTCTCAGTGGAGCGTTCGGAGGTGCGCCAAATCTTGTTCAATCCTGCTTGACAGAAGGAAAATTGTAGACTGAAGCATTCCCATTATCCAGGTTTGCTAGCCTACGGTATTTGTTATGGTTCTTGAATAATCAGCATACCTCAGCTGATGAATCTCCCTCCCATCAACCAGGATTCAACGCGATTGGCCCTAGAAGTTCGGTCGTTGATGCAGGATGGCGGTAAGTAAATGCGCCCCGTCTGGCATATTCTGTTCTAACGCTTTCCTCTTCTCGCAGTTGGATCTTCATTTTTGAAGGCCTCTTGACGGTCCTGGTGGCTGTCATCTGCTACTTCTTCCTACCGAACTCAGTAGAGACAGCGCCTTTCCTGACCTCAGCGGAGCAAGCATATGCTGTTCAACGACTTCGAAACGACAGACCGACGGAAAAAGCTGCTGGTGCCGATGGGGGTCATGAAGAATCTACTTCACCCGGACGAACCGAAAGTTTCCACTGGTCAGAAGTCAAACGCGGAGTCTTCTCTGTCCAGACATGGCTCTCTGCTTCAGGTTACTTCTCCCTCCTTTGCGGCTTGTATTCCTTTGGTCTCTTCGTCCCTAGTATCGTGACAGGCCTAGGATACAGCAGTACTCGAGCACAGTTATTTTCAGTACCACGTGAGTAGCCTCTGACTAGCGACAATCCTTCTCGCTGCTGATGTTGGTTACTCTTCAGCATATGCGGTCGCTTGTGTGGTCACCATCATTGTTGCATACATCTCCGACAGACTATGGCTGCGAGGCCCTATCATCCTTGTCATGCTGCCGATTGCTATAGCGGGCTATGCGATGGTAAGTCGTTCACAACGAGGATCAAATGACAGCGTTCGACAAGCTCACGGAACGTATGTTACAGATCGCGACCGTCGAGACCAACTCAGCCCGTTATGGTGCTCTGTTCTTGATGGCTACCGGGATGTACTCATCTGTTCCAGCAATTCTGGTAAGCTCAATATAATTCGATCCAGTGTATGTTACAAATGTACTTATTTTCATTCGCGTGAAGGTTTGGCTCACGGGCAATAGCGCTGGACATTATAAGCGAGCGACAGGTTAGTACTCTCATTCAATATGAGGATGATGACTGCAAGCTGGTACAGAGCATGAGACATCGCGAGTCCTCTGCTGCATATTTCACCGAACATCTGCAGAAATAGGCGACCTAGGCCCGTTCCTGCAGTTGTTAACAATGCCCAGCAACAGGAGGCTCTCTGTGTCTCGTGTTATGTACCTAAATGCAGACCACATGTCTAGGGTTCCGAAACACTACACGTGGTATCAGGCTGATCTTCTGCCTTACTATAGTTTCGGCTCTTCAACTCGCCATTGCAAATTGTGGAGGTTTCGTAGCAGCCTGGATCTATCGTAAGAATGCTCCATACACTTCTTTACAGGGTTTTACAGTGTATATTGATTTCGGTCGTGCATATCACAGCGACAACGGAACGCCCTTCATATCGAAAATCACACCTTATCATTTTGGGCCTTTTATGCTATGCTTGGGTTGCGTAAGTCGAGTGAACAGATAGCGCTAACACATCATGTAGCAAAGGTTTCGTTTTCTAATCTAGTTTGCTGTTTAATCTCTTTCATAGATTTGCTCTCAATCTTGTCTTTGTGCGTTGGGTAAATAAGCGAAAGCATCAAGGTGCATACGATAAGGTAAGCAGAGGTTTCAAATATCGTTAATAGTATTCGACCCAAAGCTGAAGAATAGTATTATGAATTACAGCATGCTGGCTCTGGGGATGATAGAGATCCCAAGTTCAAACTTACTATGTGAAAGACTAGGTAATCCTTCGTGTATTTGGTTACTGCGTATAATCGAAAGGCAACTTGCGTAATGCCAAATATTGAACTACAAAACTACTGAACGACACTTTTGCAAACTGATATGCATGCTAGTGGCCTCGAGGACAGGAACGACCTGAAAACGGGTGTGAAAAGGAGTGGTGGTTTGACATGATCACAGTCATGCTAATGAAGAAGGTCTTGATTCGGTGCGCCTGGTTAAACGCTTGGCAGATCAGGCGAAGGGAGCATCTGAAGTAAACCCTGTTCCTGTTCTTCCCATTTATAATGACTTTGTTCAGCAAGTAATCTATCGAAAATTTCACCATCCAAAGGTTTTTCGACACCACATAACCAGAATCCCCATTCTTCAATTGGTCTTAGGTTGAGTAGGATAGGATTGATTTTGAGTGCTAGAATAGTAACAAAGAATCCACCGACTGCATCTAGGAAATAATGGTTTGCTGTTGCCATGATGACTAGTAGGATCAAGATGGGATAGCACGGAGCGATGAACCTGATGGCTTTGTTGGGTGAATAGAGGTGGAGTGCGATGCCTCTGCAGAATGATGTGCACAAGTCAGCTAGATGCTTCACGCCTGATACTAGCTTAAGCATATCATGTTTACATTACCCAACTATACCCAAAGTGAAGGGAAGGAAAAGCAGCGAGCTGATTTTGGAATTTGTTTGTGGCTGATGCATCATAGGAGCATTACATCAGCTTTCTATATGCGAGAAGCAAAAAACAGATTTTCGACAACTCACTCCAAATAGAAGCCGCTTTTCCAGTATGTAGGGTATCGATAAAACCATATTCTTCAAAAGGTAATAATCTCGGAGGCATACAAGGCCATAGAGTGAAGATGATAAAGGCGATGCAATTGCATAATACGAGAGTTCTTCTGACTTTTTGGAAAATAGGTGTTGGAAAGGCATAATATGAGTATGCGAAGAAGGATATTGTGGCTGGAATATGAACCATGGCGTAGGTCTGCATTCAAAGGTAAGTGAACAAGGTAAGCGAGACAAGGTATCAGCAATTATTTGTTGGGTATTGCCAACTACGATAAGAAGAATGGAGGGGTGGACAGAGACAGAGACGCACCTTGTTGAAGAACCAAAGTAGGTTCGGACGAGCCAGCACAAACGCTTGTAAAGGAACTTCCATGTCCAGCCAAAACAATTTTTCAATAGCGACTATTGATTCACCATGACTTTTAGAAATCTCCCATGTTCCTTTACCCATTGTCAGTGCTTGAGTTGCTCTTGCGATTTGATATACCCAGTAGGTCAAAAGCCAGTACCATACTTCCATCAAGAACGGGAATCTGCAAGTAGTGTCACATGATTAGCTTACATGTTCATCTCGGTGCGTCTCATGAGCGCGGGTGTAAGACAGAAGCCCCCCACCTGGCTAAGAAGCGGGAGACCAAGCGTCCTTCGTAAAGAGCGGTGTTTGGTATAGCCATGGGCCATTTGAAGAAGGAGAGCCTGTCAGGACGAGCAGGTACAGCAGCTCTCTGTACAGCTTTGAGCTGGGATGATTTTCTCCTGTTGATGATGCATCCTAGAGTGAGCAGGCCGGCTACCTGTTGTCTCGACGATCGTTTGCAAGCGACAAGGTATCCCGATGAACACGATGAACGGAGGTAAAGACGTGAGCATATATTGAAGTGGATAGCGTGGGGTGCGTAGAATAGACAGGCGACCTACCACTGTAAGAGTGTACGAACAAGAGCATTAGTCAGAACAGCTGATCTTGTCTGGCGCCACCCGAGCAGGGCAGTATATAGCAAGATCCACTCACAAGCTGGCTCTGCGATGTAGGAAATAGCAGGTATCTCGTCTGCTTTCGACATTGCTGTGGTGGATGAGAACAGCGGAGAGATGGAGCCTGGCGGTATAACAGGTCGTCGTCAATGTGTCAGACAAAACCGACGTCTATTGTTTGTGCGCAATCGTCGCCCTGAACCACCTCACGCGCGCCGGTCGCGGCGGAAATAAGTGATGGACGGGCGAGGTGAGTGGAAGACGAGACCAAGGAAATGAATTGGAAATGGTACAGAGCGTTGGATTGTTATTGCTGGGGAGTATACCATATGAGTAATTTTTCTGCTGCCAATGGGTTGGAAGATCCACTTTGACTAAGTGCCTCTGACTAGGACCCAAGCATGGAGCGAGAGGAGGAGAATGGCGTCGCTGCATTGCTCATACCGATCCGTCCATGGTCAGCAATGCTGCGTAACATATGCTCGTCGGATGGTGTTCGTTTCCCACCACGCTCTTGCAGCTCGCCAGAGTGGCCAGCAGCCAAAGGAAAGAAAGCTTCACGAGTTGCCTCGGCCATGTCGGACACAACAGCCAGTGTTATGTCAAGCGTGCTCCACTCTGTCATCCTTCCAACTCGTTGCCCTTGTTGCAGTCCGTCGACTCCATTCAACACCATCATCACACTCTCTCTCTTCGCTCGCGTGCAGCTGCTCTTCTCGCCGTGCATGCAGCCAGGTGAGAAGCGTGTGCGCTCGTTCACTGCAGGGAGCAGCAGCGGCTCTCCCTTACTGACAGCTAGGAATCGTATCGTCGCAAAGCCAAGAAGCATCCTGCACTGCACTTGTCCTCGTCAACCTCGCTGTCTCCAAGACCACGTTCGTCCGGCCCGACTCTGCCAGCAGCGGACGGCGAAGACTGGAAGCGCTTGAAGAGACCAGCTATCGAGCATTACAGCAGTCAAGCAGAGAACAGGACATCGCATCCTCGTAGACTGGTGTCACTGGCTAGACCACCCTCGCTATCCTCCAGCACCGCCCTGTCTATATAGCCAAAGCTATCCTTGACACCCATCGTCTAATCATCACACAGATCACGTTTGAAGCAGCTCGCCGGCGCTCAAAGGTCTCAGCTGCAGTAATACTGCCCGAGGAAATCTAAAAGGCAGTGCTATCGGTCGTAAAACCCATTTTTGGCATTGAATCACGCTGCTCCTTATTTTTTTCTGTAAGTCCGTTAATCCAAATTACCTATATTTCCAGCCGTGCCACACCTGTTTGCCTGGCTAACACACCAAACTTGCGTCTTTCATCCCACCTCCATCTCCATTATCGAATGACCGACATAACCTGCTATTAATCTATCGAATAATTCCATCCCTGCACCACTGTGCTGCGTCATTCGGCAATGGACGATGTCTACGTTACGAACAGCGACCTTCTGCCGACATCAGGAGAAGCATACTCGAACAAATTACAATATCAACCTCGACCTCCCGAGTCTCTCTGGACTGGACACTCCGGCACCAGAGGAGATAATCCAACCGACCTCCTTCATATCATTCTGCAGACATACAGCCAACACAGCACAATCTCACTTGGGCTGATATAGAAAAAGGAATAGAAGAAGCTCGTAGACAGACCGCTCTTACACAGGAGGACGATTCCTTACCCATTTCAACTACAAGCATAATATCACGGCGAGCTCAAACATTCGCCACTTTATTGTCTGAAACCTTTCGAACAGTACGCTCTCACCCTCTACTAGCGGGAGTATCTGTAAACACATCCACACCATCTCCTACAAGGCCATTAACAGACAAAACTCGCAAGCTTGGGCCAAGTCTCGCAGCAATCGCCTCGACTAGTACAGTAGGAGAAGCGAAAAGGCACATGTCAATTGGTTTATACAAATCTATCCCCATCAGACTATTAGCCTATTCGATACTAATATTCAATACTCTGCTAGTCATAAGCGTCATGGCTGATTCAAAGACATTCCATTCTCTTATGAGCGGTCGGGAACATAATCATGTGAATGAAGGTCAGATTGTGTTGGACTCTGGTCCGCAGGTTACAAAAAAAATACCTTGCGTAGCTGCTGCCAGTCACAATGATGAAATGCAAGCTGCTCCTTTTGTGAGTCTGGTCTACTTCTATGCGAATTACGAATTGCGATTACGAAACGTAGAGGCTGACTGCATTCATGTAACAATCACCTGCTTGAAAACCCAACATAGAGCGAAGCAATGTCATTAGGTATAACAACAATAGAAGTAGATACTTGGTTAATCAATGATACTATGTTAGCAGGTCACGAAATGAAGAATATCAAACAAGGTAAAACTTTAAAAAGTGTCTATTTAGATCCTTTATTTGAAATTTTAGAAAGAGCAAATGCTAAATCTGAGAGGTTGATAAATTGGGAGAGCGAGGATTGGAAGGGTGTTTTTGGGCTGGAACCTAAGCAGGAACTGATGCTTCTGATTGATGTGGTGCGTTCATCCTTCCTCGCTCTCTTTTTTCTCTCTACTTTAGAGAGAATAAACCTGATAAACCAACTTTCTTTTATCCACTTATTTGCGTGCCTTGCAGAAAAATAATCCAGAAGGCCAGTTCCTCAGTACACTCCAGCTTCTTCAACCATTCATCGACAAAAACTACCTTACTGTATATCGAGATGGCAAATTAGTTCCCGGTCCATTAACAGTAATAGGAACAGGAGAGACTGATCTTTCATTGGTTATCGCTTCATCACCTCGCTATATATTCTACGACGCGCCTTTGGTTCGTATCGAACATCCTATAACTACATCTGAAGGTGAAACAATAGAATGGGGACCTGAAATAGCTCCTATAGCAAGTTCAAAATGGATGTGGTGGAGTTATTATCCCAATGTTGAAGCTTTGAAAGTGTTCTCTAAGAACGCTCATCACAGAGGGATAAAGGCTAGATGGTGGGGAGTAGCTAGATGGCCAGCATACTTCAGGAGAGCTTTATGGAATCTACAACTCAAAGCAGATGTGGACATTATGAATGCTGATGATCTAGTAGAGTGAGTCGAAGCAATTTTGCCTTTTCGCTTTCCATGTTCCCTTGTAAGGATAGGTTTGGTCTTGACATAGAGCTGATTTGGTTTATCTCGTTCTCTTACAGTGTTGCAGCCTTCTTGCGGTCAAAAGAAGAGGAACGGAAGAAGCTGATAATGGAAGAGTCGAAAGCTGATAAGCGCAAATCCTTGAACAAAGGAAAGACTGAAAATGAAGAAACGACACTGCTGGGTATGGAACCCTTTACGACTGGACCATCAAGAGCAGCCGAATAAAGAAGTCCAGTTGAAATATCTCCTATTACTGGAGATTTAGCAGACAAGGCTGGCATCGTATCTGCATTTTCGCAACTCGTGATCAACATCATATCGCAAAACGTTTAGTGTATATCAAGAAAGTACTATCACAACACTATATCATCTAGCGACGAGACCTTCCTTTTAGTGCTTGAACATCAGGAGCAGAGGTTGTGTCCTTAATGCTTTGTATTCTGTGATAAGGGGGACCGGCTCACATTCACACGATCATGCTGCTTAAGAAGCCTTTGGCGAATATCAGCCGAACATGTCCGTGCATGCTAGTCAATCCATATCCATTTCACCAATTGTCGCGACTGCCGGAAACGATTTTAAAGTTAGTATGCTCAATTACGGGGCAGTTTGTAGCATAGTAATGGATACGAAGGAATGCCAAGGGACTTACGTAGGGAGAACAGTACGATCATCACGACGAATGCAATGAGAGCGTTCCTTTGCTGTCTTCTCGCTGCTTCTTGCATTTCCGCGGTCATCGGTCCATCAGGCGGGATACCGGCATATGTTCCCATCGTCATCCCTCTAGGACCGGCGAGATGAATAGGTCTCGTCCCGCCTGACCATCCCATACTTAGACCAGGAAAGGGGAAAACACCAGCTTGTACAGTCCATCCAGCTGGACCTGTAGGATCACCAAAAGCGGACCAGGGACCTGGTGCACCACCCCCGAAAAAGTTACTTAACCTGGAAGTAGATGGCTGAGGAGCAGTTATTACTCTAGGTTTAGGACGTGGTTTCGTTCGTGGATCTATTTGTTTCTTATTTGAGGACTCGCCACCAGAGTATATTGGAATCACGTCTTCTTGGATGTCTTTGATTTGTGCTTTGCAGACTGGACATTGTGAGCTTGATGGTGGATTTGATTCTAGCCATGCTGAGAGATCTGACCCTGTATCACGGACATGGTGAGCAGGTTAGCGTGCGAGTTGGCGTCTACGGTACTGGTTGGAAGGCACTTGCAGCAGAAGAGGTGACTGAAGAAGCAATGTTAGCCTAGAACAGGCATAATTATGGTTTTAGCTCCAAGCATAGCGTACCCGCACTTGCTGAGAACAGCATCGTCTGCAGCCGGCACTTCCAGGCTGCATTCGCGCGTAAAGCACATTGCCACGTCGCCAGGAAGTCGGCATGTCCCGTATCAGCATGGTGATTGAGCAGATGGGAATTACAAAACCAGAACGCACCATATATGACATGCGAACGGGTTGTCCTTGGATTCTAGCTCATCAGCCTCGGGCTTCGCTTCCGCTTTCTGCTTTCCTTTATCGGTGGAGATGGACGAGGAGCTTGGAGCTTGATCAGGTGTGGGCGATCTATGCTGGACTTCCTCTCTCTTGGGCACGATGGAGGGACCAGCTACACTGTATGGGGCTCTATTGCGCTCTCGTAGACCTTCAGGGTGTGCATTGAACGACAGCGAGGTAGACGTCGACCCTCCTGCGGGTGGGTTCAGATGCTCATAGTCATCCGAGTCCTCGGAGACCGCAGCCCTGTATGGCGGCGTTGACGGTGCAGTTGGACGTGGACTTGGAGACTGAATCCGCGAAGCTGTGGTGTCGCCGTCCATCCTTGATGCCAACCTCGTCCTAGGTGGAAATGTCGACGTGTTAGAAAGTCACGCTTATGCTTGCCGGCTTGCCTGAGCCTCTTCAGCCCGATCACCTTCGACAGCAAGCAAGCAAAAGGTGTCACGAAAGTGGACCTCTGCTTGACTGGGTTCGGACTCCATGACTTCTTTCGCACAGTAGGATCAAGCACCCACGCGCAATGGGCAACGGAACAGTAGCGCTCGAAACGCTGCTCGTCTTTGGCTTGCGAGGAGGCTTCTTTTTCCTCGCGTCGCGCTACCTCAAGCGTGCACTCTTCGCCGACTTGCGACAGGTGATACACGACGAGACGTCGCTCAATACCACCAGCAGCAGCAACAGTAATGCAGCTGGTGGAGCTATTCATTTGTCGACTAGCGGCTTGAACAGCGGACACGAAAGTCCAGATGAATTCGACACGTCGTACACTTCTCCGATTGGAAACGGACAGTCCCTGAGGGATCAGTTATACAATCTACGACCCGCAAGTGTATCTTCAACTTCTATCTTACCTACTTCGAACAATCCTAGACCGACATCCTCCCCAGAGCGCGAACGAGCGACTCGAAAAGCAGCCGCAAAGAAAGGCAGTAATGCAGCTTCAGCTCTCAAATTAGCCGGAACTGTATTCTGTTTATCAGTTTCAGAATGTTCAACTTTGTTCGCTCTTATCCTATTTGGTGGAGCTATCGGTGAAAAGTGAGTAGCTTGCTTATGTCGTGCATGTCCAGGCTTATTCTGACCTTGTGCCCGAATAGATCTCGCCTACTCAACTGGAATCTATCCCTTGGAGCCGTACTTTCCATTATCGTCATAGTAGTACCTCTGGGAATGTGTCTTTTGATGTCTCTTCGTCAGCGAGGTGAGTCGGCTGTAGCGTTTCTATTGGGCCGATGGAAGGCCTTTGCTGATCATGCATACTATATACTGAAGCTACGAGCAAGAGTCTCCGTCGCACAGCCTTGTTCACTGCTGTCCCTTTCCTGGTATACCTCCTTTGCCTGTACGAGCTTGGAGAGTATATAGCGACACTTTTTGGAGTCGAACAGGGATCTCATACTTTTGGTAGGTGTATCGACTCAAAATTCTATAAGGCACTCCATACTAATTGCGTTCAACTAAATTGATGTTCAAAAAGGCCTCTTCAGTACCACTTTAGACCGTATATGCGTCCCCGGAGTCGCCCTTATCGCTACTCTTTCAGGGGGTGGTGCTGTAATAACAGCATGGAACGCTTTCGAATGGCGAGAACGTTTCAAGGCGTGAGCAATGTCCTCCTCTCACTTGATCTTGACTACTGCATGTCTTACTCGTATTTCACACAGTGAGGCTGTTACGGACGGTCATATCAACGCTGCGGCGAGATCGCTTGCTCAAACACGAACGGACTTGGCTGCTCGTATGGCAGAAGTAGATGCGTTAAGCTCAGCTGCTCACGATGACGATAGCGGCAAAGGGTTCTTCTCCATGTTCACCTCTTCTCCAAATGCAGCTAGTGAGTATGACTGGCTCTTCTGTCGGGAAAGGATATTGATTGACTAATGCATGCCGTGTCTTTAAATCAGAAATCAAAGCACTCCAAGGGGAAATCAAAGGACTAGAAATCATGGAATCTCAAATGTCGCACGATCTACAACTTATGAAACGGAGAAAGGAGATTGGTGAATTAAGCAAGACTTGGTCAGGTAAAGCACTCAAAGCTCTAGGATGGGCTTTCTCGGTTTACTGTATTTATCGTGTTGCCATGGTACGCTGGCTTTCGATCCCAGTATGCGTAGGTGGAGCTGACTGACGAATTATATAGGCCCTGCTCAATCTCATCTTTGGCTCTGCGCTCTCCTCTGGTTCTGGACGGAGCACACCTACAGACGTGACTTCTGCCATTTTATCACGCGTCGTCGAAGCTCTTGGTCTAGACCTTGATGTTCATACTTGGTCAAAAGCAGTTGGACTACTCCTGACGGGTAGCATTATTCTTGTCAACATTAATGCCGTTCTGGGCTATGTCTCGAGAGCATTCAGGGCTACTTCGGCGGGAGTTAGCGCTTCTTTTATGCTTCTCTTCCTTTCCCAGTTGATGGTGAGTTGCGTTACTTTAATGATGAATTGCCGAGAGAATGAGCCTAATTTCCTTCCAAATTGGTGATACAGGCCGTCTACCTCCTCACCTCGCTCATCTCGTTGCCACATCCAGACGCCACAGACTCTGGCTCAACCTCTTCTGCGATACTTCTGGACACATTGCCTGACTTTAGAGTATTCTCGCGACTGTTTGATGCAGTGTTTCTACTGGCTGCTTCGACGTGCTTTGTACTGCGCTACTTGCAGAGAAAGATTCGCGTAGATGAACATTTAGGGCTACAGGATTTTGTTTGAATTGTCGAAGAAGTCACAAAATAGAGGGGATTCTTAGAGAACAATGTAGCAATAGTCCGGCTTCTTGCACAATCTGATGTAGTTTTTCAAGAAACAGAGCAAGAAAGGTCTACACTTTCGCCCAAATAAACACGTCCTTGTATTTCTCTCACCAAACTACCAAAAGGTGATCGGGCCCCGCTGGTGAGCTCATCGAAAGCACCTCTACCGTTTTCAGAGCTTGTTGACTTTCAACTACAACAACCATTAACAATTACCTACAATCAGCAACCATGACTGAAGTAGCTACTAATGGAACAAAAGACTTTGGAGCTGCAAAGCCGCTGGTGGACGCGGACCCGTGGTGAGTGGAGATGGAATGCGTGCAAGCTGTGCCTACTTGTACTTGTACTTGTAATAGCCTGCGCGGACGCAATGTGCGTGAAGCTGACGATGTATCATTGACTGCATCACAGGCTAGAGCCATTCGTGCCCGCCATCAACCACAGGTGAGTTCAAATTGCTCTATCTCCGCGAAGGCACGCTTAATCTTTGTGTCTGTCCCTCTTCATGCAGGCACTCAATCTACGACAAATGGTTGAAGGACATAGAAAAGTCAGAAGGGGTGCGTAGACTGTCACTCTCTACAGAAAAAGCACGCCGACGCTGATTCGATACATACAGGGCCTCGACAAGTTCTCAAAAGGCTACGAGACAATGGGCTTTCAGGTCAAGAATGACGGCACTATCACCTATCGCGAATGGGCTCCCGCTGCTGATGCTGCATGGCTGATTGGAGAGTTCAGTGAGCATACAGCATATACTGCATTAGGTTACCTATACTGATATCTGTAATTACCTTCAGACGGCTGGAACAGAGAGTCCCATCCTATGAAGAAATCGCCCTTTGGTGTATTCGAGATTACATTGCCACCAAAGGATGGTCAACCTGCCATTCCTCACAACACGAAAGTCAAGGTAGGTCAAGGGACAGCTTTGAAGAATGTACAGGTCGGCAGCTCATGATTGCTCGTATTTCCAATGCTCCCTCAGATCGCTTTGAATACCCCCATGGGTCGAGTTGATAGACTGCCGGTCTGGATAAAGTTAGTCCATACAACACCAATACCGTACGGTCGAGAGCTGACTGGCCTTCTTTCCACCTCGCAGGCGCGTAGTACAAGACCTCTCCGTCTCTCCAGCATATGAAGCAGTCTTCTGGAACCCACCTCAGAAGTACAAGTTCAAGAACCCTCGACCTAAGAAGCCAAAAGCTATCAAGGTTTACGAAGCGCATGGTGAGCAACCCTTCTGGTTCCAACCCACTATGGATGTATCAGAGTCTGCGATTCTATGAACTGACGCATTGCCCTTACTTGTGAACAGTCGGCATCTCGTCACCTGAACCAAAAGTCGCGACGTACAAAGAATTTACGAGGGATGTATTGCCTAGAATTAAGGAGCTTGGATACAATACTGTCCAGATGATGGCTGTTATGGAGCATGCTGTGAGTGCGACTTTCTCTCTTTCTGCTGAAGCAAGGGCTGAGAAGATGCGTGTTACAGTACTACGCAAGTTTCGGTTATCAGATCACCAGTTTCTTCTGCGCTTCTTCACGATACGGTATGCTTCATGCACACATTGGGTGCAATATCCAAGAAAGACAGGGCAATTACTAACGCACTCATCGCTCCGCAGGCACACCTGAGGAGCTCATGGAACTTGTCGACACCGCTCACGGTATGGGCCTGACGGTACTACTTGACGTCGTCCACTCGCACGCCTCAAAGAATGTCGAAGACGGATTGAACATGTTTGATGGTACAGATGCATGCTACTTCCACTCAGGACCCGGAGGAAGCCACGAATTATGGGACTCTAGACTATTCAATTATGGTTCACATGAAGTCTTGAGGTTCTTGTTATCGAATTTGAGATTTTGGATGGAGGAATACGAGTTTGACGGATTCAGATTCGATGGTGTTACTTCTATGATGTATACTCATCATGGTATTGGAACTGGATTCTCCGGTGGATATCATGAATACTTCGGCCCTCAAGTGGATCTTGAGGCTGTTGTCTACTTGATGCTAGTGAGTCCTATTTCATCGCAGACCCTTTGCATTTCTCTAAGGCTTGAGAGGTGTATAAATTAATGAAACGCTGATCCACTACTGCGACGCTTACGCGCATACTCTCACAGGCCAATGAACTCATTCACTCGACTTTTCCTGATACAAGCATTACCATCGCAGAAGATGTTTCAGGAATGCCAGCATTATGTCGACCGGTCAGTGAAGGAGGAGTAGGATTTGATTATAGATTAATGATGGCAGTACCAGACATGTGGATTAAATTATTAAAAGAAAAACAAGATAATGAATGGGATTTCTCTAGTATTTGTTTCACTTTAATCAACAGAAGACACGGAGAAAAATCAATAACTTACTGCGAAAGTCATGATCAAGCTTTGGTTGGTGATAAAACTATTGCGTTCTGGTTGATGGACAAAGAAATGTATACCAACATGTCGGATTTGACGGAGCGAACACCTATCATCGATAGAGGTTTATCGCTTCACAAGATGATCAGGTAAGTGATTTACGTTACGCTTGGACACTTTGAACTCCACGCAACATGCTGATGGAACCTTTTCCGCTCTGCCTTGAACAATTGACAGACTCCTCACTCACTCCCTAGGTGGAGAAGGATATCTCAACTTTGAAGGAAACGAGTTTGGTCATCCGGAATGGCTTGATTTCCCTCGAGTCGGCAACAACTCCTCCTTCCAGCATGTAAGTTAGGCAGACAGAGTATAGAGAAGGCATACCCTTCTTCCCTCAAGAGGCGTAGACTGACTTTGTGTTCTCATCCAGGCCCGCCGACAGTTCAATCTCCCAGACGACAAGAACCTCCGCTATCGCTACTTGTATGCATTCGATGCAGCCATGAACAATCTAGAAAGCAAGTACGAATGGTTATCCTCACCACAAGCATATATAAGTTTGAAGAATGAAGAGGATAAGGTGGTAGTATTTGAAAGGGCGGGATTGTTATTCGTATTCAATTTCCACTGGAGTAATAGTTATACCGATTATAGAGTTGGTATTGAAACTCCAGGAGAATATGAAATTATTCTAGATTCGGATGATCTTAAATTTGGTGGACATGGTAGAGTTGATCATTCTGTTCATGCTTTTACCGATCCACTTGGATGGAATGGAAGAAGTAACCATCTTCAGGTGGGTTCTCACTGCCTCTCACTTTAACGAAGGGTTGTTCCGCTGATCTTTCCCCCTTGTACAGGCTTACCTACCTACTCGTACTGCTATCATCTTCGCCAAGGTGAAGTGAGAGGTAGGCAACGTAGGAAAGAAGAGTTAGAAAAGTCAGTGGCCGACAAAAATGTAGAATAGTTGCGTAGACAAAAAGGGAAAGGAGGAGCTTGGACGGTGATACTCTTGTATTCTGATGCAAGCGATACCCAAATGAATGGGTTTCAAAGTATCCAAACTCGCTATTTCTGGATGTCCCGTTATTGTGTGTGGCGTGCAAGCTGCGACGCACGCGTCTTTGCAGCATACGACAGCGAGTGAGATTGCAAGCTTGAGCGAGTAGAGCGCCGGTGGTAGATCAGCGAACAGATGCAAGCTGGAGTGCTATAGCAGATATTACGCACCCAGCCAGCTACTACTAGCCTCACTGTTTACGCGATTCGAGCGAGTGTATTATTTTGCAAATATTGCATTCCCTCGCTGGACCCACGTGCCTTTATTCTTTTGCACGAGAAGAAGGGCAGCAACTCGGCGATGCTCTGCTTTCTCTCACTTTATTGTTATTATTGATATCGAATTCACAGAGAGGATCTTCGCTCTACATACACCCTTCTAGACTCTATTATCCAACCCCTCAACGCTCTCTGTCCTAAAGGTCACCGCCGGAACTTCGCATCCCATTGCAACACCGCCTACAGCAAAGCACCCACCTCATCAGACACTCGCTCACACCGCCAGCTCGACATCTCGGATCCCTCCACAGACCCACGCTCCTTCATCAACACTCCCGTACAAGCTGCAAGAATGGCTGCAAAGTATGCTGCCTGCTGTCTGGCCATGGTCGCTGGTGCCCATGCAAGTGAGTAGTGGGGACACGCCAAAGAGGCTGGTGCTGAGGATACATAGAGGGCGCAACACTGACCATCATCCTCACTTGTGTCATTGCTACTCTGCTGCAGTCGTCGGTGAGTGTCGTCTGCTCTCACTCACCCTCATCGCCGCACGGGCTGACTTGACGCTCTTTCGCAGGCCCCAATCTCCCATGGGGCGGAACGACCGATGTAGCCGGCCAGGACTGCAAGATAGGATGGGCATTAGAGTGCGTCTATGCTGTTCAGTCCGCGTTGCTGTTCTGTGACTATACTGAATGCGCCATTTCCCTCTCTCAGCACCACCGGAGCATGGACAAACATGTCCATCGAGCTCATGACCGGTGACAATCAAGCCTTCGTTCACTTGTCATGGGTAGCTCACGGACTCGACGGAACATCAGGAGATGGTGCATATACTTGGAAATGCCCAACTGTTGATCCTCCCGCTAAGATCTATTTCTATCGTAAGTCGAGCATAAACCTGCAACAAACAAAAGCAGAAGCAAAAGGGCACGTGATTTTAACGCGCCTTTCATACGATATAGAATTCGTAAACCCTGGACAGTCGGCTACATACACTACACGCTTCACTCTGGCCAATGCTGATGGCTCGACTGTGAGTCATCCTACTCCTGCGACAGTCCTGCTTTATGGTTGTCGATGCTGAGTCCTGAAAATACTGTTCTCTCCTCTGACCTTCATGGTTGCCACAGGTTGACGCACCAAACCAAACGCAGCCCGACGGATCTGCTATTCCATGGGGTACAGGCCGTATCGTCTCTGGAGGAGACGGAACCGCAGACAGCGGATCGACCAATAGCTCGACTCCAAGCGGCAGTGGAGCAGGATCGAGTAGTGGAACAGGATCAACTGGTTCATCAGGTAGCAGCGCATCTACACCTTCATCGTCCGGATCAAGCACGTCGTCAGATGATAGCACAGATGCTGGAACCACTGTCATTACAGTACAACCTAGTACAACTGCTAATGCTGCACTTTCTTCCTCTTCCAATACCGGAAGAATGTCCACATTACCCGTCTCAAGTGGTATTGCGGGAAACAATAACAATAACACAGGGGCTGCTTCGAGAAATGTTAATCAAGGCAGCATGGCGGCTGGATTGGGATTATTGTTAACTATTGGAGCAGGTTGGATTATAGCATAGATAAAAACCGGAACCGTCGGCAATCAACCTGAAGAAAAGAAGAAAATCCGCTTCCATTTCTCGTCTTCGTATGGAGGGACTGAAATGGTTATCAGTTTGTCCAGATGTTCCTCATCCTCTATACCCTAATCCTCCACTGTCTCTCTCCGCTTGATGCACAGATCTCTGTACTTTTTACACTGTTCTACACTTCGCATGCAATCCTCGATACTCTCTCACGATCCTTCCTTTCTTTGTCTCCAAACGAGCGGCTGTTAAATCCCTCCCATAACATAAACCAAAAGCAATGGACCATACCAGTGCGTTTCGTCGAATATGACTACTAACATTGAGTAGACCCACGCTTGGGGACTTGCTGCGGGGCGTTGAATCTTGCATGTACTGGTGTAACAATGCCTGTCTCGTCTGCGAGAAATCCGCGCATGGTCTGTATAAATCACGGAACTTGCAGAGCCGAACAATGTTGTCGCGATAGACCGCATGACCTCTTGTTGAGATTTTCCAAAAGGATCAGGACGCGTTTTAAACGCATAGTCACCATGCCAATGTAGCTGAGATTAGTACGACACCGCTGGTACTGCACAATACAGTTTATCTTTTAGATTAGCTGTATCTCCTCCTCGTCGTTGATTTTCCCCCGGCTTCCGGCTTCGATCGGTCTTTCTACCCGGGAAGATACTTGCCTCGAGCTCTAGCTTTTTCTTGCTACTCTTCTCCAACTGCTACGGTATCCACTTGCTCGAGCACCTCAATCGCATCAGACTCGCATTTCAACTTCAATGCTCAGCGCACGTCGTCTCGCAACGCGTTTGAGCAGCACCCGCAGAGCAGCCGCATTCACCAGCCAAGCCAGCTCAACCGCCGCCCTTCTCTCCAGCACCGGAAAGACAACCACCGCAGTCTCGTCCAGAGCACTCAATACAGCACTAATCTCTACTAGAAGCTTCGGAACTACCGCAAAAGCAGCTAGTATGGCTCCCGTTGACGACAAACAAGCGGGTAGACCTCCCCCGGACAAGGTCCTCGACGATATTGCCGAGTATGTCTCTACGTATAAGATAGACAGCGAAGAAGCTTGGAACACTGCTCGGTTGACTCTGATGGACACGATTGGATGTGAGTAGCATCAGGCCTAGTCCTTGTCTCGGCTTTGCTCTTCCGGTGGTTCATCTCGTGCGGGACTCAAGAGTTCCAGCAGAGGTGGAGAGAAACCTTGTATGAGTGACAGAAGCGTCAGATAGCTGATTGTTATGAATTGCATGTACGTTGTTTCACGCGATAATAGGTGGTCTTGAAGGATTGAGATTCGACTCGTGCAAGAACCTCATCGGTCCTGTCGTTGAAGGTACTATCGTACCCAATGGCGCGAGAGTGCCTGGTACTCCTTACCAGCTTGACCCTATTCGTGCCGCCTTCAACATCGGTACCATGATCAGATGGTTAGATTACAATGGTGCGTATAGTGTCTCTTGATACTTCCATTGAAGGTTCTCGCAGCTAACTCGTTTATCAATGTGCGCAGACTGCTGGCTGTGAGTTGAATTTGGGTTAAAGTACACCATTGAAATCCGCCCGACTGACATGATGTATAGCGCTGCCGAGTGGGGACATCCAAGTGACAATCTGTATGATGAAACGCTCCTCGTGCTGTACATATCTCATGCTGACCTGAATTTCTCTAAATGCAGCGGGGCTATCTGGGCCGTTACAGACTGGATCTCTCGCACCAATGTCGCAAATGGCAAAGAGCCATTGACAGTCAAGCAGATCCTTGAAGCTATGATCATGGCTCATGAAGTTCAAGGATGCCTTGCCCTCGAAAACAGTTTCAACAAGGTCGGACTTGGTGAGTTCTCTTCTTTCACCTCCTTTAGCTCCGCCATCTAGCTATGCAAAAAGGTCTAATCGTATATTCGTCTATTGCACCATAGACCACGTTCTCCTTGTCAAGGTTGCCTCAGCAGCAGTCACAGCCAAACTCCTAGGCATGACCAAGTCTCAAATTGCAGATACTGTTTCTCAAGCTTTCATCGATGGCGCTTCCTTGAGAACTTATAGACATGCTCCTAATACCGGTTCTAGAAAATCATGGGCTGCAGGTGATGCTTGCGCGTGAGTTCTAACCGGTTCCTTCGCCTTCATCTGCCATTGCTATAGGATTTATAAAACTGACTCATACATTTTATCGAATCCCCGTGCACAGACGTGCCGTAAACTTGGCCTTGCTTGTTCAAAAAGGTGAAATGGGTTACAGATCCGCTCTCACTACCAAGACCTGGGGCTTCTATGATGTCGCCTTCAAGGGTGAAGAATTCAAGTTCCAGAGACCTTATGGATCATAGTAAGCAGATATAGATAGACTGTATAGCAGATAGATATACTGATTATACGGGCTTTGTTGCGTCACTACAGCATTATGGAGAATGTTCTATGGAAGGTGAGCTAACTACACGGGAAACGTTCAAGGATCATTTACTGACTGACAATTTTATTGTCAGATCTCTTGTATGCCTTTCGCCAATCTGTTTGACCCATATAGCAGCTGACCACTTCATTCGTATTGCTTATACAGTCCCTGCTGAGTTCCGTAGGTCTCCTCGTGTTTACAACGAACAGGCAACAAGTACTAATAGATTACCTCACCTACAGACGCTCAGACAGCTGCTGAGGGCGCTCATATCCTATACAAGTCAGTCGTCTTGATCAGCCATCAGACTTTCTCGCTCCAAAGCTGAAACCCGTCGGTCTCGCAGGCAATTAAAAGACATGGGCAAGACCAGCGATGATATCAAGCACGTCAAGATCCGCACACAGAATGCTGCTGTAAGCTTTTGCAGTATACACAGCGATTAGCTTTGCAAGAAACTGTACTGATGTCCGCCGCTCTGCAGATTCGCATCATTGACAAGAAAGGTATGTCCTTTCAGCCCTGTAAAGCTCGTGGAGAGACTGACCTTTGCATGTATCGTATGTTACCAGGACCTCTTCACAATTTTGCTGATCGGTAAGTCTGCTTGCTCGGACTCCCGCACTCGCATTCGCGTACCCAAACTAACGTCTGAAATGGACCTCCTCACTAGCGATCACACTGCAAGTCTATTCGTCAACGACCCTACGCAAAATGCTGTTTGGCTAACAGTAATTTTCTTCGTACATAGATCCAGTACATGGTTGCTGTACCCTTGATCTTCGGTCGACTCACTACTGAAGATTATAGCGATACCGTTGCTGCTGACCCAAGAATCGATGCTCTAAGAGAGAAGGTACGCTCTCAAATCAACAAAACTTCCCGAAGCAATGTAGAACGAGGCTAATCTATTTTTGGCCCAGATGGAGTGCGTTGAAGACGACTTCTTCTCCACTGATTACCATAACCCAGAGTCGAGATCCATTGGTAATGCCCTGACCATCACACTCAACGATGGTACCGTCCTTGATGAGGTCGAGATCCTCTACCCTGTCGGACACAAGAGGTATGTGTCACTCCGTCCTACTCTGCCTTGCACATTCCGAGATACTTAGATTCCCATCTTTCTTTAACAGACGTCGCGAGGAAGGCACACCTCTTCTCGAGGCCAAATTCAAGAGGCACATGAAGCCTTGGTACCCCGCCGAGCACGTTGAGAAGATCTTCGCCCTCCTCTCAGACCGATCTGCCCTAGAGAAAATGAGCGTTAACGAGTTCTCAGACTTGTTCGCAAGGGAAGAGAAGCCATAGATATGGAATAGCCCAAAAAGTCGTTGTTCGAATGCATATAAAATCGCAATTGGGAATGAATCCTCGTATGACCAGGTCAATAAAAGATTGTTTCTATGTTGAACCTGCCTTCTAAGAATCTTTGCATCCACCTTCTTTATGTTGCTTTGCTGCTTGTTCTCTACTTCATCTTGCACCGATCAAGCTGTTGCTGGAGGTGCGCACTTCATCCAGCAACTTGAACCTTGTTCACAATGTCGCAGGTCAGTCTAGGTCTGATTACAGCGGGAAGCACGAGCTGAACACACTCATCAGCCATGGCGCCCCTCACGCGGGACAGGCGCGTCTCGCTGGGGAACAGCAGAAAGGCCAAATGCAGGTCAATCGGCTCCACGCTCGACGGCCGATACAACAAGGCCTCGAAGAGTGGACAACAAGCCAATACAACGCGATGAAGGCATCATTGGACAAGGCATGCGAGCTGCTAATCTGCGCCCTCTGCGAGAGAACAAGATGGACTTCAGCAGCCCTAGTAGAGGTGAATTAACGCCTGGTCGAAGGTACGCTTCACGCATGATCGGCTTGCTCTTGATGATTATATCGCAAACTTCGATGACTAAAGCTTTGTGTGTTTGCTGCACTTGTTAGTCTGACAGATAAGAATGCCCAAGAAGAGTTCCGCGCGCATCTAGAAGAGAGGGTAAGGCTTGTTGTGCTAGACAATGCTGGAAACCTATACTGAAAAGCAGCTTGTACAGGTAGCAAAATATCAAGCAACCTACCCTGATGAGCTTGGAATTGTTGTTGGCAACAATCAGCAGCAGAAAGACGTGCTGGATCTGATATTACTCGACTTCCGCAAGCTGCGAGAAGGCATCATTAGCTCAAGTCGGGCCGACGATTTCGCAGTTGAAGTATATGAAACCTCGACAAAGCTGGCTTTGCTGGATAAGAATATTCCTCAAATTGCTAGTATACTTCCGCATCTCGTCAAAACTCTGCACAAGTCCCCACGAGCTGCTAGGCACTCTACAGCGAACAGCCTTGAAGCTGGGATACAACAACTCAAGATAATTGAACGAAGCCCCATCTCTCCTGATACCAAAGCGCGCTTCCTTTCATACTACCTCCTTCATCTGATTTGTCATATGGAGGACACCAAGGCCTTTCAGCATCTTCTGAAAGATATGGTCCACTTTAGTTGGTCGTATAACAACCCGGATAAAATACCATGCACGAATCCACATATCACATTCGCGATGCAAGTATTTCATTGCTTCATTCGAAACGATTATGCTTCAATGGCCAAGATTACATTCAACCCAAGATCTTACGACAAGTTCGCTTGGGTTATTGTTAGAAGTGCGCAAAATGCTTTTCAAGCTAGAGCGTGGCAGACGCTGAAAAGTAGTTATATGGTCGTTGAAGACAAAACATGGCTCGCCAGGCAGCTTCAGCTTGACAATGAAGCGAGCTTGCCTGCATTCCTGAAGAAGGAGGATTGCAGTGAGAAGGTCAACGACAAAGGCGCCATATTGTTGAAGAAAGGCTAGACCATGCCTGCTACAAGAACAATACCCTGAATCACACCAAGCTTGGAACGCGAAAGATAAACCTTCACTATGAGATAGCAGACAACAGCTGTCGAATCAAGAGTGTCCAAGACTTTGGCCTAAGCTTAGCTGCCAAACTTTTGGCGAATGCATGGCTCGCGTTACGGCTGTTATATGCACGAATGTACACAGCGCGCACTTGTGCCCTGCTAAAGTCGACAATATGCGGTTGTGGACGCAGTCAATATACCAAAGCAAAATGTTTATCTACTCTCCGGAGTATATCCTGCCAGGCGCACTGGCGTGTACACGAAATGCAAGGTGCCCGTAAACCAATGTGAAGCATCCCGGCGCGGTATTGTCTGGGACAGAAGGCCCGGCTTCGTGTGTACATGGGCCAGTAGTAAAAACATAAGAGCATCTAGGAATGCAGGCGCAAATTACGTAGAGACTGTACAGAAACGGCCTAGCGAACTTTTGCCTCTGCAAGCCCGCCTAGTAACGCGCGCGTCTCGTCATCGTCGAGCTTCATATAGCGTGGGCAGCTGGTACGATGTAGCAAACCTTTACCCTCAGCAATGAAATCGAGCGGATGCTCAACCGAATTTCCAAACGACTTCGGTGAGCGACAGCATTTCTGACTCGTAAGTCTGCATATGCGTCATACGAGGAGTCTCTTACACTTCACAAAAAGCTACTTCATCCGTGGTTCGGGTTCGCTTGACGAGGACTTCCGTATCGGTGACTATCCTCGACCGCAGAAAGCCTATCACGCTTATCACAGGGTGTAATTCGGAGATCACAGGTGGATCTACCTTATCTGTCATTAGGCGAGGTTTAGCTTTTCCGATTTCGCAAGTGCGTTTTGTGGTGTCATTAGGCCGATCCCTGAGCGCGGACCGATGAAAGAGATTACCCGGAGCCCCAGGATCTTGATGTACTTTGAGACGTACGTCAAGTACCTTGCCTGACATCAGGAAATCCGCTTCGATATGATAACAGCGGAGAAGCTCTAGTCATGTGCTCTACGTCTAACACAGGTAGCTAGTCAGGGTGTCCCGGACCTGGAAGACGTAGGTTCCAGTGAGATGGAGAACAGGCCCTGCTTGGACCGTACTTTTCAGGCTAATTTGTGCAAACGAGCTTCGCATAAATGTATTGCAGGCCCTCAAGAACCAGTTCATATAAGGCGTACTCGATGGCTGAACACTGAATTTCGCCAGTAAAGCACTCTTCTGGAACTAAGACAATCTACGGATTAAGACTACATCCAGATAATAAATCAGTGGCCTACGTTCGTTCAAGCTATACGTGCTTCGGCTGAAGAGTTTGCCCTCTGCAAAATCCAGACACTGCTTTGTGCGGGCCATACGTGCATGTAAGAACGTCCGGTACGTCAAGCCGATATGATGATAGGTGCAGTATAGTACAATAATACATCGGGGGGCCGTTTCGAAGACTTGAATGGAGGGCGACTAAGTGAAATGGCAAAGTTTACGCTGTTACCTTACTAAGTCCAACATTCGGTTACTCGAACCTTTAGACCTAAAGCGACACTCCTTCCTATAAAGCTGATGTCTCACGCGTATACTCGGTCCAGCCGTGTCATGAATTTGATAACATTATATTGCCTGGTTCGGTTGAACTGAACTTGCACGAATGCGTTACAGTACCGTATCACGCACAACTGCGAGTCTCAATATTCTCAACGAAAGTTGAGCATCATCCATCATACCTCAACAATGAGTCATCAATCATCAGCATCTCGAACGCTTTGATGAGTAACTTCCTACAAAATACAGCGTGAAAGGGACTATAATTTATCGGTACGAAGTTGCCGCGACAGTCCTGAGGTGTGGACTCGAAAGCACCGCCATGTGCTTCTGTACGGAGTACCGGTACCTCTTTCCGACTCGTAGAGACACGCCCCTAGAGACAATCTCCGAGCGAGTCGCCTAACTACCAGAAGGCTGTGAATGTACTTTACACAGTAAGTATTGACTGTTGCGCTGGAATGATTGTGGACGTCGGATATATATGGTCCAGAAGCTCTTCAATGCATTGTGATTGCTGTTTGGAAGGTCTGGCTGAGCGCGCAAGGTATCACACTGTCTGAGGCGCCCAGAGCGGGGAGTCCACTCATGGCTTTTCATTGATCCGGGGCAAAACTCTCCTTGTGCATGTGGGACCAACTGCATATGAACACGAAACGAGGGACCAAGATTCTACGTATCATAGGCAAATTGTATGACTACGAGACAAGCACATCACGAATTGATTAGAGAACCGTAATGCCATTGTTTTACTACGGTAGGCTCGAGAATTCAGGAAGTTGCGGAACTTGCCATCAAGAAAACCCGGAAAAGCAAGCAAGATGTTGCCCAAAAAAAAGCCTTTTAAAACGCTCATCTGTTGCAAGGTGCAGGTTGGCACAGGCTGTCTTTGGTTCTTTGGAGTAAATTTCTTCGGAGTGTCTCGGGAAGGGTTCGCATTTCCAAATTGCCGACATCCGAAGCCCAGTTGGCCGATGAAACTTTTGCTGGGGAAAGGCCCAAATGCACGGTGGGTGCAGTGGACGCGCCAAACGGCGATGCGGGCTAGACGCTCTGAAGATTGATGATGATGGTGATGGGGATTTCCATCTCGTTCTCGCAGGTGCCTACATGGGGCACCGATGATGAACTAGCACACACCCTTGCGTACGCAGTAAAAGCATGCTTTATCGGATGGCCAGGTCTACAGAAGATAAATATACTTCACTATTGATGAAGACATCTACAAGACAGGATAAGCCCTAAATACAATTATGTAACATGGTACTGTGCGGTATATGTAACAGTAGCAATGGGTAGCGGGTACCGTATGACAACGTATTGCCAACGAAGCACGGAGACTGCTTGAATTGCTTGCGAGATTCGAAGTATGTCGAATCGATACGGGACGAGGCCCGTCGGTTCAATCAAATCATAACTACATCACACATCGAATAACCTTTACCTTCACGATGTGATGATTGCTGAGATTACTAACAACCTATTTACTTCCATGTTGCTTATTGTTGCTGAAGCTCTCGCAGCGAACGCCGTCCATCGCTTACTTTGACCATCGACACCATCGAATAACTAATGTTATTACTTGCTGTCAATTGCTAAAGAGAATAGCCGAGACGCGGCTCCCTGACAGGCAAAGCAAGCAAAAGAGGAAGGAGGGTAAAGGAAATAATCGGAAGGCTACCTACGGCTATCGCACGATGAGAGTGATGATACCGGTAACAACAAGAGGAAGATGAAGTCATTGCATCATTCTGTGATATATACTCGCAAAGGCTCCTGTGTACCTAATTCAGGTTCAGAGGTCGTCCATGTTGCATCACAGACCAATTATTTAGTTTATTGGATAACCCCAGACAAGGGCCTCTTCCTCCTAGACCTACGGTACCCACACGTTACCATCTCCAGCTTTACTTCACATAAGACACTCCCGGTGTTTTCTTGCTTTGCTGGAATAGGTACATCCGAGAAACAAGAAGTAGGCAACGTCAGATCAGCGAATCAGCATCCCCGGATACCAAAATTTGTAGGCACGGAGGGACAAGCATAGGAAGCATCAGAAGGTGGGGTTATATGACTTATATCACACTGCACTTTCTTTTTAATAACCGCGGGTTGAATCTCATTAATCAGCATCCAGTGCCCTCCTCGGTGCGAAAAAAGCTGGAAGAACTCGAGGTTTCTGATTTTTGTGCTCTAAATTACAAATTCCCCCGGGATTATATCGAATTAACCATCGGATTCGGTGTCCCGGCTATCGCGAGTTGTCCAAATTCACCCACAAGCGTGTGCTAGGGCATCCGGACCATACGGTGTTTCGCACCCAGCTGGGTGACAGGGGCGGGCGGAGGAAGAGCAGAAGAAGTGCGCCCAAACAGCGGCGAGCGGGCCACGGTGCGCGTGCGCAGGCAGCCAACCCAGGCCAGCATATACCGTACCACAGGGAGGTTAGAGAACATAGCATCCGCATATCACCGCGAGCAGCAGCAGAAGTACATACATAGTCGCCGTTGGTTGGTCACCATCCGCTCTTCATCATACCCATCTTGCATATCATCATCTCTCGTCTCTGGCAGTCTCTCTTTCCCTAGTCCATCATCGATATCACCTTCGCCGGACCTCGCGGGCCAACAAGCAGAATCAAGAGCAAGTCCACAGCATCAGCTGGAGTGCGCTTCTTTCACAGACAGCAGAGGCACGGACGCATATCACCGTGTTCTATACAGTACAATCTCGAAGGTTTTTCAGCAGCATCAAAGGCGGCGCCCAACACTCTTGCTTTGCAATAATCTTGCGCCGCAAAGCGTGAAAGCGTGCGTGCGGACAGACGGGGGCCGGGGCAAGGACAGGACTTTTCAAGTTCAGACGAGACGAGGACAGACGGACAGGACAGACGTGACACCTGAATTTTATAGTCATCTTGCTCTTCACTTTAAAAGTATCATTACTTCGTGTTCACTCTCTTCTCTCTTCTCTTCAAATACCCTCCCTCCTCATCGTCCACCATGGAACCACTCTACGGGCAAAAAGGTGAGCCTGCGAAATTCAGCGAGCGTGTGGCGTGCGTGGCCCGGCAAAGCAGCCAGCAGCGTGAGCAACGGTGGAAGCAGAAGATCGCTGCGAGATGGTGGAAGACCGCGCACGCACGCCAGAGCACATCGCGATGATCCAGTGTACGTGTACTGACCCTTCTCTCTTCCTCCTCCCACCCATCCACCATCGCCATGTCAGACCTCGCCGAGTTCTGCGAATTTGTGATTGCCAGTCTCTTTGAAGTGGCCTCGTCGTCGCTCGACAATCGGCAGCAGCACCAGCAACAACCTCGAGAAGGCATCGACACGCCTCCATACACGCCCGAGCCAGAGACAGACGCCGGCTCCATCTCTTCCCAGCGAAAAGAGCCTCCCGCGCTCGTCGACTTTATCGTGAGTCACTTTCCCTGCGCAGATCCTCTGCAGGCGTAGAGGGAGTCATGGTCAATAGTATGAGTACTAACATCTCGTTACTCCCAGGCCTACGCGCTCTACAGAACACGACTACCCATCTCCATCGTCCACCAAAGTCTGCTCCTCCTCTCCCGCTTGAAGCAGCGCTACCCCTCAGCACGAGGGACATCCTCATCGCCCCATCGCCTTTTCCTTAGTTCGCTCATGCTATCGGCCAAGATCAGCATGGACGACACCTATTCCAACAAGTCATGGGCCATCGTCGGGAGCACCTTCTTCCCTCTTCGCGAGGTGAATCAGATGGAGCGAGAGCTTTTCGCATTCCTAGGCTGGAACGTCGTAGTCAACAAGGATGAGCTCGATAGCTTTGTAGCTTCTGCTGAAGTCACTTTCGCTGCTGCAAAGGCAAGCAAGAAAGCCGAACGTGTCAAGAGACGGAGATTGGAAGAAGACGAAGCTAGAGATGCTAGACACCGTCAAGCTACCAATGCAGCGAGGGCTCTACTCAGACCTCACACTTATAGACACTCTCCTTCTCCTACACGCTCATCATCGTTTTCTGTATCGCCTTCGAGCGGTGCTTATACCCCTGCATCAATGGCCTCGTTATCAATGCAAGCTTCGCCAGTCGCTTCGACATCTTCCCACGCTACTTCACCTTCGTACACTTCTTCATCGCAACAACAGCAGTGTGACTTCACAGCATCATTTTCATCGTCCGCTGCGATGCAAACAAGAAATACATATACCCCATCATCTTCATCCTCAATCAACTCTTCTGCAGTATCATCCGCTTTCCCATCTGCAACACATTCACCTACTTCACCTGCATCAGAACCATTCTCAGCAGGTCCACAAACACCAGATGGCGAATTCAATTACTTACATCACCATCATCCTCATGCGCCTCACTTCAATGCTCAGCATACTCAACAGCGATACGCTCAACATCATAATCACCACCTACAACAGCATGAAGTGTCGTCCGATTTTCCTGAAGCGGATTCATACATGAAGTCAAAAACTAGATCTGGTTCACCACCTAACAGGAAAATGTCGAGACAGAATGCTGCTTCGCCCAATTTCATGCATGCCTACTCGGCGCAACAGGTGCAAGCTTGAGCAGATCAATAATCGAGGACAATGACACCTCCACTATTACACTGCACCACAACAGCTAGCACATCGACTTTGTCATTCAACGCTTGAGCTGTTCGAGGGGCTGCAAATCGTATGGCACAAAGCTAGAGCATCACTTCGCATGCAATCATGCCATGAATACCAGCTGTCAAAGCCTTCTTTCTTGGGAACACTACCAACTTCTTTTCTTCGACTTTCGCATTTAGCAAATAGCGGCAAAGTATTCTTTCCAAGAACAAAACCGCAAAATCACTTTTGCAAAGAATATCAACCTAATCTTTCCTCCCGTTAAATGCAATATGATGGCGGTTAGTTTGTTTTGAGATACCCGAGTCTTCAGTCGTAGTCGGTTTTAGATCAAGAAAGAACAAACGAAAGAGATGATATATCGAATCATATATCTCCATCTCCAACTAGAGCCTGAAATTTCAAAATTATCATGTATCATAGAAAACCTCTTGCGCTTGCAGTTATATCCTGTTCTACTTTAATGTACCCTTTTGAGTCTACCCTCGTAATACCGCTTCATTTTACACATTATCGAGCAGTCGTCCTTTGCGATGTTTGGCAATACGATTTTCTTGCACTCAATTTTGCTTTGCAGTCTAAAAAGTTTATGCCTTGCCAACCTTGATAGACTCTGATAGTCGGTAACTGCCCGACGGAATACTATGGAATGGTCTGATAGATTACAGTGTAGCATATCCCGGTGTGTGAGGTACAACTGATCTGGATATTGAGTTCACCTTGTTCCCAAAAACAATTACTATCCACTCGATTTCGATTTTCATACCGACAAATCTCGCCAATATACATAAGCATCTACATATTCCTCTGCCTTTCCATCTGCAGTTTTCAATCTTCCTACTTTAGGAATGAGACCTGCTCTTTGAAAGCCTAGTGAATCCCAGATCTTAACGCTTGCTATATTATTGACGTATACTAGGTTAAAAACTGAGTATTTGTAACCAAGCCTGAACATGTTTGAGAGCTTCAGTCGGCAGTAAAAGCATTTATGCAGTATGGCCTGCCCTGACTGACCTTGGCGCATTGATTAGATAGCTCTTGCCTAATGTACGACCTATTTGTAGACCCCTAGCTTTCGGATCAACGACAAATCCGCCATTGCAGCAATGCGAACTCCTTCCGGGATAATTAGGCTTGACGTAGTAGCAACCTTGATGCACAAAAATTGATAAAGAGGACTGTTCAGTAGAGGAGACGTATATCGTTATTGGTTAAGCAAAGTGACACACCGACGACAAGGTCTTTCCATGCTATGGAAGCCAATTTGTGAATTATGTTGGCGAACGTATCAGACGGTAATTCTGTGACTTCTTGAGATGTTTCTAAGATGTCGCTTGGTATCAGCATACCTACGAATAGGTCGTAGGCTTTTCGAACACAATTAGATGTAAGAATAGCAGGTGGCGGATCAGTTTGACAGTTGGGTACGCAAGGTCACCCGTCTACGGCATACCGAGATAGTAGTCCTGTGTGAAGATAGGTGATCTTGAGTATCAAACTACCTAAGGAAGTGCCAACCGGAGCCCACCTTGAAACCTTGCAACGTCAGTTCTTCCTCCTGCGGGTAGGTCCGTCCTTCGGCGACGATGCCATTGAACAGCTGACGAGCAAAAGAAACAAGAGACGACTTCAGCTCTCAACCAGATCTTTCAACTTGAAAAGACCACCAACATTATGGAGATGATCAGCAAGCTCATCCGGTACAGCTTCCCTGCGAAAAGGCACCACTAGCAGATTGCGAGACTTGTCTGGCAATTGATAGAGGAGCTGCTGTAGAGGCTCGTTTGAAGTATTTTTGGGAGCTGGTATCGTGCCATAGGCAGACATGATTGATCAGACTAATGAGATGTGGTGTTCAGTAAAGTGAGCTTGCTTGCAGATAGAAATTCGAAGAAAGAAAGACAACGTGATAGTGCAAGCCCGGAGGTGTTGGGCGACGATCGGAGTTGTGACAGGATCGCTAATTTCCAGCAATTACAGTACGCTTGGGCTACACGACAGTAAAAATTAAGTCTGATTTGGCACACTGTGCTCTTGCTATTGCTAGATCGCATGCGTCTCTCTTGAAGAGCTTGAAGAGCTGAGCCTGTGCGTTGTCTGGTGGCATCGATAGGACAGCTGGTCAAGCTAACAAGCTTTCTACTCGATCGCAAGAGGCTCGCTACGTAGTCCCATAGGAACGGTACTGCAGTGCCCGTTCTATCTCAGTCAACCTCGCCCTTTTCTACTGAGCTCTCAAGTGGCTGGGGCTACTTACGTGCGCGAATGGTGGCCACTGTTAGAACC
Organism: Cystobasidium ongulense; assembly: GCA_022835595.1. Taxonomy (NCBI): domain Eukaryota; kingdom Fungi; phylum Basidiomycota; class Cystobasidiomycetes; order Cystobasidiales; family Cystobasidiaceae; genus Cystobasidium; species Cystobasidium ongulense. The sequence goes on from BQUP01000004.1 coordinate 746,311, forward strand.
CATCCTTGCTGGAAAGAGGTAATTACATGAAACTCTTCAGTTCAATGCCCCATACTTCCGTGAATATAAGTAAGCTTACCACGACTTGTCGAGCCTGAGGCTGTGCAGGTTGACCTGGAGGCATCATGCCAGCATCTTTTTCATCTACGAGGTCGAGCGAGCATCGCAGTTCATATGAGTTCTGCAAAGCATACCGTTGCTGCAATATCACTATAACATACCTGAGTACATGTTTATGTAATTCTGCACAAGCAAGTCTCGCTAATGCACAGCGTAAGCCGTTATCTTGTCTTTCGCAGCTTCCAAAGCGTGATCGCCAGAGAGCATGCAGAAGCCCAGGAATTATTCACTTTGACTTTGGCCACTTTCCAACTGGAAAAGCAATACAGTACAACGCTATGGCAGCAAAAGCAAGCACAAGTGCAGCGAGCACGAGCAGCGCCCAATCAGGAGAGGCTTCACCGAACGGTGCTTCAACTCTAGGCTCTCCCGCATCCTCAACATCGTCTCTGCCATCAACTTCATCGTCAAAATACGATCCTGCAGCACCTTTTCAAGCCCCTCTTGGTGCAGAGTTGGATAGAGAACCTTCAATCGATGGGACTAGCGTAGGAGCTGGAAGCGCATACGAGGGCTCTTCCCAAACTGGCGCTGAAGGGCTGCGAAAGAAAAGATTCGAAGACATCGATCAGGATGAGCGAGAGGTGACTTCGTCCCGTCTGCAACGACACGAGCGCTTTCAATGAAGCTAATTGCTCGTATCTGTATGCTCCTTCATGGTTTAAGGAAGCGCTACGTATCAAAAGCGACGCGAATAAGTTATTCATGAAGTCGCAATACCCCGGAGCAACGCAACTATATACCCTTTCTCTGAACAAGAATCCTTTCGACCCAGCAGTATGGTGTAATCGTGCGTGAACTCGGGGAATGCGGTTCAATCAGGGAACGGGAAGCATGCTGACATTTTCTCTTGTTTGTTTAACAGGTGCCGCGGCTCGTCTAAAGATGGAGGAACACGGCCTAGCGATAGCAGACGCCACTAAAGCTCTCGAGCTCGACCCAAAATACGTGAAAGCCTACTTCCGCAGAGCTGTAGCTCAACTAGCAATCCTGCGTCCGAAAGCAGCGTTGACTGATCTCAAGAAGGTGGTCGCGTTGGAACCTAAGAATGCACAAGCGAAAGCCCAGCTTGATAGTACGCAAAAGCTGGTTCGTAGGCTGGAATTCGAGAAGGCGTGAGTTTGAGCAATTAATCTTCAGGAATGGATCGGTGCTAATGATATCTTATAATTTCAAGTATCGCTGGAAAGGAAGAGGAGCCAATGATCAATAGAGCGCGTGATATGCTACCTGAAGTAGAAGCTAGCTACGAAGGACCAAAGATGGAAGTAATGACCGATAAGAAGGGCAAGTCCAGAGGGAAGATTACACAACAATATATCGACGAAATGCGGGCGTGGTTTAAGGAAGGAAAGGTGTGTTGATGGCAATTTTTTTTCAATTTGGAATAGTCTGAAGCTGACATATCCTTTCTGGGACCAGTTAATACACCGGCGGCATGCATGGGAGATCGTCATAGGAGCATACGAGGTCCTCAAGGAAGAAGCGTCACTGGTTGAAGTGACGATACCAGACGGGGAAGTCGCGGATATTGTTGGCGACACGCATGGCCAGTACTTCGAGTGAGCCACTTGCATTATTGTCTCTTATCTGAAGACTATCTCGCTGATTTGAATGCTGTCCATCTTCTAGCCTTCTCCATCTGTTCGAACTTACTGGCGACCCAAGCGAGAGCCACACTATGCTGTTCAATGGCGATTTTGTTGATCGTGGTAGTTGGTCAACAGAGGTTGTTCTTTTGCTTTTCGCCTTCAAATGGCTATACCCGAAGAACGTCTACCTCAACCGTGGCAATCACGAGACAGCCGACATGAACAAGGTTTATGGATTTGAAGGAGAAACAAAGAAGAAATACTCGGAGCTTACATACAAGCTCTTTGAGGATGCTTTCTGTGCGCTGCCAATAGCAACAGTAGTATCAGCATCAATACCACCTAGAGAAGTAGAAAGAAGAGACACACGTTTCCCAGTCAATCCTATCCTCTCCCCTCGTGGAGTTAAACGATTTTACATCGTCCATGGAGGATTATACTCGAAAGATGGCGTCAAACTTGACGATATTAGGAAAATTGATAGGATTGGTATGAGACAACCGGGCACATTCGGTCTCATGAGCGAAAGTTTGTGGGCCGATCCACAAGAATTACCTGGTCGTGGGCCAAGTAAGAGAGTGAGTCAAGTTTATCGCATGACGGCTAATGCAAGTACAGTCAAGGGAGGGGTTATTTGCTGATGTGGTTTGGGTTCTCGTAGGGCGTCGGTCTAGGCTTCGGAGGCGATATCACGCGTCGTTTCTTAGAAGACAACTCGCTCACCGGCGTGATTCGCTCGCACGAAGTTAGACAGGGTGGCTATTCCATCGAGCACGGTGGACAGTGTATAACTGTCTTTAGTGCGCCGAATTATGTAAGTCATGCCGCTATCGGAAAGCTGCATACGAAGAAGCGATTTGCTAACGATTGTAATTCGTCCCTGTTTCCCCAGGTTGACCAGGTCGGTAACCTTGCTGGAGTAGTGCGGATTGACGACTGTGGTGCCTTGTCGTTTACTACTTTCTCAGCGCAACCACATCCTGACATTAAGCCTATGGCCTGTAAGTCGATGTTTTTACGATGTGTGCTGAGAATTAGATAGAGAAAACACCTTACTGATTCGGCTCCTACAGACGCCGGCAATTTCTTCGGAGGCATGATGTGATTATTGTCCAAGAGGGTGTCTGTCGCGTGTTAAAGGTGACGAACTGTCAGTGCAGGACTAGAGCGCAGCTGTAGAGCAATGCATTCATTCGCCCGTCGCGCCTTTTCCCTTCCCTATCATGTGATATCCTCGCCCTATCTTACACGCACGTGCCCGGTCTTGCCACTCAAGCAAGCTTCGAGCTTCAAGCTTGGACGTTGGCTGCAACTCTACGTGGCGCACTCGCACTCTTTCCACTTCAACTCTTCATCACCACAGACTTGCAGATGAAGCTTGAGCCGCGTGGAGCGCGTCCAGAAGATGCCGGCTCGCTCGCATCAGCATCCGATCATCTGCAGGGATCCCTTGTAAATATTGGGAGAGATGCGACTTTTTCGTTCTCAATTTTGCACAGTCGTCTCTCTTCTCTGCTCTCTACACACTACCTCATCAGATCTCATTCACTCGCCTCTGCTCAATCAAACACCATGCTTGCTTTCGCCGTCCTCGCCGCTGTCCTGCCCGCGTTTGTAGCTGCCCAGGTGAGTATACAGCCTTCGTTCAAGCGGACGTGATGCTGTCACGCTGCTATCGCTGACTACCATCTCTTCTGCCGATCCCACAGAGCGTCCCTGCTTGTGCTCTGTTCGTCGCGTTTTTTCCCTTCCCGCTGCCATAACTGGGCCCCCCTCATCGGGCTTCAGACTATGGCCGCCACTCCCCGGCTACATATGCATACGCTCAGAGACACTTTCAAAGCTGACTTTTACGTACCATTCGTCCTCACTGCTATGCAGAACATGCACCATCTCCCTCGCTTCTAGCTCAACCTGCGGTGGTCTCACCAATGTCGTGAGTCTCATCCCAGCGCACAGACGCCGCAAATAGCAGGGCAGTGGCTGATGGCTCCCCCATTCTAGAGCTGCTTGTGCACAAACCAAGACTTCCAGTCCAAGGTCTTCCAGTGCTACACCGATGTATGTAACCCTGCTCCGTGATAGACTGGCGCCCTATCGGATATGCTGACTGTCGCCAATCCCTGTTTCCCTATATCCAACAGACCTGCTCGGAAGCAGACCTGTAAGAGAGGACCCATCTAGCATTGGAGGGACACACTGAACTTCCAAGCTCCATTAACAGCCAGGCTGCTATCGCATATGGTGCCCAGACCTGCCAGGCCGTCGGTGTTACCTTGGACACCACCGCAACTCCTGCCGGGGTGACCGGCTCTGCTGCCAGCACGTGAGTGTCTGCTGTAACTTTGCATCGTCCTGAACCTGGTTTCTAAACGAATTCCTCCCCCCTTCAGCGGTGCCGCCAATGCTACCAGCATTGCTTCGTCTGATGCTGCCCTGGCTTCCTCAGTCGCGTCGTCAATATCCGCTTCAGCCTCCTCTGCAGCCTCTTCAGCTTCACCAGCCGCCAGCGCCTCTCCTACCGGTGGTGTCGCTGGCACTTTGGTCCGAGGCAATGCTCTTGTCGGCACTGTCGCTGCCGTAGTCGGTGTCGCTGGTCTTGCCGTTCTTCTTTAAGTTGGAATGTGATTGTTCAATCAGCACAGAATCAATGCGCTTGGCACTTCAGTCGGCATTAGGTAGTTCCTTAATCTTATCGTCAGTATCACTTCTTTATGTCAGTCTTAGTATTTGGGGAAGAAAACAGTCCAATGGATCTTAAAGGTCTAATTCGATTTCCAGTCTCGATTTATGAGTGAAACAGCCAGGCCTTGAGAAGCTGTGATTCGACAGTCCGGTCGGTCAATGCTCGAATGCTACATGCTTGATACCAGCTCTTCGAGGCGAATATGGCCCAATGCCATTCCGTCTCGATGGGACTGGGATTTTTGATGAGCGCCTCGCATTTCCGTTCAGGTTAGGTATCCTCGAAGCTCCATCTCCAGCCTTGATTGGCTGAATAGACGCAATAACCTCCTCTTCAGGCGCAATGCGAACCTGCTTAATTGTGTTCTGTTTCGTCCATCTTACTGGTTCTCTCATATTCCGTTCTTCCGGTGTCTTTGTCTCTTCCTGCTCTGATGGAGCACCGAAAGAAGCTGCTGAAGTCTGAGCTTTCTCGATTATACTGCTCCCAAGAGAGCGGTGGTGTTCCAGCCTGTCTTCAGTACGGTCTCGTCTGAGAAGAGGTGGCCTTGTCAAGTTTGACTCTAAGTCGCCTTCGGGATCTATTTCAGTTTGTGCGTCTTCGGTGTTGATCTCCCTGAAATCGTATGTTGTCTCCCCAGCACCTTTCGATAGTATTTCACTCTTGATGACGTCCAGGTCATCGAGTAATGCCTTAACGACTGGTGTAGAGCTTCCGATTTCTGGTGTACCCAGTAACGCTCTCTCCAAATCAAGCCATAAACTTCTAGCATCCTGTTGCGACGAGCTTCTCACACTTTCAACCGACAAAGGTTTCCAATCCGAAAGCATCGTAGGTGTTGTTGTATTATACAGGTCTTCTACCTTTCGGTCCGTCCTCGCAAAATAGGGCTCAAAAAGCGTGGCTTGGGAATAGCTTGATTGATCCGTTTCTTGACGGTGTAGCGTGCTTGAACGCATGCAGGTCACACCACCAGGCGGTTCCAATGGTTCAGCTTCAGGAGATGCCGGGCGCGAAAACACATGCTTGACGGGCGTGGTAACATCGAAATGGACGGACATTGGTATACCTGCAGGTGCTGTATCTGTACCACCGTGATTCGGTGCTTGCGGCTCTAGGCAGGACGAATGGTGTGCCACATTGTATCTTCGATGTGCATCGCTTTGTTGCGGCTGTTGCCGATGCCGATACTGTCGTGGAGAAGCTTGTCTGGAAGCCGTGACGTTCTGTGATTGCTGGTAGGGGCGATTTGGTTGCGCAGTATATTGAGCGCGATAGATCGGATCGGGCGTGAAACTGCTCGTATGAAAAGTGATAGCTTGCTGGGTCACTGTCGAGTGTCTAGGAACGAGGGCTAGGTCGACTGGGTCGAACTTCTCACCGCGTTTGGAGGGAGATGTATACGCGACTGCCTGCCGATGCGGTTGAAGTGATTCCAGCGGAGTTCTCATGAATTGATTTCGTGGCCGGGGTTGACTGGCTGCGGCGCCTGGATGATAGCCTGTTCTAAGACTGGGATGGACTTGGAAGGAGGGTGCAGAAATACGCCTGTTCGGGCTGTATTCGGTACTGGCATATGAACTGCTCGTGGAAGAGATCTGACTCTGTCGCCAACGCAAATTGGAACGTCGGTCAGGACGGGTATTGGGGAGGAAACACGTACATAGGGACTCACTGGTATCACTGCAAGAGCAGGTGCAAAAGCAACAGACGTCCTCGGTGCATCACCCGTGCCTTTGAGCACATATCCTTTCGAACGCAAGCTCTCCCATTGCTCCGAATTCGCTAGGACCGTTCTAGGATGTGCTGCACCTGGGGGAACTTGTCTGGATCTGGTAGGCGTTACATAGTGTGGTGCTGTCGAAGGAGGTGCGGCTTGCCGACGGCCGTAGGGAGGTGGGAGACTTTGGGGGGAGCTGCGACTTCCTGGCGACGGCAGGCTAAACCTAGTGGTGCCAACATGGCTTCGCATATCTATCTGCTGAGCGGCAACATGATGACTTGCATAGTCTGCAATCGAGTAGCGCTGGTGTTGACGTCTCGAAGAAGTGGTTGGCGGCGGAACTCCCTGCCGGTGCCCATAAACGTCCATGCCCCGTTGAAGTTTCGCGTGACCTGTAACAAACGAGGCATTGAGCTGAACATGGTAGGTGTCAGATGTGCAGCCATAGTATCAGCTTGTAAGATCATCGAGGTTCAAAAATTGCCATAATAGATTTCCTGTACCAATGTTGTTATTGCGCAAGGGTTGCGCCGGCCAAAATTGAAACTTTGCTGCAATTTGGCGACGAGCTTCACGGCTGCATCGTTCAGAGTCACCTGAAGACAATGATTGCAGTAGTAGTAGTCTTGAAGTGGATCTGTCCCATTCTCTGACTACCCTCTTTATGGTATGTAAGCATGGTGCACGCTGATGAAATGCACCCTGTACATGTAAATCGCTCGTGCCTCTGCGTGTAAACCGGGCGCCAGCTTGCCAGATTCCCGCCCATCCTGCTCTTGCTTTGCTGTCAACATTGCCAACTGAGCATCTTCCAACACTCTGGCAGGCGAAGAACACCAAGTGGTGGTGTCTTGTCAAGCTGCTCTGCCTGCTGCGACCACGTTTGGGCTCCACATCGATTGACTATCATGGCCGACACGTGCAGCAATTATGGCACACTGGTCAATGGCGCATGCGAGTGCCCTACAGGTCTGGGGTGAGCAGCGAAGAGGTATCCTGCCCTGCCACGGTGACTCCTGGCTGACCCGTTGCACCGTCCCGTTATCTTGGTGTGCAGTGGAAGCAACTGCTCGACGATTGCGTGCGGGAATCCCATAGCGCGACCTGCGAATCGTGCAGAGCTCTCTAGCAGTGCGACCTCCTCTGGCTGTCCTGGTACTGGCCAGTGCACCTCTGGCTTCAATGGCCTCGACTGCAGTATCTGCCAGAATAGTAACGCTTGTTCCGCCGCAATTGCTGCAAACGCAACTAGTGCCAATCCCAACTCTGGTTTGGCAGGAGCCGGAGACATGCTATGCTCCAACTCTCCTTACACATATACCAGCTCATCCATCGAATGCAATGTGGTAAATCCAACTCTGCAAGGCGTTTTCCCCGGTACCACTATTCTGTGAGCAGCTTGACCTCCCATCAACTCACTTATATCTGTGCGGACAACTAAACTCCCTTTCCCGCGATCGGCAGTAAGTTCCAAAAGAACGTCAAACCAGGACTCTCAGTCTCAAGCGTATTTGGCGGTGAGAATAGTACCTTCGCTCAACTATGGTATTCGCCACAAAACTCAAGCTCTCCTCAAGAGCAATTCTACTGCGGCGCGGACTCATGCCTGCAGACGAACGATACCTCCACGAATCAAATCAACTGGTCATGTAGCAATCTAAAGTGCACATGCCTGTCCGGCGCAGCTTTCTGCTCCAACCCGCTCGACCTTACAGATATTATCAATACCTTGGGAGGGGGTCTTGATATTGATTGCGCAGCGAGCGGCACAACTTGTAACTTTAAGCAAGGCACCCTCAATCGACTGTTTGGACCAAGCGGACTAGCCTTGTCTGGATGTACGTTTGGCGAGTGCGTTTCTTCGCAAGTCATCCAAGCTTCTTCGAGCAATGGCCAGAGCACAAGCGGTGGGGATGGGTTGTCTGGCGGTGTTATCGCTGGACTAGCCGTTGTCGGTGCCATCATTCTTGGCATTGTAGCCTTATTCGTCTTAGGCCTCATTGCACAGAAGAAAGCGAGGAGAGGTGGAACACACAGTCTCGAAGACTCTGAGCCGGCTGGCCTCTTATGGGCAAATGTGGGCTACATGCTACCGGCAGGGCATCGCTTCCGCGGGGCGAAGTCTCTTAGACATCGCAAGACATCGCAACGAGACGAATATATGGATGGACAAGCAGAAAAGTCCGCCCCTCATTCGCCTGCGGTTGGGTCAAAAAGCGGAAAGGTCATTGTAGACAACGTCACCGGTTCTTTACCTTATGGCGGATTCATGGCCATCATGGGACCATCAGGCGCTGGGAAATCGTACGTCCTCTGCAGGGCTTCTTATGCCGATGGTCGCTGACGATTCGGGCTCTTAGAACATTGGTGGATATCCTAGCTGGCAAGCGGAAAGCTGGCAAGACTTTTGGGAGCGTGCAGCTCCTAACGGCCAACGCACGAGCTGTCCGAATCGGATATGTGGATCAAGCAGATGTATTACCGGCCAACTTGAGTAAGTGCATGATGGCCCATGTCTTCGGTTCCAGAAGGCTAAGACAGGACTTTCCGCAGCTGTTCGAGAGTGCCTTTTGTTCGCTGCAAAGCTCAAGTTACCGGAGAGTATCCCTGCTCATGTCAAGGAAGAGCGTGTGTGGGAGGTCCTCGGTCAGCTCGGGTTGCAGGATGTTGCAAATTCGCGCGTAGGCTCTGGCGAGAGGCGTGGCATATCTGGAGGTGAAAGACGTCGTTTGAGCATCGGGTTAGAGCTCGTCGCGCGACCTTCTATTTTGATCCTCGATGAACCAACGTGAGTTTCAATGATTATCAGCCTCCCATTCTTCTTCGCTGAATTTTCCTGTGCAGATCCGGTTTGGACTCTGTATCGGCCAGTAAAGTCGTCCGGGTACTACAACAGCTGGCAAGAGGAGAAGACGGTCAGAGAACAACCATCATCGCGACCATTCATCAGCCATCTTCTCAAATCTTCGTGAGTAGTAGCCGTGCGACTATTCCGCTTCTTTACCAGTACTGACGTACGAGACAGCACGCATTCGATTCCATCCTGTTGCTCTCCTCATCTGGCACCCAAATATACCTCGGGAAAGCCGAGGAAGCTGCTGCCCATTTCGCAACTCTCGGACAGCCATGCCCTCATGATTGGAACCCAGCTGATCGTAAGCCTTCTTTTGCTTGGTCTGACATATATTCAATTGACAAATTTTCTCGATAATTCTCAGACTTACTGGAAATCGCCTGCACGCCGCTGTCTACCAGATCCAGGGGCGACTTGATGGGACCAACAACGCCTTTTACCAAAATCCACGACAATGAGAACGGTAGCTCGGGCGAGGGAAGCCTAGACATGGCTACAGTGATGCCTCTAGATCGGGAACCGCAGCCACAGTATCCGCCACATATAAATGCAGTCGACTCTTCAGCTAACGTGTCGGCCACAGCTGTCAAACAGCGCAACTCGAAACCTATCACTACCTACCTGACTCAATTTCAGTTGCTCAGTCATCGAGAATTTCTTAATCTGAAGCGGGATTGGAGTCTAGTGTTCATGCACAACGCGGTCGCTGCAATCGTCGGGGTGTTCGTCGGTGGTTTATACTTTAATGTCGATACTACTATATCCGGCTTCCAGGTGAGCCAGATATATATGTTTGTTGCTAATCGAATCCGGACTCATCTAACCTTCTGCACATAGAACCGTATAGGATCACTGTTCTTCCTTGGCGCGCTCATTGCTTTTTCGGCTCTCTCTGCTTTAAATAACCTGGCTAGCATTCGTAGCCTCTTCCTGCGAGAGCGGTCATCCTCCTTTTATAGTCCTGTTATCTGGATGATTTCTAGAGTAGTCTGGGATATCGTCCCACTTCGCATACTCCCAACTCTAATCTTGGGTATCATCACATACTGGATGGTTGGACTTTCGCATAGCGCCGCTCACTTTTTCAAGTTCCTGCTCATTCTCGTCGAATACTCTGCTGCCATCACTCTTTTCAATCTACTCCTTGCTGTTCTCATTCCTCAATCAGGTCTGGCGATATTATTGTCCAACGTTTTAAACCTGGCTCAACTAGCTTACGCCGGCTTCTTCGTCAATCTGTCGAAGATTCCGCCAGTCTTGAGATGGATACAGTGGTTGAATCCGCTGAAGTGAGTCTAGTCCGCATTTGAAGAAAGGGCCCAACCCAGACTAACATCGCTCGTTCACAGATATGCACTGGAAGCATTAGCTGTCAACGAAGTTAGCGGAGGTCTTCTGATTAGCGATACTCTGCAAGGCGTACCGGTGCAGATCAGCGCAGAACCCATCATGGCTCTGCTGTTTGGCTTCCAACCAGATGCCTACTACCGGTGAGCGGCATTCCTGCGATACAAGACATCAAAGACTCTTCATACACACGATATCTGATGCATAGTTCTTGCACCCTCACAGGGATGTCCTAGTCCTGTTTGGCTGGCTCGGGCTGTTTGGTATCTGCCTCATTCTGGCGGTGCTTAGGCTTAGAGAAATGCGTTGAATTGCAGTTGTTGCGTGTACTGTCTTCGTTGTCAATGTCGGTGATTATCGTAACAAGGGTGTTCTATGTATGTGTGTCGCCACAGAGTCTAGGCCTACCGTATTCGCACTTTCTTCAAAGCGCCCGGTCAAGCGAGGACTGCGTGAAGCGACAAATACGTTGGCTTAGTCCAGCTCGAACAAAAGAACATCAAGCTTTTCTACTGTCTCGCGAAGGCTGTCCGCACCACTGTCCTCGCTATCATGGCGTCCGCGTCAGGTCTCAAGAAGCCCAAGCCCGGCGATAAACGCCTACCATCCATGCCTTCGAAAGACCTTCCGTCTAGCAGCCCAGCGGCATCAAGCCTGCTCTTCCAGCTGTCGCCTGTGGAGCTCATCGACATCGCTGCGAGTGTCCTGCAGCAGACCGTCGACGCCAACGCAGCGCTTCTGGGTGGCCATAAACAACCACGCTCTGAAATTACCCGTTTCCACACCCGTGACCCTCCAGCAATAACAATCAAGGCTTACCTTGCACGGTGAGCTCCGCTTGGCAAACGCTCCTGCTATCGCTCGCTGATGGTCCAATTGCGTAAACAGCCTATTGCAACTCGCACCTTTCCCGCTGGATGCTTTGCTGCTGGCTGTCGCATACATCAACCGCCTGACACACCGACAGCTGGCACGATCAACTCAGTCCAGACAACTTCGAGCGCTGTTTCCGCAGCATCCACCACCCTCCAACACGACTTCAATACCAACGCTATCGTCAACGCTTTTGAAAGAGACTGGCCCTGCGCCTCCTCTGACACCCTGGACTGTGCATAGGCTGGTGCTCGGGACACTTGCAATAGCGGCAAAGTACACCTCGGATGCTTATATAGGTCAAAGACGACTCGCAAAAGTCGGTGGCATAACTGTCAAAGAGCTGTTCGAATTGGAGATAGAGGTCTTTGACCAGCTGTCTTGGTCATGTTATACCTCAGCTGCGGAGTTGCAAAGCTCCTGCTCACAGCTGTGGCGATTATCTGATAAAAGTCAGCAGACCGAAGAGCATACACCAAGAGCAACAGAATCAATCCGAGATAGCCCCGACTACCTTCAAATAGAACGTATGGCACTCTCAAAGCCTCAAAATGATTCTCGGCCGAGCATTTCACCTACACCGGCAATGTCTGATGGAGATTCGGAAAGCTCGGGCATGGCGAGTAGCCTTGACGATAGTGGACCTGCAGATGCTAGCCAGCTTGATGCACCCTATAAGCTCAACCATCAGGTTTCCAATTCAGCGCCTGTGCTCGTGCCCATGCCCATACGTTAGTATAGCCATATCCGCCCTGCGGGTGATAAACAGTGTAGCCTTGTAATATATCTCTTGTAGCATGCATTGCCAAGCTAGGCCCCTCCTTCAACTTTAGCATTTCCGGTGCAAATTCTCAGTGTCTATCGGACCAATCTCCCAGATAGCAACTTGGATCGTCGAAGCTTTCGGGTTTTCCTCATGACTTACAGTTATCGCATTGCTCTACTCTATACTTTTACACATATTTTTACACTACGCTCTCGTAATAACGATGATGTTCACTCTGTTTTCTTTCGTATTTCCGACGTACTTCGTGAAGAGAGAAGCTCACTCCCGCTAGGGCGAGCAATACCGAGAGGTCGTGGAAGCCCAAGGACTCCGTCTGGAAGACGGACTGGAGAGGCGGGAAATATACAAGAAGCAGTTGTGCGAAGAAAGAAATGCCAACTGTCAAGATGAGCATCCTGTTCTGCGTCAACCCGCAAGATAAGCCCCGGTTCTGAATAGCTGAGACCAAATCTAGAAAGACGAAGGCCGTAAAGGTCTGCAGATGACTAGATATTAGCTTATGGCTGACCCAGCACATCGCCCACGCTTACGATAGTTTGATCTCGTTCAGGCAAGTCTCCGTCGCTCAGCTCTTCCGCATAGATGAAAAGTGTGCCGAAAACAATCATGGACGCCGAGAAGAGAATTCGATATAACAAACGGCGAGTCAGAACTGGCGCATTCTTCGCTCTTGGAGGACGTCGCATGACTTCTTTATTGACAGGATCGACACCAAGCGATTGACTAGGTGGACCTGCAGATGAATTTTGCATCAGCTAACAGGCAGGAGCGAAACCCAAACATGACTGCCGTACCGTCCATGAGAATATTGATGAAGAGGATCTGCATTGGATTCAAGGGTGTGGGTAGTCGTAATGCAGTCGATACCGTGATGAGAGTTAACGCTGCGACTGCAGTCGACAGCTGGAAGCCAAGAAAGTTCTGAATATTATAGAAGATTGATTTGCCTTCCTCGACCGCTGTAAGAATTGTAGCAAAGTTGTCGTCGACCAGAATGACATCTGCAGCTTCTTTAGCGACATCGGTTGCGCCTTTGCCCATACTGATGCCAATGTCTGCCATCTTCAGAGCTGGAGCATCGTTCACTGAAGAGACACACGTGTCAGATCAAACAAGCTTTAGTATAGTAAGGTATGAAGAGACCCGGCTCTAGCTTACCTCCATCTCCTGTCATAGCTACAACAGCACCTTTGGTTTGGAAGGCTTCAATAATAGCCATTTTGTGACGGGGTGTGGTTCTAGCAAAGATGCTTATGTTTGATATCCGATCAACGAGCTGGCGTTGACTCAGTGTGTCGATTTCGCGGCCAGTCAATACCGAGCTCTTGCCATGTGCATTGATTCGCAATCCAATCTGTCGCCCTATCGAAAGAGCCGTCTCTTCTGAATCACCCGTGATCATGACGACTTGCACTTGGGCAGAGTTGAGGAGTGATATGGCGTTCGCAACTCCCTTTCGAGGTGGATCCATGATTGCTTGCAGTCCGCAGAAGATGAGACTTGAAGGATCCGGACCATATGCCAGAGCAACTGTACGAAGGCCCAGACTTGACAGTTCGCTTGCCTTGGTGAGGACCGTCTGCACTAGATTCGAGTCAAACATTCCGGTTGAGCCATTTGATCTTACGTATATCCGACAGTCTGGAAGGACCGTCTCGACTGCTCCACTTTTGAAAGTCAATTCTCTTGAAGCAGCTTCATTGAGAATAGACCCGTCCAAAGATCCAGTGACTGTCTGCCACTTGGTTTCGCTGTTGAACGGTTGCTCGGATGTCTTGGTAAATTGTGCTCGATGATCAGGCAACCCGAGAGCAGCAAGGACATTATAAAGGGCCACCTCTGTTGAAGGGCCGACAATGATGCCTTCCGGACTTTTGAAAGACCTGTTGCACAAGTTGCCGACAAGGGCCGTCTTGACTACCGCTTCGGAGAGAGGTGTAGGTGGGGGAGCATGTTGTAGGTCTAGGACGCCGTCATCTATCGTGAATAATCGCACAGTTGTCATCTCGTTCGTGGTCAACGTTCCTGTCTTGTCGCTGCAGATGACCGAGACGGAACCAAGGGTTTCCACTGAAGGGAGTTTCTTCACAATTGCCTTCCTCTTTGCCATTCGTAAGACTCCAAGAGCGAGCGTCACAGTAACGACGATTGGCAGACCTTCCGGTATGGCAGCCACCGCTAGTGAGACTAGCAAGAGACGCACTGTCAGTTAGAACTAGCGCAAATAGATTAGCACAATGTGACCTACCGCCAATCGTAAACATTTCCAGCCACGAGCGCTTCTGCCATACGCCAATCAAGCAAATGATTCCGATAACTACAAAAGATATAGCTGACAGCTTCTTCGCAAGCTCGTCCATGGAGAGTTGCAGAGGTGTTTTGCGGTCACCAATTTCCTGCATCATGCTGAAGATGACGCCAAACTCGCTCTGCTGGCCGGTTGCTACGACAATGCCTGCACCGTGACCGTTACGGACAAGTGTTCCCATAAAAGCTGTATTCTTCCGTTCGCTGATCCCTGGATCATGCCCTTGACCGAATCCTTCCAATTTGTCCACAGTCTTGCGAGCGGGCTTAGTCTCGCCGGTGAGATTCGACTCATCAATTTCCAGATCGATGCTTCGGACTAAACGAATGTCTGCTGGTATCCGGTCGCCAACTGCAAAGTACACAATGTCGCCTGGTACAAGTACATTCGCTAACGCGTTTTGACGTGCACCATCCCTGTGTACGCGAATGTCAGAGCGGAAATGCAGAAGCAACTGTAATATTCCTTGGAATACTCACCGAACCACGTGGCAATAATGAGGAACGAGCTTGTTCAAGGCTTCCAAGCTCTTTTCTGAGCGTTGCTCTTGCACAAAGCCGACTGTTGTGGATCACTTGTTAGGGAATGTCGAAATTCGGTAGCCATGCACTGCGTCTCACCAGTTACTACGATCACAATCGCCAGAGTTATACTAAATGCATCGTCCAGATTGCCGACCACTGCACTGACGAGCGCGCTTGCTAGCAGCAATATAATCAAAGGGCTCTCGTAGAATTGCTTGAGGAACTTTGTTATGAGTTTCTCCTGTCCAGCAACCTCGAATTCATTTGATCCATTTATTTCGCGGATTGCTGGCACCATGCTGCTAGTTAGGCCTGAATCGAGATTTGTATGCAGCTGGTTCGCTGTTTCGGTGATTGTGCATCGTGCGAAGCGAGCAGAAGGAGTTGTAACGCCAGCGGTGTGCGCGAAGGGATGGTGTGGATGTGCAGGTGGCCCCGAGCCGCGTCGAGCGTGAGAAGAAGATGCATGCGTCGGAAGGGTTTCCTTGTCGGTAGAGCTGCCCACAATGTTGCGCAAGCTTGAGGTCCCTGGATGAGCTAAGAAAGCCGACAATCCATGTCCGGGGCCATCGCTCTCTCCTACGCTCTGTCTGCGCAAGCTGGTGCTGAAGGCATACTCTCCCGCTGGAGGTGTTGAAGGCCGCCCAGAGCCAGGAATGAATGGCAGAGAAGAGTAGGACGGCCGTGCCGACGAAGGTCCTCTGGTGATGCCATTGGGCGAGAGCGACGATGCTTGCTGCTGCTGTTGCTGCTGCGTCCTCAGCGGTGGAGTGCCTGTCCCTCCTCCATTCATCGAGGAAAGCGCGTCTCTTTGCTTGTGTGCGGATTGCCAGAAGCAGAGAAGCAAAGCGCCGGCGACTGGACTGTTGGGCTCCTCAGAATAAGGCAAGCCAGCGAGCGAAGGGAAGACAGCCTTGAAGAACGCAAGTGGTAAAGAGAAGGTCGCTGCCGGTGCGTGGCTTCATCGCTGAACAGGCCATAATTACCCATTCTCCGATCATTCGAATAGATTGTAAACCCAAAAAACGTGACACAATGTAGCATTACATCAACAAACCCACCTAACCACATACATTCCACATTGCCCTGTCCCTCTGATATCTATCGCTGTCCAATCTGCCCAAGTCTCGCAGGCGGACACTTCGTTATCTCATTGTTACCATATCTAGGATTACTGAAGTCGTTTCCTTCTTGTTGTGCATATGCGGGCGATGAGGCAGAGCTATCCATTCGAGGCAGCACCCCAACCATTCTCGTAGACTCCGCGTTATGAGCCTGTGTTTTCTCCTGTTCCTTGCGGTGATGAAGATCGCGATTATCGGCATGGTGGTCGTGGCTATGATTGCGATCTGGTGCAGGAGTTTCATGATGTTGTCTCCATAAGAACATGCTCTGCAGATTCAACAGTAAGTGTAAGTCCATGCAGGACATACTGTGAATGATTTTTGCTCACAAAGTCGACTAGCGCAGCCGTCAAGGAAATTAAGAAGAGAAGTGGCAGATAATACGGTTCATCTAAAAGACGGAACATCGGAGACGCGGGAGTCGTCTGCTCTTGATCCGTCCAGAAGGGCCCAATGTTGAGTAAAGTGAGGGCCAGGAGAACAACACCAAGCATCAGGCGGTAGTACATTGATATACGATGATAGAAGAGGAGCGGGCGTGTCTTGTGTGGCTTGTGGCGAAGGTGGTGGAAGGAGTCTGGACCCTCTTGAAGAATAGCTAGCAAGCCCAAGCACACGAAAACACCGCCTAAAACAGTCAACCCGTATTGCATCGACACGTAAACAGGCTTCATGAGCCTGATGACGTATTCATTGCTGAGTTGCAGCGATAAAGTCTCATTTACTTCGTTCAGTGCCTCATTGAGAAGATGATACGAGTCTTCCTGGAACCACACTCCGAAGGTCAGCCAAGATGTCTCTTAAGAATGTAGAAATTCTCACGTACGCTAGGCTCAAAGTGGTAGATCGTAAAAAGTTGGGACAAGCTCCCATATATTTCACCGTTCAGATAGTCACTAATTTGTGAAAAATTACCGTTGGCGTAGGTAATAATGTTCGCGACATTGGCAGGCCAATCAAGTTGCATGTTGGCCAATACTGCTTGGACTTTCGAGGCTGCCGGTGATTGTAGTAACGCTACCTCGACTGCTGTGATGTTTCCGGTTGCAATGATAGGTTCGACCACCATCTGCAGGCCACCGAACGACTCGAGCAAAGCCTGGGTGGCAACCAAGACGTTGGTAGCAAAAATCACATGTGACGCGCCTACAGATCGAGGTTTGACTCAGTCTCAACTGGAGAGAACACACGAGCTGATCAACACTTACACTGTGTAAGTAGTAGGATCGATAGATGTAAGGGGAAGTGTAAACATCCCCAGAGGCCATGGAAGAGTGCTCGCCCTTTGATGTGATGGGTATGCTGCCCGAAATAGAAATCTTGCGTGTACGCACATTGTTAGCGCATACGCACTCAGCTTCAGGAGGAAATAACTGTGTCCTCACAGTACAACAATCTATAGAGCCCTATAGCGGAGAAAATCAAGCCGGCAAGGGTTGCGCGTGTTCCGGATTCGACAGTAGTCCCAGTACCTACCACAATGGTCTGGAAGGCTTCGAATAAGGAGATGACTGGGGCGGATAATCGAAGCAAAGATCAGTACGCGGCGTTCAGATACATGGCATAGAAACTTACTGCCTTCGCCCAATACGATCAGAGTTAGCGCAGAGAAGCGTTCCGCCCAATACTCAAGGTCTAAGCGATACGCGGGTTGCGTGGCAGCTGCTGCACACATGCAAAAGAACTCGAAAGCCAGACCTGTAGTCCAGAGAAGGATTCGAACGATCGCAGCCGCTCGAGAGTCGAAGAAGGCGGCTGCGAAGGCTCCGTACCATAGGAAGAACGAGACAAGTAGACCTCCAAGGTGCCAGTACAAGGGTTTCTTGTCGCGTTTGTTCTTCTTAGCAAAATGCAAGACAATAAGGTATTGGATGAAGAGAATGAGCCGGGAGGTAGCGAATGTAGCAGAGGCTGCTTTCAAGCAACGAAGAGTCGATGAAGCATTGCGCATGTGCCCAGCTGGCCGCCTAAACCAGTGCTTGAGGGTGGTGAGGCGATGGAATGTTTCCTGATCAGGGACTTTTCCCGTATCTTCAAAGCTTGCAAAGCCCATAGTAAGATCAAAGTCGCCCGAGACTGATGCAAACACCCCAAAGACGCAGAGCTGAAGGTAGCCGAATAACCACATCATGCCGTCTTTCGTACCATGTCGAATCTGAAGAAGCGCTTGTCAGTCAGGTTTGACAGAAAACTGTACACGCGATGCACTTACATCGAAGACTGTTTGACTAGCCCAGATAGACCAGATAGCCGCAAAGAAAACCATGTAGGAAGCGATGCTGCTCCCTGACGCAAGATCATCTTCCCTTGTATAGACAGTCAAAGCTGCGACAACGAAGAGGTCATAGAACAGTTCCTGAAATCCAACTTTTCGCTTCTGGTCAGGAGTTTTGTGTCCACCTTTTTCTTCTCGAATGATATATTGGTATGGATCCTCGATAAAAGCCGGCCTGGTCTGGTTGGTAAAGTATCGATATATGCCAGAATGTTTCACGTGTCTTCCGATTTTGGAGAGCCTGGTCCGAAGAGAACATCAGCCAGATTGTTTACAACAATGCAGGTCGCGAGATGCTTGCACAGTAGAGTGTGTCTTTCGCGACTCACATCTGGCTGTCAAGCTCCCCAGCGGTGGGGGTTACGTGATCGGACCCTTCTCAATGTGCTCTATCTTGCTCTTTGAACAGCGCAGCCTTCGCTGGTGGCTAGGGAGACATGCGGTATCCAGCGAACGATAAGTTGAATTGTTCCTGTCGAAGATAGACTGCTGCTTTTGCTGCTCCTTTCCTACGAATGTCAACCGATGATCCTTGGCGAGATGGCCACTAACTCCCGCAAATTACAGTTTCCGTTTCTGGCAAGCCATGCAGCAGGGCCCAAACTTTCGAAGATCTCAAAATCTGTACGAAAAATTTATTTACCTGGAAGCTTGTGAGTTCTTCATTTATTCAAATACTATCAGATTAGTGCCGCACATACTCAAACTTCGTTATTGGCCGCATCGCAACTTGTCAGATTATTGCTCAAGATCCGATACTCGTACAACTCGTGCTTTGACCGCGATACTTCTGTTATCGCAAAGTTGAGTATTCTGGCTGCATGTACACGCCGAAATGCTTGTGCAGCGAAACTAAAAAGGCTCGTCTAAGCTCCACCTTCCTGACCGATCTTTCCTTGTGCAATGACCTCTCCCTCTAGCTCCTTGCAACACTCCTGTGCCAGCTCTTCAAGTCTCGCCTCGTCTTTGCCAATGAGCGATACGTCCACACCCTGCATGAGCTTCGGGTAGGATCCCACTCTGATGCCTTCTGCCTTGACGCGCGCTTGCAGTGTCGTCAAGAAAGGTGCTATGTTGCTCTCTGGCATTTTCGTATGAACAAGAACCCGGAATGGTTTGCTTGATGAAGGCGGGAGTGGTATATAGTTTGCTAAGTAGCTGGTAAGTAGCTGTTCAAACAGGCGAGGCACTCCGGGAAGGATGCAAAGCCTGCCCTTCATTCGCACAACAGGTACCCAGAGCGACCCTGAGACGTGAAGGACTTCAGCATCTTTGACTGGGAACAATGCCATGCGCTTTCGAGCCAGGGCCTGCTCTTCCGTCTGCTGCTGAAGACTGTAGCGACTCTTGCCCATCTCCCACATGCGATTAAGAGTGTCTTCATGGTACTCGAGCTTGCCCTCGTCATCAAAAGCCTTTGCTATGCTTTCGTACTGATAGTAAGGACGTTTCCTGGTTTAGATCCTGGCCTCATCGATCGTAGTGTGTGTACGAGCGAAGCTTACTGTGATATCGTCGTGAGTAGGTCCGATACCGCCTGAAGTGACGACCAAGTCGTAATTCTTGGTCAACCGACGAGCGGCCTCTATTATTTCCTCTTCATCGTCAGCGATGACCTCAATTCTAGAATAGGTCATGTTAGATTGCTGTACCAGTATCAAATGTGACGGCCTACTCCAGCCAGGAACTTACCTCTTCATTTCAATACCGAGATCAAAGAGCATCTTCGCCATGAAGTTGGAGTTGCTATCTTTCGTCTTGCCGTTCAGGACTTCATCGCCAATGATAAGACAAGCGGCCGTCGCCACATATGTACCTTCGGGATACGAGGGGACCGCTGTAGCGGAGAAAGCTGGCGGAGGGGAGCTCTGCTTTTCTGCAGACATTGTTACGGCAGAACTGGTGATATGCCGTGCGATGGAAAGTGTCCTGTGTGCAGCTGCCTGCGCGTTTACGCTCGGTCGGATCGAGGTGACGCCGGATCGAGGTGCCAGTGTTCTATAGATGCGGTTCGTATGAAGCAAGTGCCGTGCAGGAGATCGCGCGAGCTGTAGCATACACGCGTGTGTTTGGTATGAGAGCAGTCAATCGCCAGTAGAGCCAAAGAGGATTTCGAAATGGTCGGTGATACTGTGAGCTGGAAGCGCCCAAGTTCGAGCAGGCCAGCTTGGATTCTCACCAAATTCACCGGATACCAGATCGACCGATAAAGAGTGCGTTCACGCAATTTGCTGCTCACTCTCGAGTGCAACTAATCACCTTATTCCGTCTCTTGCCAGACAATGGCTCCAAAGTCAGAAAAGCCTACCTACATTGCTGCCTCAGAGGCGCAGAACGAACAGTCCATGCTCAAGGCAATCTGGAACCTCGAGACAAAGGATCCCGAGCACGTAGCAGCAAACTTGAAAGCGCTTACAGCCATTGGTCTATTCGCTGGCGGGATTGCTTTCCTACGCTTCGCCGGTGACCTGATCACACCGACGTTCTGAAAAATGGATGGCCTAAGCAGGAAGCCTTTGGGCTTGTCTAAACAGCATGATATGTAAGCGCACCAGCTTCACATACGCCGTCTTACCTGGAGACTGACACTTCTGCTGTGTATACAGCTCGTAGTGTGTCGTTCTAGTGTAGCAACAAATTCAGACTTTCATGAGGCAATCGAAGCACCACTTATTAGAGAGAAAGATAGCAAGTGAACAACCCATAACGAATAAACAGCAGGGCTTTACATCCGCTCGAAAAGCGATGATGCCTTTAATCTGAACCGTCCAAACCAAGCATAAATAATGGGTCGCCTCTTTCTTTCGTTCGACCAGCGCCGGCGGCTCTTCTGAAGTGCCACTTCGATTATGAGCTATATGCTGCTAGCTTTCCCAGGCTGCTGCATCACTCTTCGAATATGCTGCTGTGTCCTTGTGATGGGTCCCGTCTGACAAAACCCTTCATCTGACCATAAAGCGAGCTTACAAAAAGTCACGCATGGCCCTTGGCAAGTCTCGTAGAAGGAGGACGGCGCACCTTTTGATGTTTCATCGCTCGTATGCTCGTTGGCGAGGCAAGACCTTGTGATTTTCCTTGCTTCTCATTGCGGCCTGTTAGAGCACGGGGAAAAGCTCCATTCTCAACTCAACCACCAGTGTTAGCCATGCAGAATGTACCGAGATGAGCAAGTCTGGCCCAGCAAAGGTGTGCGGAAAGAAGACTGCTGGTTGTAGTAAAACCTCTAGATTGCCGGTAACAGTCAACCATGCTTAAATATGACAAGTGTGTAAGACTAACATGATGTTGGGAAATACTGGCTAAACGCAACGACTTTCGCAAAAGTCCTTCTTTCGCACTCTACTTCTACGGGTTCTTGCAACAAAGTGGCACAGAAACACAGGAGAAGAGGTGAGTAAGAACGAGAAATTATTGTCCATCTGCGTCCTAAGCTTTAGAGCATTGAGATTTCGAGATGTTGAAAAAGAAGCGCGAGGAGCTCATCATGAATGTCTATCGTAGTGGAACCCCTCGTTTCTGGGGAAATAAGAGTATTCATGTATCGTTTCGAAGGAATTGGGGTCGTCATTTGAAGGTTTTATGATTTGAACGAATAGCCATTACCGGCGGAACTTCACGGACATATTACAGCACAAAACTGAAAAATCGACGTCTTGCAAATAAGGATAAAATAGGAGGTGTGATGAGTTGGAAGAGAAAGAGACGGAGGGAGGGCCAGGGTATTGGTAGAAACTGCTGCACTACTGTAGGCAGGGGCGGGAAACAGCTTCAAGGGGGGAACTGTCCATGTATATATTGTATGCGCATTGCGCAGTGTTTGACAAAGCGCTATAAACGAATGTGTTTGAGGAGGATCCTGATATTAATCTTTTAGAACAATGTCCTTCAGGCCTTCTCTTGCAGTCGAAGAACAAGGCATTCCGCAGTTTCTGCACAAGCGGGTCTATACTTGTTTGGAGAGCCTAGCAACTTTTGAAGGCTTTTATCGCTTTTGAATAACTTCGAACTTGCCGAAATCTTCTGACGACATGGCCCAAATGGCAGCGAGACCTTCGGATATAGATGCAAAAGGCTGGATAAGGATACCAGGAATGAGATGAATGGGAATCATCCACCACTTTTGCCCGTAATCGAGTTCTTGGAACCTGGAGAGTAGAGGAAAACGCAACAAGTCAAAATGGGGTCACAGACAGGACAATACGGAATTCGACAAATTCGAAAAATGACTTACAAAAGTCCCCATGTGTAAATAGTGTAGAAGGTGATGAAGCAGAAATTGGCAATGACGGCGAGCCAGAGCGGTGTGAGAGACTTGTCGATCAAAGTGAATGGCAGATTGATGATGGTGACAGCGAGTGTAAAGACACCAACTGTCCACAGATTGACGGCGAGATGCGGCAGACCGTACATTCCCTTGATGTCTCGAATACCCATATACCAACGACGACGTTGCTTTAAGAAATCACGCAGTGTGCCGGGCGATTGTTCTCGAACGACACCGTGAACACGACCGCATGTGAAGCCACGTCTCCAGGCTGGAGGAAAGAGAAGTGGGTGAGTAAATAGACTTTATTATGCGCCAATCTAAATCACTGCTTACCATCCTGAGAGAACTCGAAATCTTCTGCCAATGAGCCGAAATCCCAGGTACATTCATTTTCCATCTCACCATTTGTCAAGAGGAAAGAACCATGAACACCGAAGACAGGTCTTTGAATAACAGTATTTTGGAAATGGAAGCGGGCCAAATCATCACCGACGCGAATACCATCTGCGACTGTAAAGTACCAATTCTCCCAGTACCCTTCACCATTGTAAAGAATGATACCTTGACCGAAATGATGAGGAGTATATCTGATGAAATCAATGCATCTTCTGACACTCTCGGCATCTGTGACTGATTCTTCGTCCATATGCAAGATCCAATCATAAACACCTAGAGAGACGTGATAACGGAGGTAATCGAGAGCACGAGCCTTGTACTTTGCTTTCCCAAGAGGAGAGACGTAATCCTTGGGGCACACGATATTTTGTAGATCGGGATAGACATAAGGTTCATCTGTAAGAACAATAGTCTTGATAGCAGGGTGATACTTCTCGAGCTTGACAAGTTTATTGTAACCACGTCGTACGGCATTCTCATTTGATCCCTTTGTAACGAGGACAATGAAAAAGTTTCGAATATGCTCTCTGCAGACTGGTTTCTTGTCCATTTGCTCCTTTGTAGGAGCCCAATCAGGAGTCATGAAACCGAACCAACCAGCCAAGCAATTGGGTAGAGACAAGATCCAGATAAATCGCCATAGAGTAGAGAATGTCATTCCGTCCCATGTCCATTGACCGGTAGGATGATAGATAGTCCAAAAGACGGTCATTCCAGGAATAAAGAAGAGATGGAAGACCCAAGACCACTGTTGCCATTTCAACAACCTATGGCATCTCATAGCTTCCTTATTGCCAGAGATGTCGGTAGTCCATCGAGTAGAGTGGAGCTGAGCTAGTACTTCAGGGTCGGTAGGCGTAGGAATGGGAGGTCGAACTGTACGAGTTCTCCAGTGTAGGATAGTCCAGGTGGTAGACTTAATATCGGCCCATTTGGTAGACATGTTCTTTCCTGTTCCGTGAATAGCTCTTGCAGGTCCGTGAATGAGTACATCACCCATGTGTCTAACAAATTTGAGTGGAATAGCAGAAGCATTCTTTGGTTTTGTGACGAAGAATCCATCCCAAATCCATTTACCGAGCTTCAAACCAATTCTATCGAGGACGTGATAAGCGATCCAAGCGACAAAGAAGTTGAACATGAGGCAAATGATGAAAGTAGGAGTGACGACATCCCAGTACGATCTTGAACCATTGTCGAGTGCGAGGATGAGATGGGGCATGAGTCCATAGAGAGTCAAGAACTGCATGAGGTAGAAACCATAAGAGACCTTGCCGATCCAGACGAATAAACCCCAAGAGGCGAACCACTGCATGGCATGCGAGACCTCAAGCCAGCTAGAAAGGGTTCGAAATGGACAGTCAGTATGTTTCTATGGCCACTCAAAGATAACCTTATGGACTCACATCATGATGCATACTGCAGGGATCCAGTTTGACATGAACATGTATTGAGGCCAAGCGAAGTCCGGGTTCCAACCAAATCTACCATTGTTGATAGTGATATGACCGATAGCGTCATTTGCAGGTGTAGCTACGGAACCACCACCAGCAATCATAGATAAGGCTAAAGCCATGACGCAGATTTCAATAAGAATAGTAGGTTTCCAGTGATCCTGCAATTTTCTGATGTATCCCGAAGCGTGTAGATCTGATAACCATAGACCAATAGCATAAAGCATATTAGGTGAACTAACATACCATAAACCAATGCAAATGACAGTGAATAGGGCATAACGTCCTTTCCAAGCCATAGGAGCCATCATAGCAGCTAGGATATAAACCATAACTGAACCCCAAAATTGATCATATGTAGTCCATAAAGCGGAACCAACATATAGAATCCATTGATGATTTTGATTGGTAAATAGATCCAGACAGAATTGTAAGAATCCAGCAAAATCTCCAATTTCACACCAAGTAGCTTCCCAAAGATTTGTAGGTCGTAAGAATTCCAAGTTTGCTGTAATAGCAGTAGAAGTTCCACCTAGTTCGCAGACTTGCCATTGAATAAAACCAACTGCAATAGCAGGGAAAGCTAAACGAATAGATCTACGGAATAATGATGAAGAAAGAGATAACCATTTTGGACCTGCTGATCTAATAAGAGGAGCACCGGGAATGACGGCACCGTGTGAGTCCTTTGCGACTTTAGGAGGGGCATATGCTGATCTTTGGAAACCATGTGCCAGTACACGACCTCCGAGGAGGAAGTACAAGCAAACAGCAAGTTGACCATTTGTGATGAAACCTTGAGTAGAACCGTCCGCTAATACGTTGGGATATCGAATTTCCCAGGTAAGAGTTTTGTAATGATGTGCGAAAATCATCAAAGAAGCCAGACCACGTAGACCATCAATCCAAGCTAATCGATTAACTCGAGATAGTACTACCGCAGCTTCTGGTCTCTTTCCATCACCGGGAGCAGGGACTACTTTTCCTGCTCCTAAAGGTGCACCTTTTTCTCCAAGAGCAGGTGATGAAGGAGGAATGGGGTGATAAGATTTACCATCCTTTTCAGTTTCAGGAGTACCAAAATCGCGATACTTTTCATTTGGTGTATTGAGTGCATTGATTTCGTGCGAGGTATCGACTGATTGGCGCCATTCATTGTTGAGTGCCGTTCGAGAGGTATTGTAGGGTATATTGCCGTTGACACCGTCATGAGTACCAATGCTGCTTGTCCGGCTAGAGTCGAGACCAGGGTATGAGCCTGTTCTGAATCTGCCATAGGTGTTGTGAGATTGAGCGGATGAAGGCGAAGAAGGGTGGTAAAGTGGAGCATCGACGTAGCCGGTCGAGTTGTTGGCTGTTCGAGAGGCGTATAGCCCTCCGTCAGAGTACTGGTGACCAATGTCGGACTGCATAACAAGAAAAGAGATGAAGGCAAGTCGTCAGCATGCTTAGTCGCGGCAATGACGGGCCGGAAAGGGTGGATAATGGGCAGGAGTGTCATGTCTGCTTATCGTCGCAACTGCATGGTGCTTATCGCAATGTACGCTGCCTAAGCGTGCCCTTGAGCTCGTTCGAGGGTCCACGCGCACCTCGGAGGCGGATGACGCGAGCGGGAGAGGGAGTGGAGTGAGGGAGAAGGACAAATACACACCTCGCTTCCATGAGCTTGCGAGTCGCCTCCATTGGCATAACCTTGACCACCTGCAGCAGCTGCACCTCTAACTCTATAAGCAGATGGGCTTCTCGAATCCACCTTTGTCGAGCCATTGGAAGAAGAATCGCCGTTCGAGTCTCCATCGCCATCGTCGTTGGAATGTTGATTGCGAGAAGACGATGAAGCTTGTTGATGTTGAGGGTGATGATGTCCCATGATAGGAGAAGAGGGTTCGTTGCCAAGATTAGTGTAAGCACCACCTTGGCAATGATATTTTCTGAGATCCTCATTCATTTGAGGCGATGCTCCTGATGAAGCAGGATCGGCATTGTAAGAATCTCGTCGACTGTCTAGGCCACCTGTAGGGGTACCATAGTCCGAGTAGCGTGCAGAGCCAGGGTTCAGGTTCGAGTTGCCTTGCTGCTGGTGTGCATAGTCGTCCTCGTATGCCGACATGTCCGAGTTGCGATTGTCGCCGTTGTTGGCATGCTGTTGCCTGTCGGCGCCAGTAGTGCTGTACATGGCGTAGAGCGGCGTGGGGCGCGGCTGTGAGGGAGTCAGGGATAGAAATGCAGAGTGTTAGCGAGTGCTTGCCTGGTATGCTGTTGTTTGTGCATGGACGTGCTGGAGTAGTGGCTCCCGAGCCGTTTACAAAGGCGAGTTATGCAATGGCTGGGTGGGGTTGTTGAGGGTGGTGATGGAAGGAAAGGACGGTGGGTGGTGGAGAAGGGCTACGTGGGCGATGCTGCATGTACAGTAAGTATTGCTGTGCTATGCCTGCTGCCTGTGCTCCGCCAACCCATGCTGACACTCGCCTCACTTGCCTCTGCACTCTGGCTGGCTGGCTCGAGTTTTGCAGCGCGGGCGTGATTGGCCTTCCTCGGGGGTGTGGCGATGGCGACGGGGAGGATAAGAGATGGAGAGTGGATGCGATGGATGTGATGGTGATGGTGATGGGGTGCATGTGTATGGCTTACCTCGACTATCTCTTCGCGCTCCTGATTGTGGTCTATGTCCTGCCTGTGCTGCTGCTGCTGCTGTTGTCGCGCTGACCCAGGCCGAAACACGCCTCCGATGGAGCTGGCAATGCTCGACAGCGATGTCGACGGGCGATGGACGACGAGCTGGGGGATGGCCGCTCTTTGGGATAGATGTGGTGGTGGAAGAAAGTCGTCCTGTCGATAAAGGCCGTCGCTTGATGAGCCAGCCCGCGTCGACGGAATGTTGGGCGAAAATAAGAAGGGCTTTTGGGAGCGAGCGAGCTGTGTTTTGGCGGAGGCTTCTACGCGGCGAGATCGAGCGAGGTCAGACTGACTGTATGTGGGAGAGGACTGGAGCGGGAATGCAGAGAGCAATGAGCGAGTGGTAGTAATGTGGGTGTGTGTGTAGTGCAGTGTGGTGTGGTGTGTGTGGTGGTGTGGGAGAGAGAAGAGCGCGAGAGAGCACCGTCAGGCTGGCCTGCGCACGAGCATGCAACACGGCATCATATCTCACCTTGAGAGGGCCGATGCAGCACGACCTGGTGTAGAGACTGCAGCCTACTGTATTAGCTATCGTACAGCCTTGCTTGCTCTGTATTGGCTTGTCTCGAAGCAGCTCGACGACAGCCACGGCGTGCATGCATGCATTGCTCTCTATTTACACGAGTCGCCACCATTCTCCCAGGCCTACCGTCGCCATTATCAGTGCTATGTGTTTACGGTAGTTCAAGCTATCTCCAGTGCTAATAAAAGGTACTGCGCGCCTACTAATGTACTGTGAATGAGTTACTCTTGCTTTGCTTTGCTTTGCGCCTCGCTGACCTGATCCTGTCCGTTCACTCGGAATGCAACGCCTCGTCGCGTCGTTGTCCTCATGTCCTGCGAAAATCCTGACTGAGAGCGTGCATGAGGCGACTGACATTCCAGTATACAAAATGACGGCAACAACAATAGCAAGCTCGGGCAAGGAAGTTTATTGCCATAATTACAATTTCACTACCATTGGTCACACAGCACAAGCTTGTCCTGATTACAACATTGCTGTAATGCTGATTACAGCAATATTGTTAACGCTGCCTAATTATCGATTGGGCCCTTTGCAGGACAAGCTTTGGGATCACTTTCTACATCTCGCAGGTAGACTGTATGGAAGAGAAGCCCATTCTGTCGCCATAACATCCAACTGAGGGACGTGCCGCGGCGGTCAGAGAGGCGCATCTCTGAAGAGGCATATCGACGGACTGCGATCTGACAATTGAAGTCCAGACTGAAGACCTGTGGAAACACCAACCCCAAGCTTCAAACGACAATGCAGCCAAGAAAGTCTGTCAAATGTAGCCCCATCTGCCTCGTTGATGTACGATTTTCGACAGGAATAATCATAAGAAAGCTCCTTTCTACATACACCGAAGAATGTGCATAATGGTGCCCCTTTCCATAATCATATTCAGGGCAAGGAGGAGGTTGCGACGACTGACGAGCTCGAGTTGAAGGAGAGCAAGCAATGTCGTCTTGCTTTCCTTTCATCTCTTATTGCTTCACGCTTGTTCACACACACTCTCTCTCTCTGTTCTCTCTTTTCTATCTGCACAGCTTCATTGACTCCGTCCAACAGGATAGACAAGTTTTGTCCGCGACGTGAAGCGTATACCATCGACGCATCTGTCTCCTCGCTATACAAGCTCGCTCCACCTCCTACCAATACTTTGAATCTCAACGGCAGCTGCAAGGACTTTCAAACCCTCAGTATAGCACTCTTCCCTCGAGAACAGTTATGGCTCCTGCTTTCGTTAGTACCCTATTCTCCTCTAACCGCAATGGCGATGGTCCATCTACCTCTACGCAATCCACTTCGACGTCAAGCAGCCCCAATCGAAGCACTCTCACTTCATTGCGCAAATTCCGAGCTTCAGTGAATACTTCACTCTCTTCCTCTTCCACTAGCATAGTCGACAATCAGACAAATCAGGAGGGGAGCACCCCAAGCAAATCAGTGGATTTATCAGCCTCCGTTCCTGCTTCTTATTCGTATAGGTATTCTGTGAGATCTAGCACTCCTTTATGGGGATCAATGGGTTCTAAATTAATCAAGAAATCATCTTCCAAGAGTAATCTTTCCTCCTCCTCCTCCTCGACTGCCGTCAGTGTCTGTACACCGTTTGTACACGACCGATCTTCAAACGACTCACCTGACGACCGAAACCTAGTTATAGAAGAAGAAGATTGCCAAGGAACGATTACTCGAGCTTCATTACGGCGTACACTATCTAGATTGAGTTTGAATGCACCTACTATAACAGGGCGTCAAGCTAGAGAACGAATGTTCACTTCCTCTTCTTATAGATCTAGCTCTTCTTCGTCTCCTAGATTAGGACATACCGCAAATACATCCACAGCTACTGGAAAAGAATCGCCTAGGGTCTTGTCGCAATTTAAATTACCTAGATTACAAAGCTTTAGTCCTAGACTACGGTTGGATTTGAGTGATGATGAGAATGATAATGGACAGGAAAGAAAAAGTTTGAAGAGTTCTGTAAGCTCGTCATCGAAGGGACGGTCAACGAGAAGTACTGCTTCGAATTGTGGAGCGATATCGACATCCATACCATCAACTCCAATTCGTTCATCGCCAATAACTCGTTTCGAATCTTCTTCATCCACTCAAAGTAGCAATACTGCAAATACCGATGATACACGATATAATGAATTAGCTAATTTGATTTCGATAATTGAGTTAAATCCACCTCAAGCTCGCTCACCTAGAATTAGCGCTCCTAATACTCCTCCTTTAATATCCAAGAAATCATCTTTCTCTTTACGAAGAAGTACAACAAAACTCAAGAGTGTAACGATTTCACCTATTATATCACACCCTTCCACTCTTTCAAAAGATTCGCTAGATACAGGACTTGCTGCAGAGAAAGCTGTTTATCCTGCCACTGTCCAGCCAGAAAAGACCAAGACACGACGAAATCGTTTGATTAAACCTTCTAAACATCCTGTGGACGTACGATCTTATTCTTTTCCTCCTCCATCTATTATTCCACCTCCTTCGGAACAAGCACGTCTGAAATCTAGTAAAAGCTTGAATGACCTTCTTTCAACGCATACAAATATATTATTGAAAAAGAGACTTTCTATCGTTTCTTCTCAATATTCAAGCGGAGCTACGTGTGTTAGTTATAGTGAGGAATCTATGATTGAATCTTCTTATCCCGCTCTTTGTACACCCCCTCGTACACCACGTAGCAGACATGCTTCGATTGAATGGTTCGTAGATTTTATAGCGAATGAAGATGAAAAGGTTTATACTGGAATTCAAGAGATAGCTTGTGATGAATCTACTTTAATGCCGGATATTTTAGGTCCTCCTATCTCGCTCGTATCGGACAGAGGTTGGCTTGAAAAGGCAGGAGTGAGCTTAGGTGGGGGAGAGGAGGGAAATGACAATAAAAGATCAAGTGAGGCTTTTGATAGTCTTATGGATTTGATAGATTTTTTCCCTTCTCCTAATATCATCTCTACTTCCACTTTTTCCTCATCCTCGAAACAATCAAGTCCAAATTGTTCAATATGGTCTTTCCAACATACTGTTACATCTTCAAATAGCTATTCACCTAGTTCTACTGCTCTTGTTACTCCTGCTTCAGAAGTTGGAGTTACAGTCCACACACCTGCTTCTAGCTATTTCTGTCACACGCCTGGACACGGAAGTAATGTTAATGTCGGTGATAAGGAAGGATATGGGATTGAAGACGAAGAAGGAAGAGGGAAAGAAAAGGGGTTGGTTGAGCAAGTCAATGCTAATGTTCTAGCTAGTCACAGAGCTTTGACGGAGGTCCTGTCAGGGGACTGTCTGAAGCGGACCGAATAGCAATATAAGAAGGAGGAGATGAAATTGGTCTCGGAATTTTGCATAGTATTGGGACTCCAGGAGCTGGTTCGCACATTGAGATGGAAATGATTCTGTAGTCGACTCGGATGGAATGAATTGTTATACAGTAGTAGTATCGTCTATGTATCTGGAAGGAGAGTGTAGCTTTTCGTTTTGCATGGCCCAGCAAAGCAGAAAGAAAGTAAAGTCAGATCTCCGATAAAGATAACTCAACCGTGAAACCTTGTTCTTGTCTTTGCATTTTAATTTCTGGGGTGATTGCTGGCGATCAGGCACCACTATTTGAAAAGAGCTTGGACAAGTCTTTTACAATCAGAGTCGACTTCTATTTCATCATTTAGCGAAGATCAAGTTGATGTTAATGCTGGAATAATAGTAGTGGTGATAGTCGCGTTATCTCTTATCTCTGCTTGTCTTCGTCCTTCCACTTCGCGGCATTGCCGGCACGTCTTTGCTGTCGAGTTTCCGCATCTACCTGCTTCAACTTGTTCCCAACTCGACCACCAACGTGCACGCCTCCAGCAGGCTTGCATCTGCCAGTCGCACGCACACCACATCCACGGCAGTCACCGCCAATCCTGCAGCATGCTCGACCTGCTCTTCACGTCCACTCCAGCAAGCTCGTCGCCATCCACGCTCGTCCGCTCGGCATGGGAGCAGCTGCGTGCATTCGGCGTCGTCCCTCGGTCTCGATACACGACCTCGTGGGAAGGCCTCACCTTCAGGCAAGCCATCCACATGCCTCTGCCGCCTTATCTGTCGCCCTTGCCGGTCATATTCCGGATGCTGGCCTACGCCGTCATCACGCCGTTTGTCTTCTTGCTCTTTCTCGACGTCGGCGGATACATTGTGTGGAGGATCTACGAAGGCGTATCTTTGACTGGGACAAGGACGTGAGCATGCATTTCCACACATCTCCATCCTGATTAAAACCCAAGCTGACTTGTATCAACCATCTCCCTGGCATTGCGTCCCTTTTCTCCACACGCCATCGTCGCATTACGCCATGTATCACAATCATGACACTGGACACAGCGCATTCTACAAGTTTCGAACATCGCCCGTCTTTACAAGATCACGCAACGGTTCACCTGTAATTAGTAAGAATGCATCAAAACCACTAGGTCCATCACCTCCTAGATCACCAGAAACAAGAGAAACTTCAATTTCACCAATTTCAAGTTCTGCTTCTTTACAAGATGAAACGTACGGTATGAATAGTGATGGTGAATTAGAAATTGTTCATCCTTCTTCTTCTTCTTCTTCTTCTCCTGGTGGTTACAATCATCCTCTACACTCCTCCATTGACAAGAATGAAAGTAACAGACACAGATCATCTGCAGTCTCAGCCTTGGAAACCTCGAATCTGGATAATTCAATTAGAAGAAGAGCAATCCATCGCAATTCTGCTTCTGGCGGTAAACGATTCTCGATGGGATCAGAAGATGGTGACGATGATGACAGTCGGCGTGAAGAAAGAGAACAAACACCGACTTCAACTTCATTAACAAGCAATCCTCCACATCTCACTCGATCCAATTCTCTAGGATTAGGTTTCAGTACCTCATCGTCAACTGATTCAGCAAACATGAATCGCACTGCTGCTGGACAGAACAACCCAACAATGTATATTGCATCTTCGAATACTTCAAGAGTGACATCAGGTGATGATTTGGTGAAAATTGAAAAATCACCAGCTGGTTCAACTGCTTCTTCAAGCTATTTGGAAGATGATGATGCTATTTTCGATGAAGCGAAGGAAATCAGATAGCTATTGAATTGTTATACTATTGATTACCCTTCTTTCTCACCATTTCTCACCACCTCTTCTCTAACCGTCTCTTGAGAGAGGCATGGCACGTGTAGCTTTTATTAGAATTACAAGCCAAAAAATCAATACACGCAGGATAAGTTTCAGTTTGCAAATCTTTTGGTATCAGTGAGAAATATGGATAAAACAGTACACGACAAGCACAATCGGTTCTTTGTTGAAGAAGGGATCGAGATACAAAAAAAAGAAAGACGTTCAGCATTAGATTAGGCTTCTGCTATGCTCTCATAAACATTTTCTTTCTCCTCTGGATTGTAGAATATTTGGCAAGGCAAGGTGTATCCTGCGCTTGATCTTTCTTACTCCAATTTGAATTTGAGATCTTGCACAGCAATCATTCGATGAGCATTGAGACTTACCTCCCGGATAGTGTGCCCCGTCTCTTCCCATATGTGTCATATATAGGCGAATCTGCGGGTTTTGGCAAAGCCAAGGTTGCAGGTAACGGCTTCATAGGATATTGAAGCTCGCTTATCTCCTCGAAAGAGAAAGATCTATCGTACTTAAAACGATATTACGAATTGAAAGGCATTGTCGTGTATGGCTAGTCATGATAGATTAATAGGTACAGAATGAGTTCTATTAGGAAGTATCTTACAATTAGGAAGTATCTTACAACAAAGACAAATGTCACGGATTTCGAAATGGCCTATACACAACACAACAAGGTCGTCCAGTCGAGCTATCCGATGTGTTTGTCTTACAGCCTTACGCCAAAGATCTCCTCAACACCATCCCAATGAGGATTCTCACCGTTCTGCACTTTTTTATAATTTTCATTTCTTTCTTTCCAATATTCCAATTCTCCAGTAGATAAACGACGTGGTTCCCAATACCCGGTTTGTGTATCTTCTTCCATTTTACGTTCAAACCATCTTGGACCATGTGCTGGTAATTCTCCCTTTTCTCGTTTGATTCTTGTTCCTCTTTGATGATTTTCCAAAGCCGACTTTAACTCGTTCGCCTTCTCGAATTGACCATCTTCGAAGCTGTAGTCGTTGACATGTCATCAGTTACACTATATAGCTTCGCATATAGCTTTGAGAGATCTAAACCTACGCATGTTGATCCGGCCGCAAGCGACAATCGGTTGGCGGAAGACTGCACATGTGCGTATCATCAGAGACTGCGCCAACTCTGCTGAAATCAGAGCGGACTTACTACTTTCGAATCTCTTCATTTGCATCATTGAGAGTGAGTGCAAAGCGAGTCAAGTTGAAAGGCATATTGGGTGGTTGCTGATTGATCTTCCAGATGAGGAGATATTCCGGAGCAGCAGGTACTTTGTCATCGGGATTGAGAGCAGCAGAAGAAGCACCAGCCCGTCTTGCGACTGTAGTGTCAGGAACAATTTCATCAGTCTAGCGACTTGCGTTTGTAGAGCAGGATATTCGGATACTCACCGAGCTGGCCATTCCATCTACCGGCAAGTTCCCAAACGACATTGCCTTTGGCATCGTAGACGTTGCCCTTCAGTTCACAAGCATTACCGGCTCTCCAGCCTCTAGGTTTGAAAGTCAAGACACATTTCTCTCCAGTTCTATGATTCGTAATTTCCATATCACCATAATGATCGATTTGTGGATTTCCCATAATGAAGTTCGATACGCTTGTTGTGACCTTCTTCCAGCTATAGTGCTCTCTGACGTAGCCTGCTCGGTGAGCTGGCTTGTTGTAGTTGGGACACCATGCTTCAGGCAATACAAGATCTGCATGCGCTACTCCAGTAGGTCGAATTTCGAAGGACTTGCCCAAGAATTTGGACTTTGCATCAACCTCACCACTGTGCGAGCAGAGTCAGTAAAGCCCAGCCTGCGAGTATCTCGATAGCAGCAGGCTTACTAGTAGAGCCAGCGAGGAGACTCGGCGATACAAGCAGAGATGGGGGGATGGTGAGAAACCTGTTCGCTCACTGTAACATACAAAGACAAGTATCAGATTCGATGAAATACGGCGAGAGTTGAATCACCGACGCACCGTATCTATACTTCCTATCCAAGTTGACGAGCTCGAAAGTCTCGCTCAACATTGGGTTGAAAGGCTTGGCAATTCGGCCGATAGTGGACGCGTAGTTGGACATGGCAAATCCAGCGACATATGCGAGTCGTTTCAGAGAGTCCGGCTCTTCAGCGGCAGCATCCAAACATTCGGAGTATTCCATGCTATTTGCGACAGATTAGCACTGATACCACCGATATAGCTCAAACGGCTTACTCTTCTGCCATTCTTTGTAACATGGATGTCGGTTCTGCTCGGTACTGGTTAGCATCGCTCACTACCCTTTGTGATTCAGTTGCTTTGACTTACCATTAAAATATACAGGAAAGGAGATCTTGGTCAAGTCCTTTCCAATGGAGCCTTTGAGAATAGCCCACAAGGATACAGGAGGGCGATCATCCGAAGTGATGGGTAAGCGATCTCGGAGTTTCTTATAACCTTGATAGCTCTCGATCTCCATCATGCGCTCATCCGTCATTTCGAAGTCCTTGGGGAATTCTTGGTTGTCAGGTGTTTGTAGCGGTGTCTCTACTCGTACTGGCACAGTACCGGACTCGACGGCATCGTAGAAGTCGTCCTCGTCATCGGAAGATTCGACTAGATTGTCAAGTTCTTGCAGTCGTGCAGCTGATGGTGCTTCGCCAGGCGTGCTAGCATTTGCACCTTGCCCAGCCATCGCTGTTGGAGGCACGGAAGGTGGGTGTTCCGACATGGGACTGGCAACGCCTGCAGCAACGCTAGACTTGAGTTCCTTTAGCGCCTTCTTTCGGCGTGTGGCCTGCTTTTGAGTATCTACGAGCTGCTGCTCCAATTCGGCTTGCGAGGAAACGACCGAGCGCATATTCTCCTCCCACATTCTCTTTGCCTGTACTTCCCGTTCATAACGATGAGTAAACCATCTTTCTCGGTCTTTGACTTGCGCGAGATGCCTGTCGAGATAGCTTGACGTCAGCCTTTTGAATTCGGAACAATTGTTCAATAAAAGTATGACATACTGCTCAATCAGTGTCTCTAGCATTCTGAGAGATCTCTTTGCAGCCTCTGTTAGATCTTGACGCTTGCTTTCATCGGCTGGTCCGACTGCCGACAGCGAGTTGATGAGTTGCTCAGTAAGGTGAACCTGCGTCTTGGCCGAGTTGTTCAACAATCTAGACAATGAATGGTCAGCAATGGTATAGTAATCGATAAGGTTCAGACATACTCGAAATTATCATTGTGTGGTGGACCATGTCTGCTGTTATGGCCGGGTTCATCATCGCCATAGACAGAGCCATCTGTCATTTGCGGACTAGGTGTTCTCGTATACGGATCATCGTAAGGGGAACCCTCATCATCAGTCAGGTTCGTCCCGCTGGTGCCAGCTGTGTTTGCTCGATGAAGAGGTGGCATAGGTGGTCTTTCTGTCATAGGCGTAGCAGCCGTGACGTGTGTCTGTGGAATGCTAGCTTTCGTAGAAGATGCTGATGAAGATGGTATTGACGATACTCTCGAGGAAGATTTCGCAGCGGGTGTAGCGTCCTGTAGTCCAACATTCATTGAAGCTGTGCTGTTACTTGAGGGTATTCTAGCTTGTATACCGAGACCAGTAGCACCGCTCCTCTCGTTCTCGGACTGCTTCGTGAGCTCCATGCTTGTACGCAGAGCATTCACCCACTGCATGGCTTCAACTGGATGATTGGCTTTCAGGAACCAACGCGGCGACTTGCCGAGTTTCGTTGATATAGTAAAGGTAGTCTTTTCCGAAGCTGCAGAGTTGCTCCCTGTCAAAGTAGAGCTCGACAATTCCACTTGAGCTACAGACATGCTGATTGTTCCTCTCGAAGCTTGGCCTTGTTCTTCAGCATCGCGATAATAGGAGATATGACCATTGTGGAGAACGAAGAAGCGTGTGCGATAGCCCCGAGCCATATTGGTCCACTTGCTGAGATAGCCTTTCATGAAAGGTTGAGCAATGCCAGGGGAAGATTGCGCTCCTGAAGGTGAGGGCGAAAGACTTAGGTTGGCCATCGATGGAGTCGATACGCCCATAGAGGCTGAGGTCTTGAGCGCCCTTCCTTCGCTAGTAGCACCTTGACGAAGTAATTGTTTGACAGTGTCATCTTTAGCTACTTCCATAGCCATCTTGCCTCTCCTGTCCCGAACGACCATGCTAGCGCCTCTAGCTGCGCAAAGTCGTAGGACCTCGATGTCTTTTCGACGAGCCGCTTCGTGAATAACGGTCGTACCCCTCGAACCGGGTGTAAGAGCAGTAAAGTCTAGGCACTTGCTTCGTTCCTTCTTGAGGAGGGCTATGAGCGCTTCTCTAGCCGATTCGGCTGTCAGACCGCTAGGCGATGCTGCTTGATCAATGCTATGAAGGCTTCCAATGTCTAGAGATGCAGATTTGGTGTGATCTGGGTGGAGGCTTTGACTGGTTGAACGGGGTGTCGCGCTTCCGCTGGATGGACCCGTATTGACGTACGCTTGCAAAAGGGACAGGTAGGTTTGATTGAATTGTGCTCGGGAGACTATATGAAGTGCCAAAGTCAGACACTGTAGGCCGAGTGCAAGTCGCTTGGATGAGTTCCAGCTTACATTGTATGACTTGCGCAACCTCGTGACCTTTGGCTACATCGAGAGCTGTCTTCCGGTTAATGTCCTTCAGCGTGTCGTCCTGACAAGAGAAAGTCGTCAGCCGGGAACGACGCTTAGCCTGATGTCGAGTACGCACAATGTTGGGCTGACTGAGAAGCAGCTTGACTATATCGACCCTCCCCAGACTTGCAGCTATGTGCAAAGGCGTCTGTCCTTCCAAGTCGCGGGCATTGATGTCTTGGGGTGTGTGACGGAGGACAAGGTCTACAGTTCCAGGCTGCATGACACGAACACAGTGTGTAGGTACGAGCAGGCAGTTTCAGTCAATAGCTTTGCTGATGTGTCTCTCCGACGAGCGGGACAACTCGATCATTGATAGACGGGACCCACCTTTGCGCATCGAACGGCCGTATGCAAGGGCGTCGGGAGAGCACAAAGAGCAGAGCTGGAACTTGCAGATCCGCTGTCAGAGGGAGCTTGTTGAATGGCCTTGAGCAGAGCGTCGACGTCGCTGGTGCCAGGTTCGACTGTGGACGTGTCGATAACGTGGACGGTGATGACAGCGTGGTGATTGTGGGCAGAAGCAAAAGTCAGGCTGGATGAGCTCGTCCGAATCATGCATGGAAGCTGGGAGAAGGAAGAACCTACAGTTTCGCAATGCTTCAAACAGCTCGTAGGATCTAAGCGAGTCTTCAGGCGACATTGCTGCAGACGAACGGCCGTGACACACCTCCAGGTCAGCGAGAGTAAGGCAGAGCCCAGCCGGGATAGAGCTGGTCAATGGCTGGCACGCGGCCGGCTATTGCGCACACTCACCGGTCGCACCAGGTGATGGGGGCCGTGGAGTGCCAGCTGGCCTGTCCAGGTCGTCGCTCTCCTCATTGCCGGCAGCTGTGCTCCCCACGCCGCTGGAAAAGTACTGGCTGCCGCGCTTCGCAATCTTGGCCGCAGTCTGCATCGTATCGTCGAGTCTTTGTTTGGCTCTTGCTCGACTGTCGCGACCTGTGTGTTTGGTCGATGAAAGGCTATCTTGCCTGCAATGCGAAGGTGGGCCCGCATGGACACGGCGAGCGATCGCTGAGCACAATCGCTTTGCACAGCGAACAATTGCACGACTGTCAGCTGTTCATCACCAAGCTATCATATCACAGGACAGCGGTGGAGGCAGTCCAAGCACCATCCAGGACAAGCCGCATGCTGCCCGCTATCCAGGCCGAGACAGCGTCACAGCTGCAGCACTCAGCCACCCAGAAGGCAGCAGTCAACTCGCTTAAAGCGGCAGGGAGCGCTCCCATGATGCAGAAGATTGCAAGCTCCACTGGCAACCTCCACCTCTACGATGACTTCCTGTCCAAGCTACAAGGCAGCCCGTCCTGGCCAGACGACAAGGAAGCAGTGCGTCAGATCACGCCGAACGAGACCTTGCCCATCGAAAAGTACGAGACTGACTGTTGTGTACAGACAATCCTCGAACCCTTCACCTACATCTCCGCTTCACCTGGCAAAGACATGCGAAGTCAACTCATCGACGCCTTCAACATCTGGTTGCGAGTTCCACTCGAAAGTCTAGACATCATCAAGCAAGTCGTGGCGGAATTACACAATGCAAGTTTGCTGTGAGTGTCGCTGCACTGCACGGTCAATATGAGGGATTGTGGGCTGAGACTGTTCCCCAACAACCCTTCTTTGTCTGGGTTTCGAACTCGTACAGCATGGATGATGTGGAAGACGACTCTTCAGTGCGCAATTCCTGCCTCTGTTGGGAAGCACATGCGATGCTATGCTGACATGTACTCACAACTCAGCTCCGTCGTGGTATGCCAGTCGCGCACAAAATATACGGTATTCCACAAACGATCAATACGGCAAATTACATTTACTTCAAAGCATACCAACGTTTGGGAAGCTTACAACCGCATGCCATGGGCAATTTAAGTCTGACCGATATAGTAAATGGTATGGCAGAACATGGTCAATTTGGAGCTTATACAAAGCAATATTGATCGTATTCGAATCGCAGAGGAACTCTTGAATCTGCATCGCGGACAAGGGATGGACCTCTACTGGCGGGATAGCTTGACCTGTCCAACGGAAGAAGAATATATAGACATGGTCAGCAACAGTATGTGTAGTGTTTCTACGCATATTGTCTACGTTCGAGAACTAATCAGATCTTCCTTCCCTACAGAGACAGGCGGTTTGTTCCGGATAGCGATCCGCCTCATGGCGGCGACTTCCTCACAACCTGATAAAGAGTAAGTGCCAATCGCTAAAATGGCTGTCTCGACATCACATCTAAATTGGCTTCTCAAAGGTCATACGTACCGCTAGTAAATCTCATCGGCATCATCTTCCAAATAGCGGACGATTACCTGAATTTACAATCCGATGCCGTATGTAAAGTATTGCATACCTCACTCTTGCTTCACTCATGTTGCTTATGCAATTTATTGCAATTAGTACAAGCAAAATAAAGGATTCTGTGAAGATCTGACGGAAGGCAAGTTCAGCTTCCCGATTGTTCACTCGATACGAGCAGATACCAGCAATCAGCGTCTTCTCAGTAAGTCTTCATCGGCATACCAGATAATTCATGCTTTGATACTAAACGATACCTGTAGACGTTCTTCGACAGAGGCCAACCAATATTGAGCTGAAAACGTATGCAGTGACCTACATGGATAGTCATACTGATTCATTCGGATATACCCGTCAAGTATTGGAACGCCTCGACGAGCAAGCGAGGGGAGAAGTTGAACGGCTTGGCGGCAATCCTGGTCTTACTAAATTTTTGGATAGAATGAAAGCGATCAGATTGACGCAACCTAGTGAAGGTCCTGTTCTGCCTTCCGTGGAGAAGTGAAGCATCTCTCCTATTTGACCTTGATTCGCAATGATCACGCTCTTAGTGCAGTTCGGTTCAAGTAGGCTCTCATAACTGTGTAAGACCTTCTCTCCGATCCACATTACCACATGCAAAAGATGTACTATTCAACACTCATACTATTCAGCACTCATCAGCAACTATACATTGTTGTATGCAATAATACCTCTACCGTCAAAGGAAGACTCGTGCTAGCCGACGAGCGTGGTCAATTCCGCCCCCGTGATCCTTCATAAATACCAGCGAATAACATGACGACTTGAGTTGAAACAAGTTATAAAACTCTTACTACACTTGGAAGTTGATAAAGTACCTAAATCTTGGCAATACTCAAGCTACAGGAAACAGTCGTCTTGATATACATGTAATACGATTGCTGCTCCGCGATTTGCGAGGTTCAAGAGGATACCTTACCAGGCGCCCAATTATTCTCCTGTGTGAACAAGTAGATGTCAATCAGTATCTGGTTCTGCGGTTTACTGGCGTCTATATCTTTGCTAATTACCTTCATTATCTTGTCTTTCTCCATAATGTACTTTCCTGTGAACATTTGCAGTGGTCAGTAACAAAGTCAGCTCCAGAGAACCTTCTACATGGTATACATTAATTCTCAGACAGGACATACCCTCCTTGTATCGCTGTGCGGGGTCATTTGCCTTCAAGTAAACCCATCCAAGTGGCGTATGGCATCCTTTACACGTGATGTTGGAGATCGTATGCAGGCCACTAAGTAACATCTTCTGCTCGCTCTTATGGAGTTCCACGTTTACGCTGTGGTAGATGAGAGCACAGATTATGAGCATAAGAGGATCGGTAAGCGTGGCGTGGCTGAGATATTGTTTCAGCTCACGCTGAGCGGATCAGGAAAGCTGGGCCAGCACGTCCAGAGAACGCTCTTGATACAAGCTCGTCCTGTCATTCACATCGTCCATTAGCTATACGCAGCTGTGCTAGCACTACTGTTAGATCAACACACCTGCAAAGCCAGGTCACACCCACACGTCGCGCAGACATACTTCGGACGGTCGAGCCATTCGAGTTGGACCGCAGGCTCGGCTGCAGTATCGCCTGAAGAGTTGCCTTCTTCGTCGCTGTGCCTTCTTCCTTGTATTGGGCTACTGAAAGGCGAGGATGCCATCTCACATCTCTGCCTTGATGGTGTCTGTGTGAGTAACGATGATCCGAATACACAGCCCGAAGTATGATAGAGATGGTGGCAAAGTTTGTCAATAGCCTTACACCGTCAGGCAGACGATACCTGACACGCTACAGATATAGACCAGGCTATTATACATATTGATAGATGCATGAATGCTACAGAACAGTGATGAGTAGATGCGATGAAATGTGGAGAAATGATAAGCACGGCCAGCGCCTTGTTATTCCGGGGGCATGGTTCAAGATGATAGCTGAAACGAAAGGGAATACTTGACGAGATGTGGTCGTTCTGACACTCTTTGGAAAGCGAATTGTCGAGCAGCCATGCAACGAGGTCCTCGCCACTCTTCTATCTTGACAGGTGAGTTGCAAATCAAGTGCTGCCCGGTATGATGTGGGAAAGACCAATATAGCTTGGCATGATTCACAATGAGATTGAGTTCCTCGACCTGTGACATTTCCGTTTCGAGCTCAATGACAAGCAACTTCAAGT
Organism: Cystobasidium ongulense; assembly: GCA_022835595.1. Classification (NCBI taxonomy): domain Eukaryota; kingdom Fungi; phylum Basidiomycota; class Cystobasidiomycetes; order Cystobasidiales; family Cystobasidiaceae; genus Cystobasidium; species Cystobasidium ongulense. The sequence continues at coordinate 788,108 of BQUP01000004.1, forward strand.
GTTTGAGGTTTTGTATGTGACTACCCCAGGCTTCAGGATGTGCTTCAACAGGAGTTCCAGCTAGGTCCTTGTTCCATATGTCTTTCATTCGGGATTGTGTGACACTCGCTGGCCAGCGTGGATCTATGCCAATTGGACGGAGTTGTTCCCAATTCCAGAAGTCGGACCTTCGCAAGGTGATGGTAAGGCTTTCAACGTTTGCCATCTCTTTGCTAACGGTCATGAAGTAGAAGTTGTCGCATTCCAGCCAGAACTGCTGAACGAACCAATGTGCTTCTCTGATGTATTGAATAGGTATGTGGGGATTGCGACGGAATGGTTCAAAGTGCCAAGGTGTGTCGTCTTCGTCATAGTCGGCATCTGCAGATTGCCTTGACAATTCTTGCAAGTCTAGGTTCATCGGTCAATGTTTTGAAACAAAGTTGAGAGTAAAGCGGTACACACCTCCATTTTTGGCCATTGCGGGCTCTCCTTTCGGACCACGATAAGCCCAGAAGGTCATGACATTCTGCGACAGAGGCAAGTCGTATGTCTCGAGGTAGACTCGCCTGCACGACAGAAGCAGAGCGGTGTGGATTCGCTTGAAGCATGAGTGCCCAGGTCTGAAGTAGTTCGAGTCGGCTTCGAAAGGTCGCGTGGGGTCGTCTTCAGCCTGCACGGCCAGGCGCCAGATATCGTAGCGTATCTCGGACGGCAGCTTGAAGAGCGGCGACTGGCTCTGAAGATCTATGTGGCCTGCAGCAGACAGTGCCTGTTGGCTCGACGTGTCGGCGAGGCTGCTCATCATGCCATCGTTGATTGTCCTGAGGGCAAGCCTCGAGCTGATCGAAAGCGAAAGCGTGACTTCTTGGTGCAAGTTGTGTGCTGCAGTTTGACTTGTCGCAACCGGTCCAGAACAGCTAAAGCCATGCCTCGAGAGTACCTTCTCTTCTTTGCGCAAGTCCTGGACGAGTTCCGCATACCCGAAATCCACTCAGTGTGCGAGGTCCTGAATATCAAAATTTCATATGATCATGCAGCAATTGATACTGGTGTAAGTTGCCTTGCAGAGCCGGTAAGAACCACGCTGCGCTCAGTGACTGATTGTACACTCGCTCCAGACCCCGTTCATGCGCGCATTCTTTGATTCGGAGGCGGACGCAAAGCAGTTCGCAACAAGATGTGTTCTTCTGAAATCAATATACGAATTATGGGCTTTTGGTACGGTCTCAAGCCATACAACGAAGCTTGTCATCCACGCTGATGATTTACGTTCTTACATTCATCAGGCAAGACATATGAAGATGTATACAGCGTAATGCAAACGGATTCTACATCTCTCGCTTTGTGGCAACCCTACATTGAAACGGCGAGCTTCCGTTTCTCGATACGAGGCTACAATTGCACACTCAGCTCGAAGAAACAACGAGAAATACTGGAGAGCTTCTCCTTCATGGACTACAAAGGTCCTATCGTCATGAGTGATCCCGAACTCGAAGTGTGCATTTGGGAAGATTGGACAAAACCTCAAGGAGTGCACGATCCGGAAGATTATACAGAACGAGTCGGTGTTTGGATCGGAAAGAAGGTGAGGATTGGGTCTGGATGAGTTTACGACCACAATACTGAGGCCTTCAGGCAGATCGCGGACGGGCAAAGAAACCTTATGGACGTGTTCGACCTGAAGAAGCGTGTCTATATTGGCAACACTTCAATGGCAGCGGACCTGTCCCTAATCATGGCGAACCAAGCGAAAGCAGGGCCAAGCAAGCTCATATACGATCCTTTCGTCGGCACAGGATCTATGCTTTACACCGCAGCCTACTTTGGCGCTAGAGTGATGGGAAGCGATATCGACGGACGGCATATACGAGGCAAAGGGAAAGGGATCTCGGATTCTGCCACTCAGTACGGTGTAAAGGACCGGATCACAGACTGTCTAGTATTCGACTTGAACCTGTCAGCTTGGCGGACTGGCGAGCTATTTGACGCGTGAGCTTTTAATCGCCATCCTTCTACTTTCCTTCTCCATGCCATACTGAAGTGATATCTTGCAGAATTGTTACCGATCCTCCCTATGGCGTGAGAGCTGGTGCGAAACGTCAAGGCCGCAAAGACCCAGCCAAACTTCGAAAGCCGACATTGCTACCTGACGGGACTTGGTCCCACGAGTAAGTGGTTCGTTGACATTTTGTTGGCCTTTCGCCTAAATTGCTATTCTACAATTCACAGACGTGTCGACTATATTCCACCTAACATGCCGTGGGAAATGTCGGAAGTACTTGTAGAGCTACTGCGACAGTCTCTCTATCTATTGAAACCCGGTGGCCGTCTGGTACGTAGCCTGATGTCGCGATAACTGTCAAAGCTAAGCGTCATACTTTCTTTAGGTGTACTGGCTTCCAACGGTCCCTAGTGAATATCAAGAGTCGGATGTTCCGACGTTGAAAGGTCTTCGTCTGGTGTCCAATTCTGAGCAGAACTTTGGCAAATGGGCGCGTCGAGTAGGTGTCGTCTGCGCAATGCTTTCGCTTGACCGGTATGGCTAACGACCGGTATATTTTTTCGTTCGAATAGCTTATAACCATGGAGAAGGTCGCTTCCGATGCAGTGGAACAGGCAGATGTGCCGGAACCTCTGCAGAATGGCGATAAGCCAGCTCATTACGACTTCCGTACTTCGTACTTTGCCAAGCCTGATCGCGCCGGAACGTCGTAGTAATTTTCCACATGTGTACGATGAGTTTGATGTTGTTATACTAGTCCCGCAGAATTGCCTTGATCGAGTCTAGAGTCGGGAAGGCTTCAGTTTACCTGCGAAACCGCTGAACATTGTGAGGAGGTCTCGAAGCTGGAATGGATTTGGCGCTCGGTGCTGTAATTGACCTGGCAAATTGCCAATGGGCTGTTGAATTGGTTTGGACCTCCCAAATGCTCCTGTAGAGAACAACAAATTAGTTACGTCAATTAAAAGCGAGTGATCTTAACAGGCAAGGCCCTCACCATCAGTAGCTGATTCCACCTTGATCTGCAAGATCTTCTGGATCTCACTTGAAGCAGCTTTATCGGCGGAAGGGCTGCCTTCCAAGCGCAACGAGTTGATGACATCTTGCAGCGTTGATTTGTACCTCGACGCGACAAAAGGGCCGCTTGATTCGTTGTATCCAGTGGGGTTCATTGTTTGGACATAGTGCTCGTCCTGGCTCAAGATCTTTTCCGACACCTCTTCAGTCGTATCAACCATGATATAGCCAAGGTGTCGTTTCGTTTGGCCATCCTAGTCATTAGCACACACATTCCTTCAGCGTCCGTATGATTCTGCATTTACGTCTCTCGCTCACACGAAACACCTGGACGAGTGAGAAAGCTTCGCGGCCGAATTCACGCTCGAAGTGGCGGAGAATGCTCAGCGCTTCGAGTGTGCTGGCAATGCCGGTCGACGGCCTGAGCAGTATGCGTTGCATGGGAAGCGTATGCAGTCTTGTCCAGTGCGATATGAGTGAGAGTGGTGGCTGTTCAACCCAGCCTCGACAGCATCGTCACGGCTGCTTCTTGCTTTCCGATCATCCACCATCTCGAGCATACACGTTATGGCGGGATGGCTGCGCTCTGCAGGCGTGGTAGTCGAGAGTCTGGCCTGCCAGAACCGTAGTGCTCAATTCCGGCGGGTCATCCATAGCAGCAATAACGGTCCAGCTTCCCCGCGAGTTATACGACGCTGGGTGGGCTACCATAGCCGGCCTTTCCAGCAAGCTACACCTGTCCCAAGCTATTCGATACAGCACTGCCCTTGGTCCAGCCGCAGAAGCTCCTTAGAAAAAACATGCTCGATACGGCGGGCCTTCCATACAACGCCGCCTAGGAGAGACATTCTCTTCGTCAGCGTGCCCGCTTTCAAGGCGTTCCTGCTATCCATCACGAGAGTCACCCTGGTAGTCTTGCCTTTTTGGTGGAGGTCAGTCAGCCTTGCTAATCAGCGATGTACTCCCAAGCTCAATTCTCCAGCTAAAACCAATCGTTACTTCAGATGGAAGCTCTTCAAGCGCTTTCCCACAGCTGGCAGGATGCTGTGGCAATTACCTGTAAGACTTGTACATCACTTGGGAGTTAGATGTAGCTAAATATGTCCCACTGTGATCTAGATCATAGCTATCTTGGTTATCGTTGCAATAGGATTGGACCAAAGCAAAGTTACGGCAAGATGGCGTTTGTTACTGATGAGCGAGAAGGAGGAGATGGCCTGGTCGCAAAAACGGTATGCACCAGTCAGGGTTACTTTGTAATCTCGCTTAGCTGACGTCTTCATGTCTTGTCCGAAAATCTAGTTTCGAAGACGTCTTACATGCCGAAGCACCATTACTGCTTAAGGAAGATGATGAAAGAGTTCAGACTCTGAAACGTGTCTGCGACCGCCTCGTCTCCGTGTTGGACAACGAGAACTTCGTGTGTGCCGCTGTGTGGCCGAGAGATAGTGAGTTGTCCATATGCACTTTAAACATACTTTTGCTTAGTCTCCTCGTCCAGCCGCCGAGATCATCGAACGCGTCAGGCAGTTCGAAGCACGCACATCAATAAAGCCAAGCGCGAGGACAACATCAGCGTTTCTGCCTTATAGACCGGAGAGCAGCAATCCGGAGAAGATACTAGACGAGAGGGATTGGGACCTCTTTGTTATCGATCTGCCAAAGATCAATGCATTTGTCCTGCCTACCAAAGAAATTTTTGTATACGCCGGCCTAATTGATCTGTTGGAGAAGGAGGAGCCCTTGATTGCAGCTGTCATAGCTCATGAGATCAGTAAGTGTGCGCAGCTCTTCTTGCACATAAAGACGAACTAATGCGTGTTGTACAGTACATGTCACTGAACGACATGCAGTAGAGAACATGGGCTTCCTAGCGCTTTCCAGCGTGATATTCGACGTGCTGCGAGGCGTCAGCTTTGCTCTCACCATCTCCTTTCCCTTCGTTACGGATGCACTCGGCTCAATCTTCAATGCGATGAACGATGTAGTGGCCGAAAGAGCATACTCGCGCAAGCTTGAGTCAGAAGCAGATACTCTCGGTCTCTTGGTGAGCTGCGCAGAGTAACGTCGGAAAGTTCAAGCTAACCCTCCTTTACCTACAGCTAATGGCCAAGGCCGGCTATAATCCCGAAAGCGCTCTTGAGCTGTGGGGTCTACTCAACATGCTGGAGGAGGATTCGCACGATGACGGCAATATCACTGCCGAGCGCGTACTCCCATTCCTCCGGACTCATCCCCAGGGTGAGATCAGACTGGAAAGCTTGAAAAAGGTCATGCCGCAGGCGATGGCTTTATACCAAGAAAGTCAGAAACCCTCAAAGGCTCAACAGATAAGAGACTCGATTGTAAACCCCAAAGAATAAATCGCACCAGTTCAAACCTTCACATATTTGTAGCAATGTACTACACTCCATCCCTTGGTAGCTATAATTGAAAATTGTTTGTTGTTGTAAAGTCTCGAAATGTATGATGAGAAGACAGAGCAATGATACAATGATACAAGCTAGGCGCGTATGTCTTGTTGCAAGAATGTGGAGCAAAAAGCTGGCAGCGTGAGCTCAAATAGCAAGGACAAGATGGGCTTCTGCGGCTTGGTGCTGCAGTCGTACGTGTCTCAATCTAGCGAGTTTGATACATGCATGAATATTGCTATTTAGCGGAATACAAGAGGGTTGTATGCTTATTATGGGTACAGACAATTACTCTATACTTCAGTGGATCGGCTTCTGTAAGCGTTGGTTGGTGGCATCGAGTCGACGGCTTTCGGCAGTGCTTCGTTGAATTGGGCCATTTCAGCCTGATCCGTCTTTTGGAAAAGCTCGGGACGCTTGAGGAAGCGTGGGGGCCATACGAAGATGTATGCAGAGATGGCGAGTAGCAGTGGAAGCTATTGGTACAAGATTTAGCTTATCACACCGGATTTTCACTTGTGGCCGCCAGCACTTACAGCATCGAATCCATAGAACCAGCCTTCGTGAGTGTAAAGATAACCTGAGTAACCTAAGGAAGAAAGCAAATTCAATATCTAACAGGTTTAACAATTGTACGGCTCGAACATACCATCTTTGAACTCCGCGACTCTGAAACCTGAGCGCATCAGAAAGCCTATGCAGGTGACGCAGACCGTAAAATATAAGATTCGCCATTCGGCAATTGGAGTCAGATCCATGATCTTCCACCACACAAAGCGGTTCTTCTCTGGAATATTAGAAGCTCTGGACCACTTGTGAGGGAACAGCTTGCGCCTGTGGAAGTGAGCAAGATGTGGTCAGAACATTGTAAATCGACACTATGGTCCAGCGCTCGAACGGCTTTCACCGACTCACACTTGGTAACCGAAACATAATAGGATGATCGTATAAGAAGCGAAACTCGCAAGCTGGAGTGAGAGACCAGCCATCGAGACTTTTCGGCCTGTTTCACCCATTGATGGGTTCTTCTGGCCGCTTGCTGTCATGGCACCTCCAGCTGCCTGAATGAGGAAGGTAAGAACATCGGAAACGACGAAAAACTTGACGATAACAGTTGCAGGAACGATGAGGCAGTTTTTTGTAACATCTTCTCCGAGATAACGAGCGATATGCGATAGGCATACGTAGTTTGCCGCCAGGAAAGCGCATGGCTATGGAGCAAAAGAGCCATGTTTAGTTTTGCAAAATGCGTAGAGTGTAAAACTTGACGAATGTATGCTTACACTGAGGAGGATGAACTGGAGTAAGAATTATGGTCAGCCAGATCAACAATGGTGTTCCGTGATGTGACGGAATTTACCAGTGTCGAAACGACGTATATGCCTGAAAAATACCGTCAGCGCTGGATTCGGTAGTTCTACTAGGGTATGGACATACCAAGATCATATGCTTTATAATGACAGCCGATGCGTGTGAAGAATCCAACCTTTAAAGAGAAGCGATAAGTCGATGCGTCCGGGCAACACGAGGCGGGCGGTCGCTCACAGTCATGCCTGCACAGGGAATGGAAGATTAGCAAAAGCAGATGAGGCAGTCTATATCAACTTCTCTTACACAGAGCTCCAAGAGTGAGCGGGAGCATCCATTTGTGCTTTCCATGCCGGAACCAGTCTATTCAGCCAAAGGTAAGCTGAGGGATACTCGAGCGGCAGTGCAGATGAGGATGGGACGCACGAGTCCACAGCAAGATAGTTACGATGCTGTAGAAAGCCACTGCGATTGCAGTCAGGTCATTCCGCGGTATGTAGCCCGCACTGCAGCAAAAGGCAATCAGCGATCATCAGGCGCGACGGGCTGGCTGCTCGAAGTGGACTTACATCGGCTTGTCGTAATCTGCTCTGGCGGCTAGCTGTAGATTGAACCAATTCCGGTACATGAAACGTCAGCGCATAGCTTCACAACTGGTGGCAGCTGCACGCATCGGGCGGAGTTGACCATTCCATGCCAGCTTGAATCACGCCAGCTTCAATCAACAACTCACCACATGGAGCACGCTGCTCTGGAGGGAAGCGGCCATCGTAGACAGACCAGCGTTGGACGAGAGAAGAACAACTTAGTGAGAAAAGCGTTGTACGAAAGCAGTCAGCTCCCAATAATGCATCATTCATGCGTCTGGATGATCGGCTGTGGCATATCAATCCAGTGGAACGAGTTCATGCAACGGGCGAGAAACGGCAGTCCCATCTATTTCGGGCGAAAGATTGAAACAAGTACGACAAGCTACAATAATGTGCTACGTAACTTATCTGGGCAGTGACACTACTCTTATTATTATTATTATTATGTCACACACACACACCATTTGGAGCCCGGGAGCTTATGAGCTGCAAGACTCCCTCCCCACTGTCGAAATTGATCCATCGCTGCAGGCAGAAGTTTGGCTCAACCTCCAAATTGCACACATATAGATGCGGGATATGACTTACGAAGTTTGGGCGTCCCAGAGTCTGCGATAGAAACCTCCGTCAATCCTTAACAGCTCTTCGTGGCTACCGGTTTCGACAACTCTCCCCTTGTCCATGACAATAACTTTATCTGCATTCACAATGGTAGACAATCGGTGAGCGATAGCAATCGTCGTTTTGTTGGATGTCTGCGGACAATACCATTACTAATTAGTGTCGCCGCACGAATTAATGTAGGTTGAGGCCATCCCTTACAAGTTCTCGAAGCTGCTCCTGAATAGCTCGTTCAGTGTTAGAGTCGAGGGCTGAAGTCGCTTCATCCAAGAGAAGAACCTTAGGATTCTTCAACAAGGTTCTCGCGATGTTGACTACGTGTTTGGTATAATTAGTAACTCGGCATCTTCCTCAGGGAATTAGGCTCTTACCGCGTTGCTTTTCACCACCACTCAGCTTAACGCCTCGCTCGCCTACCAAGGTATAGTATCCCTTCGGCCATTCAATAATTCTGTCGTGGATTTGTGCCATCTTTGCGACTTCTACCACCTTTGCATCCGGAGCCGTGATGTCCCCATATTTGATGTTAGCAAAGATCGTGTCATTGAACATCATACCTTCTTGTTGCACAACGCCCAAAGCCTGTCTCAAAGAGCGCTGTGTGAGCTGTCGTATATCTTTACCATCAACTGGGCACGATAGTATAATCCTCAGTCACTTGCGCAAGTCACGCGGGTATCTACAGCTGCGCTAATCCTTACTTGTGATAGATCCCTCTTGCGGCTCAAACAAGCGAAATAGTAGCTCTGTTACAATACCAGTCAGCAAATACTAGACGCAAAGAAGACAATTTCGACCTACTGAAGATTGTGGACTTGCCAGATCCCGTCGCTCCCACAATTGCCAGCTTTTGCTTCGCAGCGACTGTAAATGACACGTTATCCAGCGCTAGTCTCGGCTTCTGCGACGTATCATCGCTTCGGCTGTGTTCATACGAGAAAGTCACTGTTGCCAAAAAGCTGATCAGAGACGACAGTACGTCCGACAGACATATCACTTACCATTTTTGAATTCGATCTCACCGGTGCACTCGTAAAGTTCTTCCGCATCAGGTGCATCGACTATTTCCTTTCGTTGGTCTAGTAGATCGACCAGTTTGTCTGATCTTGTCATGTAATAATCGCCTCGTGCCAGAAGATGGCCTGTTAAGTGGGGTTCAGCTGGTGCAGCAGTAATAACCAGAAAGGCCACTCACGCAATAGATCGACTATTCGCACGTGCAAAGATGTCAGTAATGAAATAGGGGCACCGCAGGCTTGGGGCAGACTTACAACCGTTGGTTATACTGGTCATATACCCCCCGAAAATGACGAAAAGATAGATATCCTGATGGTTGACATATACTTGGCTAGCAACGTATAGTGCACCAGCGATCGTGCCTGGATGTTGGAAAACATAGTGTCAGACTTGTTTGCTGGCCTAGCCTGGGCTTTAGAGATGGTCCGGGAGGAGCAAAATCATATAGTCACATAGTGTGACTTCCTTCAAGTCACTCGAAAGACAGTGTAAGATTTCGGGCCCAGCAGACAGATTCATAGAAAGAGAGAAAGTGCAAATTCGCTTACCGGAGAGACGAATAAGGTCGAGGGTAAGCCCGCGTGCATTCTGATAGACCTGTTGCGTCCACAAGGCTCTATACAACCCGTGTGATGCCTTGCTATAGCGTGTGATCTCATAGGGCTCCATACAGAAGTATTTCAATAGTTCAATGCTGCCGACACTTTCCGTCTGGAGCGACCGAAGGTGATCCATTCGGTCGTAGGTAGCTGTATTCCGATCTCTGAAACTCTTCCTGGTCGCTTGATTTACGATAAAGAGGCTCGTCGATGTGACGAGGATAATGTATAGGAGAGGCAAACCAAATTGGTTAGCCACAAACATCATATTTCCTGTCAATTTAAGTGTCTGAGGACCAAGGGAGAACATGAGAAGTTCCAGTCCATCTTGAAGGACAGCGCTCCGCGCACTAGATAATAAGCGAGATGCGGTCAGCCTTTTACCAGCTGGCGGTCCTTTGGGATAAAGGCTTCTTGCTGTACTTACAGGATAGAGAGCACCTCTCCCGTTTTCTTATCGTTGTGGTACCGTAAATCGAGCTGCAGAACGTGAGAATCTTGGCTCGGGCATCAGAGTGAAGTCATTGTTGCTTGCAAATAGACAGAGACTCACAACACATGATTTGGATCGATCTTTCACCTGTTTGTTGGATCGGTGTCCAGAGAGAGTTCTGCAGGACTGGAAGTGTACGAGATTTAGTAGATTCCTGGGCACACACAAAAGGAGGCTCACCACCAAGGAGTCCACTGGAACTGATGGTAGCTTGCATGATCGCCCAAATAATCAGGCTGCATCAACGTTGTTAGGTTGTTATCCGTCGAAGAGCGAGCAAAACTTACTTGCGCCATGGCGCTCTACCACTTGTCAAATCACTGACAATGTATCCCCATTGTCGAGGCTGTAGGACAGCTGTCGCAGTAGAAACTAGCTGGAGTACGATACAAAGAGCTTTGTATGCCAGAATTCAGTTATATCGAGGAATTAAAAGGTTAAACGCTAGACCTACCGGTAATACAGACGGCTAGTCTGGATTTGAACGGGAAAGCGTAGCGTAGGAACCGTCTAAGGCGCTTTCCTACAACTCGAACGCTGTAGTTACGTGTAGGCTTTGATGGTTCTGAAACTTCGCCGAGCGCCAACTCGTCATCGCTTTCACTTGCCATTCTGCCTTCCTCATCCTGGGTTCCGGTAGAGACAGTTTCCGTAAAGCGCGCATGATACGCAAGCGCCAATGCTACGGCAGCCAAGACTTTGGTCAAGCACGTGAAGAACGTGATGGAGCGGTAGTTGCTGTGCATACCAGCTGTAGTAGAGGGTTAGCACGAGCCGCGACATGATAAGCACCGCATTGCAAAAAAAGGAGGTCGAACTTGCATGTGGCTAACATAATTGAGATGACGCCAAAAGTCGCAGTGTGGAACACTAGAGAGGCACCTGCGGACAGCTTGAGTAGCATACTTGCAGCGTTGTCGCTATCGGACGAAATCAAGCAGGTGAACAAAGAAAGAGCATAGCACGTGAGCGATGCTAGCAGGGGCCAGGATTCGAGAGCTTCTAATTTATTAGTGGTTGCGAGCACTCTGAACAGAAGAGCAAGACCGTCAATGGCGAAGGCGAGGGTCAAGGTGAAAAGTGGGAGGAGGAGGCAGAGTCTGCGAGGTCGTCGGATGACCACTTCCGCCGTCTTTTCCCTGAGCATACGTTTGGCTTGAGCAGAGAGGAGGGCAGCATCATCTTCTCCTTCGTCTTCACCACCAACAGAGCTCCAGCCGAGCATCCCGTTGCCTAGCTTAGTCAATAGCACGAAAAGATACTTGATCATGAGGCCAGTCGCCAGAAGAGCCGGCCTGTACAACGCGGTGAGCTGTAAGAAGATCGCAGGCAGAGACCCTAACTCACAAGGCAGATTGCAGAACAAGGAGGACAACTTCAAGAGAGTTGACGTAGTCTACGGCAGGCGCAGCACTGGCTGGGGCTCGCAGCAAAGCCTGGTGAAGCAGAGTCCATTGGGAAAGAGCCATCTTCGAGTTGCTTTGTATGCTGATGAAGCAAAGGAAAGCAGTCTCTTTGAGCCAGTCTTATATAGCGAGGACTAGGAGTCAATCTGAACTGCATTTCGACTGTCAACTGCGTTGGACTGTTCAAATGTATGACCGCCTATACAGTAATTGTGCCAGCCATAGCCCGATCGCCTTTTGGACACGTATGATACAGCCGGTTTGGTACCGAAACTTCGGAGTTGTGCAGCCATGACTGACACTTCTTGCGAAACAGACTTGCATACTCTCAACACACACGCAACAGACTGCATTTGCCAAAGTGAATTGAAACTCCTCTATTACTGCGATAACCGTCATTTTACAGAAACCTTACTGCCTTTCCCTATGCCGGTTCATTCCAAATCATGCAGACGTTAACGAAATTGGAGGCTTTGCGTTTCTGGATTCATTGTCATTCCAATTCCACCATGCCCAGAAGCAACCTTCTGCTACTGTGTCGTTGCAGATGCCCTCTAAATCGGTCCGTTTCTTGTAGATTTTCTCGAGGAATTTCTGTGCGCAGGGATGAACATGTTTAGCTGATCTCTGCGGATTGGTGGCCATGTCAGACACAAGTCACTTTCACTTACTGTTTCAGCACCGGTCCAGCCGTCGGAAACGTAAAACGGCCCATGGATCTCACGGCCTTTTCCGATGAGGGTGGAATTGATAGCGAACCCGTTCATGCTGGAAGTTTAGGAATAGTTGTGAGCACGATGTAAGGCATGAAGATGTAAAACAACAGTCACTCACTCTATTGGGAAGATTCGGTGAGGCATTCCACCGAGCAGCCATCGTGCTTGTGAGCCGTCTTGATATAGAGCGCCTTCCCCTGGAAGAGGGTAATCTGTCTTTCAGCTCTTTCTCCAAGCTACCATGCCGAGCGCTGAACTCACAGTTACCGCCCCTCAGATTGCCGACTGGCCAATGGATAGCTCGCTTGACCTGAAGCACAGTCAAGTCTGGTCAGTGAGGAATGAATCTGGATTGCAACCGCATGCGCACCTTCCAGATGTGCCTGAGGAGCTCTGGGTCGATTCTAGCATCGTCATCGATATTCATGACTGGTCCGTCACTGTGATGATGCGGAGAGTCTCAGATGAAAGTCCGCATGAAGAAAGCTGTAGTATACTGGCTTACCCGAAGAAGGTATCGCGAAGCACTTCTACTGCTCTTTCGGCGGCGTTCCATTGTGCTACCCCTAGCCATCTGCACGATGATAGTCGAAGCGTTCAGTCCTGACGCGGTATGAGTGATGAATGTGCTAGAAATACATACCTGGTAGGGCCATGAGCAAAGTAGAGGTACGCTGTTCAAGCAGTATTCATCAGTTTACGGTGATTACTGACGTTATTGATGGACTGCTCACGCTGGCCTATTGATTCTAAATATTCAGAGACTCGCGGATCTATTGTCGCTTCATCTTCTATGACTATCCAGATGATCTGCCGCGAATCCTTCGATTGACCGTCTAGGTAGCCTTTCTCCTTCACTAGATTCTGAAAGTCTAGCAAGGTGTCTCCGTGCCGGCTGAGATGATGCACTCTCTTCGTAACGTCGTGTAGCTTGCCACCTGGTCCCGTACGCGTATACATGTACGTAGTAGGCTTATCCAGGTCTAAGCCTTCGAAAGAGAGTGAAAGCAGGTCGTCCGGTCTTGTAAAGTAGTTTTTAAATAGATCAGCAGTAGATTCAGGATTCATCCATGTCTTGTCCATGATAGATCTGAGTACAATGTGGTGCAGTAGGAATCTCTTCTTAGCCGCCAAAGACGCGTAACTGCTTCTTATCTCTTCGTGAGATAATAGCGGTACCCTCGAGAAATCGTCTGCCGTGGCGTATGTTCCTAATTCTGTCGCGTTGCTGGTTTCATTGCAGCTTGGACAGAGTGAGCTGCTGTAGGCGGAGTCCACTTGCGGTGCTTTACAAGCCCACAAGATTTGTGATGGTGCATTGAGGACTGCTCCTATGCTGAATGTTGATAAAAGCTGCACAGCTACGAGCAGACCGAGCACGACTGTTACGGCCATGGAAATGCGAAACACACGAGGCCTGCTGAAGCCGGTCCGCCGTACAAGCAGCTGCTGAGACTTTCGCCGTACGTGTCTTGTATCGTCGCCATGCTGTGAGGAGTCTCGCCGGTATGTATTCACAGCATCGAAGAGCTGCGACGCGCTCCCAGCGCTGGTCATTGCAGCCACGGCGAGATGTCAAAGCTCTATACCCTCTACCGTGTACCAGAGAGCGTGACGATGATGGAGATTCTGCTGCTGTACCTAGCAGACGAGATGCGAAGGTGCATATCCCAGGCCGCACCTCGTTTTTTGCGCACTTGTCTGACAAGCATCTCATGGGCCTGCACCAGCCGCTGCTTTTGGCAGGTGGCGAGATAAATTGCAAACAGCGATAATATCAACGCGAAAGAGGCGCTGGATATATTCAGGACACAAGCATTGCATTGCATTACATTGCAGTACGGTATCATACAACAGACAATATTTGGAATAAGTAATCTATTTGTTTGAATGGTATTACATCTGGATGGCAGTCTCTCTAGATTCCTACTAGCTAAAATTGATGTTACAATCTCGCTCGAATTACTCGATGTTACTCACTAGTAGTATATATAGTTTTCAAAATTCATGGTGCGATTACTTCAAGTGCATCACTCATAGTCTGCTCCCAAGGGAGCCTTGTGCAAATTATCGATATCTTCTGGCAGCCAGTGATTATGCCAGGCCCAATAGCATTTTTCCTCTATACTATCATAGCACGCCAATTCCATATCTTCTTGGCGTTCGTAGAATTGAGTCAGAAACTCGCTCTCGTTGGAGGTATCTTCTGCGTCGTATGGCTTGTCCGGGATGAAGCGTGCTGTTTTGCAATGGAAGATGTGCTATCAGCCACTCAACCCAGGAAAGGCGATGTACCAACGTAAAAACAACAGTAGTTGCGATAAATCCACTACGGGTCGCTGCAAGTGACTTTATAAGTACTCACGTCCAGGAAGGAAGCGACCAGGGCCAAGTACTGCGGAGTTCACAGCGAAGCCTCCCATGTCCAAGGGGAACGTCCGATTTGGGCCCCATGCCCAAGCATTGTGCCATCGTATAAGTTTGCCCTTCTGGACAAATGGACCCTCCCCTGTTTCACAATGAAATAGATTAGATTCTGCCTCAAGACACGTAAAGGTACTTAGACTACGACAACCTACACGTGCTCCCTTTATGGTCTATAGTATGAAAGTTCCCGACCTGCCAGGCGAGTAGTCGTTTCACTCGCCAGATACGGCGGAACAATTCTGGCTTGACCATTCCGTCATCGTCTACCGACACAACCGGTCCATCACTATATGGATGGCAGAGTCAGCTCGCTCAATTCGAGAGTAAAGGGCACATTTATGCTTGGCTTGGTCAGAACTTACCCGAGCAAGGTATCGCGGAGAAAGACAGCTATACTGTAGGCCAGGTTCCATTGAGCCAGTCCATACCACCTGTACAAGGCCAGGACGTCAAATTCTGTTAACTATAACGAAATCATTTCGCAAAGTCACCTAGTAGGTCCGTGTGCCAAGTAAATGTGCGCTGTAAGGATACCTCGTCAGTATTCGGTGAATGGAAAGAACAGCGAGAAAGCGTAAGAAGACGCACGAATTTCCGAAGCGATGAGCCATTCGGCAATTTCAGGATTTATATGATCATCGTCCTCGATGACAAGCCATAACAGTTGACGATCTTTAGCAGGCACGCCATCATTGTATCCCTCCTTTTCTACCAGTTCGTAATATTCTTTTATAGTCGCTGCATGTCGTGTGAGATATCTGATCCTCTTCTCCGGGGCACCAAGCCTGCCATGTCTGCTTGTTCGCGTGAAAGCGTATGCAGTCGGAAGGTGGAGCTTCAATCGTTGGAACGAAAAGGAGAAGAGCGCATCTGGACAACTTGAGAATTTATTGAAGAGATCCAGGCGGGAGACGGCAGGAACAGGCACCGGGTCTATTTGACTTTGTACAAAAAGATTGTGGGAGAGGTACCTTGCGAAGTCACGTTTTGTAGCTTGCCGCGAATTGAGATGGTCGAGTGAGGGTAGTTGCTCGTTCCATGGCGAGAGGAGGTAGGACCCCGTTTCATTACAATCACATGTCGGACATATCTGTCCGTCGCTTTTGCTCAGGTCGTGCTGAGCTTTCGAAGCCGAGGAGAGAAGGTTGTAGTCTTGTCCAAGGCGGCCAGGAAGGAGATCGAATAGTTTGCTTGCAGACTTCCCAGTCGATACACCGACACTTCGACGAATTGCTTCAGATGTTAAAAGAACTACCGTAAGGCCAGCTGACACCAGGAGACCCGCTTTGGGGTTTGAGAGCCTCATCCTCTTGCATGCACGTGCTCTGACGATACCTAGAGCATGCTATGTAGGGTGGACATGACGATGCAGAGGCAGAAAGAGTCGGGTGATGAACAAGCCGTCAAGTGAGTCATTCACTTTCAGCAATTCAGATTGCGAATGTGAGGAGCATTCTAAATTTTGATTATTATCACCTCTTCACAGTCCAGAGCCCTGCACATTTTCCTAGCCTTTTTTAGGATCCGGCCTTGTGCAGAAGTTGGTCTAGATACCGGAAGGCTCGAAGACGCTGCTACCTGCTCGTCTGCACCGTGTAAGGAAGCGAGGTGGGTATGACTAGCACCCTTGGCGTGCTCCTCAATGGTAGTATATTGCACCCGTTATACTGCTGGGCCAGGCTTGTCTTCTACGATCGCATTTCCGCGTCGCTGCGATGGCGCTGAACGAGATATCAGAAATTGGGAGCGGTGTGACGACTTTGCGGAGGATGGAGTGAAAGCCAGCCGTAACGTACTACGATGCGATGCAGTAGGGCAACGGCAGAGCCAGAGCCAGAGCCAGAGCCAGCAGAGCTACTCGGGGCCTGAGGACAGACTGCCGGCGAGTCGATAGACGTGGGTCGTGCACCTGCGCAGGTTGACTGTGGACACAGAGTAATTGTAGCTGTATCTTGTGTCTGTGCTTGCATATTCACTTTGGCTATGTAATGGCAGTGTCTCATACGAATAAAGCACAATGCCTGACCCGTCCAACGTTCACGCTCAGTGGCAATACTGTAAGCTGCCGCATCAGCCAGCGGTGTCGAGAACCATTCGCAGCTCTGGCTCGCGCAACCCTTGCTGAACAGCTCAGATTGGACAGCCCGACCAGCGCAGCATCTACTTTGCGACAGGCGCAATCACACATCCCGTCTCAAGCCAGCAAAGCTATGGCGGACAACGTGGAAGCGCAGATTGCGGCTGAGCAGGCCAACAGGAGGAAAAAAGACAAGTCATCGCAGAGAACAGATGACAAGTCCAGTCTCTCCGTCAAGAGCGCAAACTTTGACAGTGACATCTATGGAAGTGGATCTAGAGGCTATGATACCAGTATTGCTGTAGGGGGAGGCGATATGGACGAAGACTTGGATGATTCGGACAGACCCGTCAGACTTGTTGATTCATGTAAGCAGGCCATGTTCACAAGCTTTGTACATATGCTCACGCTGACGAATCTCGAAATCACCATAATGCTATGCACGTTGTCTGTCTCCCCCTCCCACAGTCACCGCCCCGAAGCACCTCCTCCATGAGTTCGGCGATGATAATGAAGAAGCAGATCCATTCGCAGAGTCTGCAAGCAAGAGGCAAAAAGCAGCACGAGAGTCAGAGTACCATCAAAAACGGTTCGAGCGAGATCTTGGGGGCGATGGTGAACAAGCTTCATATGCCGAAGCCATGCGTCTTGCAAATCTCGAGCGCGAGGAGCAAAGAGTTGATCGTGCAATCCAGGATAGACGCAAAGAAGAAGAAGACCAAGCTCAGAGAGAAGGAGTCAAGGCTATTGAACCAGACGCTACACCGCGTAAAAGACGTTGGGATGTTGCTGCCGATGACACCACGCCCACAGGTCCGGGAATCGATGGAGACGCCTCGATGAGTGCCTTGGAAGGAAAGTCGTGGGATGAAGAAGCAAAGCCAGCAGTCAAAGAGGGATCTGTACCAAAGAAGCGAAGGTCAAGATGGGACGAGACGCCAGCAGAAGGAGCTGCCGGGACAGTCGCTCCATCGGAGACGCCGAAGAGGTCAAGATGGGATCAGACACCAGTTGCTGGAGGAGCCGTTGCGCTACAGTCCCAGAGCGCACTGAGCATGCCTGAAGGATACTCTGCTATGCCAATGAACGAGATTGACAAGCGTAATCGATACTTGACGGACGAAGAACTGGACCAAATTCTGCCGACCGAAGGATACGAGATTGTCACTCCCCCACCTGGATATGAGCCTACCAGGGCTCCATCGCAGAAGCTACAAGGAGCACCTACGCCAGCAGGCGCAGGCGGATTTATGATGCAGGATGAAGCTTCGAGTGCCGCTGCAGCTGCAGGACTCGCACCGGAATTGCCAACAGATATCGCAGGTGTAGGAGAATTGGCTTTCTTCAAAGCTGAAGATGCCGCTTATTTCAGCAAGATCTTGAAGCCTGAAGAGGATGAGAGCAGCCTGAGTGTGGAAGAGTTGAAGGAGAGGAAGATCATGCGATTACTCTTGAAGATCAAGAATGGTGCTCCACCTATGCGAAAGTCTGCTCTTCGTCAAATTACAGACAACGCTCGTCAATTTGGAGCTGGCCCCCTTTTCGACAAGATCCTTCCCCTTCTCATGGAGAGGACGCTCGAAGATCAAGAACGCCACTTGCTCGTCAAGGTCATCGACCGTATCCTGTACAAGCTTGACGATCTAGTTCGACCATACGTACACAAAATCCTCGTCGTCATCGAGCCCCTCCTCATCGATGAAGATTATTACGCTCGAGTTGAAGGACGAGAGATTATCTCTAATCTGTCGAAAGCTGCCGGTCTTGCGCATATGATTTCGACAATGCGCCCGGACATTGATCACGTTGACGAGTATGTCCGAAACACGACGGCAAGAGCCTTCTCGGTGGTGGCCTCTGCTCTTGGTATTCCAGCTCTCTTACCATTCTTGAAGGCAGTGTGTCGGTCGAAGAAATCGTGGCAAGCGCGGCATACTGGTATCAAGATTGTACAACAGATCGCCATCATGATGGGTTGTGCAGTATTGCCACATCTGAAGAACTTGGTCGAAGCTGTCGCTCATGGCCTCGAAGACGAACAACAAAAGGTCAGAACGATGACAGCGTTAGCTATCGCTGCCTTGGCAGAAGCCGCTGCGCCATATGGTATCGAGTCCTTCGATTCGGTCCTTCGACCTCTCTGGACAGGTATCCGAAAACATAGAGGAAAAGGTCTGGCTGCTTTCCTCAAAGCTATTGGTTTCATCATCCCTCTCATGGACCCCGAATACGCAAATTACTATACTAAGGAAGTCATGATTATTCTCATCCGAGAGTTCCAGAGTCCAGATGAGGAGATGAAAAAGATTGTCCTCAAGGTGGTCAAGCAGTGTGCTAGCACGGAAGGTGTCTTGCCCGCTTACGTGAAGCAGGAAATCCTACCAGATTTCTTCAAGAATTTCTGGGTCCGACGCATGGCTTCAGACCGACGAAACTACAAGCAAGTCGTGGAGACCACAGTCGAGCTGGCTCAGAAGGCGGGCGTGTCAGAAATCTGCAGTAGAATCGTGAACGATCTCAAAGATGAAAATGAATTGTATAGGAAGATGGTCATGGAGACTATTCAGCAGGTCATTTCAAGCTTGGGTGCTGCCGATATTGATGAGCGGCTGGAAGTGCAGCTGGTCGACGGCATTATTTATGCATTCGAGTCTCAAACGACTGAAGACAATGTAATGCTCGACGGTGTGGGTACTGTAGTCAATGCTTTGGGTGGGTAGCTTCTCTCAAATAATCTGAGATCCCAATAGCTGAACTTTCAATTTCAGGCATCCGCGTCAAGCCATACCTCATGCAGATCGTGTCCTCGGTTCTATGGCGCTTGAACAATAAGAGTGCCAAAGTTCGTCAGCAAGCTGCAGATCTGACGAGCAGACTTGCCGTTGTTATTAAACAATGTGGTGAAGACGGTCTTCTCGCTAAACTAGGTGTCGTGCTCTTTGAGCAGCTCGGTGAAGAATATCCAGATACACTGGGAAGGTACGTCAATTTGATCTCTGATGAAAATGTTGTGCTGATGGGAATTGCCATCACAGCATCATCGCCGCTGAAGGTGCTATTGCAAATGTTGTCGGCATGACTCAAATGAGTCCGCCAGTAAAGGATTTACTCCCCCGCATGACTCCCATCTTGCGCAATCGACACGAGAAGGTACAGGAGGCGTGTATCAATTTGATTGGGCGCATTGGTGAGTTGCCTGCTCCACTTTCACCTTTTGCTACTCATGCTGATTGTAAATTGTTCCCAGCCGATCGCGGTGCAGAGTTTGTTTCAGCACGAGAATGGATGCGAATCTGTTTCGAGCTGCTCGATCTACTCAAAGCTCACAAGAAAGCTATTCGCCGTGCTGCAGTCAACTCCTTCGGTTATATTGCGAAGGCTATCGGACCTCAAGACGTGCTCAGTGTGCTGTTGACAAATCTGCGTGTTCAAGATCGTCAGTCTCGCGTGTGTTCCACGGTCGCCATTGCTATTGTCGCAGTAAGTACCTCAATTTCTGCTCATTAGTGAGTCGACTAACTGTTATTCGATATAGGAAACATGCGGTCCTTTCACGTGCATTCCAGCAATTTTGAACGAGTACAGAACGCCAGACCTGAACGTACGGAATGGCTGTCTGAAAGCCATGTCTTTCCTCTTCGAATATATTGGAGAGATGGGCAAAGACTACATTTACAGCGTGGTCACATGCTTAGAAGATGCTCTTACCGACCGTGACGCTGTGCACAGACAGACCGCAGCTGGTATCGTCAAGCATCTAGCGCTGGGCACCGCTGGTCTAGGCAACGAGGATGCTCTACTTCATCTCATGAACTTGGTCTGGCCGAACTGCTTTGAAACGAGTCCGCATGTTATTGGCCAAGTTATGGATGCCATCGGTACGTACAATTCTTTGATCTTTGACAGGATATTCGGCTAACATTTTGAATCATTCAATAGAGTCAATGCGAGTCGGTCTTGGACCTGGTGTGCTTATGAGCTACATATTGCAAGGTTTGGTGCATCCAGCACGAAAAGTTCGCGAGGTATGTCAGATAGCAGGCCATCGACATCTTCGAATTGCAGCTGATCTTTACCGATTCCAGGTTTACTGGCGGATCTACAATACGTGCTATCTAGGCGCACAAGATGCCATGGTCCCTTATTATCCCAACCTTGGTGACTTGAGCGACGAGAAGAATCAGTATCAACGAGACGTTCTATACATGTGGATCTGATGTGAATAGGGACCGATAGTATTGTATCATAACGACACTGGATGCAGAATCATGAGCTAAATCTACAACAACAAGACCTTACTGGGGTCATTCGCCACCTGCAACTGAGTTCATGAAGCGAAAAAGTCATTGCGAATTTGTTGGATTCGCTCTTTGCCCAGTACTTCGTAGAATCGATTTGGCAATTTCGTGCGCACATATTCTTCCCCTCCCCTGCCTCCGAGATAACCCAAGCTTGCCATCTCTTGCAAAAGTAGGTCGATGCGGGCATCATTGTACGGAGGATCCGTCGCCTTGGAGATTGCGAGCAGGCTATCAAGAAGAGTAGCATAAATTTGTGCAGACGGTAACATGTTGAAATGTTTCATTTCTTCCAAATAATCAAAAGCTGTTTCGAGGTTTGCTGCAGCGTCGCCTCCTTGCAAGTAGAGTTTGATCAAAAGCTCGTACACATGTTGATCTGGCTTGATGTTTGAATAATCCGTCCGCATGGTTTCCAAGAATTCCTGCGCGCGCGCAATATTGCTGCCGTCCCCGTCTTGGCTTCTGTGGTTGGTCAGGCAGCTTTCCAACAATACTTGAAAGGTGCCAAGGTCGGGTTTTGGATATTTCGCTTGCCCGGAAAGCACGCGTTCTGCGAGCTCCATCTGCTCCTTTTCCAGGCGATGTTGACCACAGGCTTTCAGGAGTGCGTTGATCAATTGTATAGGAATCGGTTCGTCTCGATAGTCGATCCATTGCTGAACTTGCTCCAGCATATGCTGTAGGACGGAAAGATGTTGCAAACCGTCGTGGAATATGCGATATGAAGGTCTGACTATTCTGGCGGTGTTGCGTGAAGGTAAAGAGGCTAGTTCCGAGAAGCGTTTCAAGGCCTCATCAAGACGTCCAGCTGCGATGTTGACTCTAACCAGAGGTGCTATGTGCCACTCCTGAATTCCCCCATATCCATTCAGTAATGGCAAAAGATGCCGTTCATACACCGACTCGCATGCATCGACTAGGGCATTCTTGCTGAAGTGGTTTAGGGCTTTCACTGCAAGACCTTCGCTTAGGTTGTTACTCCGTTCATCCAGTATTTCGATAGCTTTCCATGTGCAGTTCGGCTGAGGAGTATATGTAAGCATTCCGGTGTTCTGGGTGCGCTTCGAAAATGATCACTTACATCGTCATGGTCAATCCCTGCCTGAACCATATCGTACAAAACCTGGTCCGACACAGGCTGTAATGCACTCTGCTGATAGGCCTTTAGGAGGCCAATAGCTAGCTTTGTCTCGCCTACATCACAGACCAACCGCATCACGGAATCGAAAACAGCTTGAGTAACTTTCGAAAAGTTCAGGTAATTCTCGCTGTAGGTAGCCTTTGAAGTAGATGCTGCCGGAGGTGTATCGTTGGCAAGCTCTATAAGGGCTCGTACAGCCGCTTCTACACTTTTCTTGTGAAGGAAGTACTGAATAATTAATTCGCGTGTGTAGATATTCGGTTCCACATGCGACGATGCCATCTGTGCGAAGACACTCGACAGAGGCTGATCTGCCACTATGTGAGCCTATTGACGAAAGTCAGCTTGGCCTATAGACTACGCAACTTGCTCGGTTCGGTTATGATGCTCACTCTCAAGACCTGATTGAATACTCCCACATCGGGCTCGACTCCTGCAGCTCTGGCATCGTCCAATAGACGCAGAGCCTCGCGATAGAATCCATGAACGGCGAAAGCTTTCGCCAAAGCTTCGTAGGTGGTGGAGTCGGGACTTTCCTCCAGCTGCGCTAGAGTCTGCTGGAGCTGAGAGGCCGACTGGAGTGCTTTGACGAGGTTGCCTCTGTCGGCGAACCGACTGATGAGGGCATTGTACCGCTGAACAGGTGTGCTGATGGGTGCATAGACCAGCCGTGGCCGCTCATTTGAAGCAGCTGGAGCAACAGCTACTGCCGAGGTCGATTGCTGCCTCGAAGCTGTCTGGCAGACACCGCATCTCCAGCGGCCAACAGCACGGCGCATCAGCTTGATGAGGACCTTGAGGCGTACGCCTAGCTTGATACAGAAGGTTGAAGGTAACCTGGAGCTTCACTGTAACATGATTATGGTGGCTAAATTTTTGGTAGGCTACAAGTGCACTTTCGATCAACCACCTTTATCTTCCGCGACAACTCAGTACGACAGACTGCAAGCATGGCGACAATACGGCAGAAGGCCAAGGGTGCCGGGAAGCCCGAGAAGAAGACTGTCAAGCCCGTACTGACGAGCGCTCTAACTATCCAATGGTGCGTACAGCTGTCTAAAGGTTTCCTGTCTTTGTCTGACAACACCGAATACAGGCCTGAACTGTCAATACCGGCACAAGCTCAGATTGAAGCATCGCTTTGGGATGTACTTAAGCCTTTGGCCGAAGCCAGAATGAAACAGTACCAGCCAGCATCCCCGGAAATGCACGTCGACACGCCACCGCAAGCATCAACTTCGCGTACCACGCTCGATACACCCAACGCGGGAAGCGATTCAGACGGACCAGTAGTAATGCCTACCGAGGCTACCCAGCCAGAATCTGTCGCATTAGGCGCCGATGTCAACGAAATGCATTCAGAACCCGCAAAGCCTGTAACGCTGTCAAAACGAGCCAAACATCGCGCTCACCTTCGCAAGAAAATAGAGAAACGCGACGCTCATCTAGCACCTGACATGCACGAATTGAGCTTAAGATCAGGGAAACGTGTGCAAGTACCGGACAGACCTCAGCCAGAGGCTTTCATAAGGAAACTCCGTCTAGACAAGGGGAAAGCTATGGCAACTCGCCCAGAGATATGCGATTCGCTTGTAATTGGTCTCAACGCCGTAACTCGATATCTAGAAGAGAGCTTGGATACCGGAAGATGCGAATTGGCGGGACTGCCAGTCACATCGTCTGCAAGCTTCAGTAACAGAACCGCGAAGGACAATTTGCGGTTATTTATCCCAACACCAAGCCATGGCACCAGACGAGACAGAAGAGCATTGAAAGCAGCTCTTGATCCAGATGAGAAAGCAAAAAAGCGACAGAGAAGTCGGAACAATATGTTGGATAAGTTACCTGAAATGCCGCCTTACCTCAAAGTACCCAAGGAGGAGCCTGCGTTGGCATGCGCTTTACAAGATATGCGAGCTCGATTTGGCAAGATTCGCGTTCCCAACCCTCATGAATTTGCGTTCTTGAAAGTCGTTGAACAAATTATTTTCGGCCTAAATGCGAATGATAGCGGTAAAGAGTCCGCAGGAGACGATGTCAAATGTTTTTCGAACAGCGACAAACACATGGGAGAATATTCTCACATCGACACGCAAGCTGTGCAGTCACTTGTAAACATGAACAATAGTGCTTTGTCAGAGAATCGAGACCGCAGTATCTTACTGTCGCTCTTTACGCGCTTTGATCCTGAATGGTTCAGATTGTGGAACCGCCGCACCCAGACGCTCGCAAAGGCCGAATCTCTTGTGCCCAGAAGCTCGGATCAATTATCAAAAGGCACAAGTGCATTGTGGAAAGCTCCAAGGAAGCCTCTTCAGCTCGTCTTCGTCGCGAAGGGAGACATCAATCCACTTCATCTTGTTCAGCATCTATTGACGAGCGTTACGGCCAACAACTCGCTCAACATTGCTAGGAGGAAAGCGGGAAAGGATGCCGATGCCACGGCCACCGACAAACCATCGCACACCTCTCATTATTATGAAGACATCTACCTTGTGACTCTATCCAAAGGCGCCGAGGAGAAAATGGCAGGTCTACTTGCTTTAAGGCGAGTGTCTGTCTTAGCATTCACAGTGAGCTTAGGCCTTAAGCTTTCCTTCAGGCTTTGCGCTGACACACTTTCCTGACAGCCGAACGATTCACCGGAGTATAACAAGCTTGTTGCGCTTGTCAAAGCCCACTTGCCTCGACCTATGTCAGCAGAATGGTTGATACCTGCCATCAACGCTTCCACTACAGCAGTTTCCAACCAAGGTAATCTTGTACCAGCGCACGTCAAGCACCTCCAGACTACTGCACCTACAGATATCAAAGCGCTTCGTGCCGAACGACAAGGAGAAAAGAAGAGAAAACGTCAGGCAGCTCAAGAACAAGAACAGAGTCGAGAAGTTTCGAAAAAGCTGCGGTCCAGCTCGTCCGGATCTTCCATGGTAGCGTTGGAAAGTGCATCTTCAGCGACCCCGGAGTTGACTGACCCAAGCAACTTGATTGTCACGCAACCGCCGCAAGACTCGTAGGAGAAATTTCATGCAGACAGGATGTCACATTCGTAATTATGTAGCATAGATACAACGAATGACAAAAAAAATTAGGCCTCTGTCGTATCACCTCCCTGAGCTGTCTCCCGAGACTTGAGCTTCTGTCTTTGTTTTTTGCCAAGACGCTTCTCTTTCGCTTTCGGCTCTTCCACATCTGCGGTACCGTCGTGCGCACGCTTGGTAGCCGAGTAGTCCTTGAATGTGTACTGTTCTTCTTCGGCTGGGAGTTCATCTCCCCATTTACGCCTTGCGACGGCCTTCTTGAGCTCTTTCATCTTCTTGCGATTACTGCGCTCCCTGTCGTCCGGTCTGCGATATGGCGCCAGCTTCTTGAGAGACTCGTAAGCGTTTAGCTCGGCGTCGGTGGCCATGAGAATCTCGACTGGCGTTAGCCCTTCTCCATTCTCGCTGATACCGCGTGGGTTGAGCGCTTTTGTAGTGTAATGGAAGCGCGTTGGCAAATCTCCGATCTAAATCACAGAATCCATGATAATCAGCTTTTCGTGTGAACGACTATGTTCCGACTGCGCATGAACAACTCACCATGTCTTCGTGATCAAGTTTGTAATATTGATCCATATACTCTTCAATGCGCCTTCGACGCTCCTCAGGGTCTGCGATAGCATCATAGTCTTCTGCATCGAGAGCTGGCTCCTCATCTTCGGCTCCTTCTTCTGCTTTTCCTTTGCCCTTATCTTTCTTCTTCTGTTTCTTGTCCTTCTTTCTATCTGCACGACTTTTTTTGCCTGTGATACCGGCTTCCGTAGGATCGTACGCCTCTCCTCCTGGTGCATAATCTTCTTCCTGCACGATATCTGTTATGTCAATATCATCATCCCAGACAGGTTTGCCATTTAAATCAACATCCTAGCAGGGGAGAAACAAGTCAGCTACGAAACAGTATCTGATACTTGTGATACGTACAGTCTCCTGGTAAAATAGATCATTGAAGACCCGTTGCATTTTGCTGTCGTGCGTTTCGGGATCATACTCGGTTTCGAGGTCTAGCGCAGTCAAGTCAAAGCCTTCTGCTGCACCAGCGACTTTCTTAATCTGGGCGATCTTATCAAGAATCTCCTGCTTTTTCAACGTGTTCAACCTATCGCGCCCTCGCATGCGTTCTGCTTTCTCTTCCGCCTTTCGTGCAGCGGCGGTCTCTCTCGCTTGCTTGCGAGAAGTGTCTTCGCGACGCATCGATGTTCCGATATCACGGGCGTGAGTCAGAATTTCACCGCCAGACCTGTTGTGATGTAGGTAGTTAACGACCGGGCATTATGTCGTACATAGAAACCGAACTTACGCTTCCTCGAAACGGAAATTGTAGCGTTTCTCGAATTCTTCAGCCTTTTCCAACTCGTCATCGGAGCCATCATGATCAAGCATTATAGCATTGGAACCGCTGGCTGATGGACCAGGGGCGGGACCTTCGTCATCTTCCATGACAATCTCTTTGTAAGATGGAAGGTGATTAGACTTCTTGTCAAGCCAGCCTCGATTGAGAATGAAGCTGAGAATTTACAGGTTAGCTAGAGCTTTCTGAATAGTCCTCGCTAAAAAGCTACTTACTTCTTTAAGAAGTCGTCCTCAGCCTTTTGATCTGATATAGGAGCAACGCCGTCCGCCTTTGATTCAGGGCGCATAGCAAGGATCTTGTTCAACTCTTTCTCTCCAACATTTTCTAGCAAGAAGCGTTTATATTGATCTTCATCGTCGTCACTGTCCGCTCCATCACGCCGGACCAGCAGACCGTCTTCTTCGTCCGAGTCATCATCGCCGTCTGCATCATCCACAGCATTCAAGAATGCTGCTTTGGTCTCGCGCCTTAGTGCTTCCTCCTCTTGAGCAGGCGTTATTGTACTGGTTCCATTTTGGCCTTCCTCTTCATCAGAAGCGAATCCACTTGCAGCATTCGCCAGCAAGGCTCGACGCTGATATTCCTTGAGCTTCATTGGCTTGGCATTTCGTTTCTTTCTCTCAGCATTGACAGCCTTTAATGCTTGACCGAGCTTCTGTTCTTCCGCTATAGTACAGCCACCAGATCGTTGTATTTCAGCTAGGTGCATCTGTGGCTGTTAGGCCAAATTGACGACGGCCTTTCGAACTCACCTTGGAAAAGATTGCCTTCGCTATCATACAGAGCAGTATCTTTGGACTGGATGCGGCCTATCATCTTGAGAATTGCAGCATCGACTTGAGGCGTGACGAACTCGGCGTCAGAATCCTCTGATGAATAGTCTGTCTCGTCCTCGGAGTCGTCCTCTTCTCGGCCATACTTGTCCTTGACTGGCGCAGATCAGCAGCAGAGATGCATACAGCATCAGCATACGTTATTATCTCTCCTCTCAAGCCGTGCAGGTGCTTCTGTAGGCGGTGTCTTGTCCATAAAAACCTGGCTGCCAGTCGATCACAACTCACGCTTTGAAAGCTCTTCACGACGTTTCTTCGCTTCGTACTTCTCGGCAAAGTTCTTGTTGACGTTAAGAGATGGCTCTCCTTGGGCACCGCTCTGTCCTACTTCGAAGAGATCCATCTTGAGCTAATAGTCAGTTGGCTTGGATGAGATAGGTGAATCCATGCAAAGATCACGTTTTTTGCAGCTGGACGAAGATGCGAAGGCAGGAAATTGCTATCATCGGAACTGGGACAGCAGCTTACTGCGTATCATCCTTCCCACGCTATTAGACTGGTCCTACTACTTTAGACCCGCAGTGGTGTCTTCCAGACTCTGGGCTAGTTATTAGGCGGTGGCTACGGCCATCTGGAGCAACTCTCCGAGTCTCGCGCTGCTGAGCAGATCTCAACACCACAACAGCGAGAATGAGACTACTGTCATGCTCGAATGAGTTTCTGCTGCTTACGACTTCGATAAGTGCTATTGGCCTCACCTGGTCCAAGCGCCTGTCCGAAGAGCACAAAAGCCAGACTTTAATCGGGGTATGGGACGTGTCAGGTCGAAATCGCATCCAGTGAATCCAAAGAACATCGCTTCTACATCTCATCTTAGCGATACGAAGGAGATGTGATATTGAAATGATGCGTTCTCATTGGTATATAAAGCAGGTCGAAATGGGTATCGATGGCTTCTCTCATCCAGCACACCACCGGAACTACTACCAGCACCACCAGCACTTCCTTCATCTCGAGACCTCACCCAAGATCTACCGCATATAGTTATCCACTATACTTGAACAGATATCACAGTTCGTGCAAGTCTTTATAATGCGATATCAGCTCGTATTGACCTCTTCACGCTCGCATAGATGTCTCAATTCACTTCATCTGCCAGCCTCTATAACCTATCAGGCGCTGGTCGCTCTGTGTCGAGTGTAGATAGCTTCGGCTCAAGCACGCAGGTCTTCGAATGCTTCCAAGTTTCTACTTATGAACATACATCGACTATGGTAGCTCGGGTGGTACTCAAATCCAGCTTGGCACAACGTATCGCTGGTGCTCGAAAGCACAAGACATCTGCACAAGAAGCGAGCAAGTCCATAGAGAACAAGCTTGAGAGTGAGAAGCTTAAGCGTCAAGACAATATGACCAGAACAGAGAGAATCCAGGCCAAGTTCCTCGAGAGCGAAAAAGAATGGAAAAGGGATGCTTGCAAGGATACGGACAAGCGGATTGCTCAGTCCATCGCATCGCTGGGCCTCTGAGCTCAGTTCCAATATCATAAAAGCCAATCCGAGAAGCGTCCAGCATAATCCAGCAGTACTCGCATCTACCCAGCATGTTTATTTCCAGTATCATAGCCCTTTGTAGCATTGAAGCCGTTCTCGCATAACAGACCTTTGTCGTGGTCATCTGATCCCCGACCAAACATACTTCTGTCGCCCGAAAAGCAACATACTAACTTGCGAGCTGCTTGCTTTCTCGGATTTTGCCTGCTCGCTCTCACTTGCTATATTGAGAAAGATCCGCCAACTCGATCACAAGCGAAGCAGTCACTGATTGACATGTCACCTCGAGGCTCATCATCATCCAGCTGCAGACCGACGCGGCCGCGAACTACCATGTTCAAACCAGGCTCCGACAATGGCACCGGCCATAGTCATGGGCAGCGGGAGTACGAGCTGCTGGAAGGTGGTCAAGGTCGTTTGAACGGCGAAGGCGAGTGGGCATGTTTGGGAAAGCTGCCTGGACCGCTGGCATGGGCAGCGCGCAAGCTGGGAATCACCTCGAGACAATCTCTCTGGCGCAACGTCTTGCCTGTGGTTACCCTGCTTCTCAGCGCAAGCCTGTTCATCGTCGTTGCAGTGTCTACTCTGCGATACCTCAAGCTCTCTGGCATCTACCTCCCTTCATACAGACATATCCCCCCAGTCTCGCAAGCACAGATAGAAGCAGCTACAAGCCGGCACCTCACCAACGATCAATGTACGGATCTCTACCCAGGTCTGTTCGAGTGAGTAGTTCGTCCTACCTTTGCTTTGTCCGCCACCTCAATGCATTTTGCGGTAGCCCCTAATTTCGGATGACATGTACTGATGGATCACAAACAACTTTTGTTCACACAAATTCCTACAGTGAGGCAGACCGGATATCGCAATACTGGGAGAAAAGAGGAGGGATAACGCTCGCACAAGTGGACGCTGCTGCGGATCGCGGTCAGGTGGCACGTGTTATGGTCTACAACAATGAGGTACTTATTCGCTATTAGGATTATACCCCATGTATATACAAACTAACTTCTTCGACGCTTGTCCAGCTGTACGTCAAGCGTTTTGAGTGGGAGCGGCATTCGCGGACACGGTCAGCCTTAGCTCTCATCAACGACGCAATTCTCACATCAACCGAGCCCATCCCAGATGTCGAATTCGTTATCCAAACAGATGACCAGGTCCGTTTACATCTTCAGGGGTTTCTAGTGTGTGTAGTCGTCCCTTTCTGACACATTGTCGCATTTTCAGGGAGACGTTGGACAAATTCTTCCCATATTTTCTCTCAGCCGAAAGGCCTCGGCTAATTGGCTGTGGTTGATGCCAGGTAGGCGTTACCTGTCTTATCAGTTGTGTGTGCCTTCGTATTAAAGATTCCGATCCCCTTGTAGACTACGGTTTTAACGCTTGGCCTGAACCCAAGGTCGGAGCATATACCGAAGTTCTCCGCAAAGCAGCGAAGTGGGATGCCAAGATGCCATGGGCGGACAAGATACCTCAGCTCTTCTGGAAGGGTGCCTTTATGGTGGACGTTAGACGAAAGCTTGCAGATCTGGCAAGGGCCTACTCTTGGGGTGCTATCGAAGATGTTGACTGGCGGAATAAAGATACCGTAATGACCATGGACGAGCACTGCAAATACAAGTTCCTGGGTCATGTGGAAGGATGGTCATACTCTGGGCGGCTAAAGTGAGCTCACTGGCCTTCCCCGGAGTTCTGGACATCGGACTGACTCTCATTCTTGCTATGTTCAAGATATATTCTAGGCTGCAACTCGGTAGTAGTCGCACACGAGATGGAATACATCCAACATTTCCATCATCTCATTAATTCAACGATGGGTTCACCAAATCAAAACTTGGTAGTCGTACCAGGGCAAGACTGGAAAGATCTCCCAACCATCATGGACAATCTATTGGAAGACGATAAATTTGCCGAAGAACTTGCAAATCGACAATTTATGTTTTGGCAGCATTATATATCCAAGAAATCGATAGACTGCTATTGGAGATATTTATTCCGTAAATGGGCGGAAGTCCAGCGCTTTACACCAGAGTTAAAATATGGAGACACACCCTACGTGTCGTTCAATCTCATAGGAAAGACCTCATGGGACCCATATTAAAGCAGTCGTATTATCTCGTTGTACTGTAAGATATCTTGCTCATCTTAGCCCATCCGGGCATGTATTAGTACGTTCCGCATACACGGCAGTACTTTAGAATACTAGTTAGACATCATTGATAGCGCACCAGGTAGTGAACAAGCGTAATTATGTAAAACCAACTTTCTTAACGAAGCGTCGCCATGCCTAGCTCTTGCCGTCAGCTACTCGCGGGCGGTTGAGAGAGGACGACTCGAGTGGAGTCGAGCTTTCATCAAGCTGCCTGGGCTGTGGAAAAGCGCCGTCAAGCGGGATCTAGTCTTGATTGGAACTATGCCTTTCGTTGAATCATTGTCGCCTGGGCCTGATGAATTCGTCATTGCAATGCGGGCCCTCGAAAGAAGGGTACTGCCTAGATTTCGAGCACGATAGATGGGAATGCACTGTGTTGCGTTACTGCACCTGGGCATGAACGTCCCTGCGATTATCATTACCCCAAAGAAAGATGGTGAGTATGTTTCGAGATAGAACAGTAAACCTTGTTACAATCCAGAACAAAACAGAACAAAAAGCACTGTGAACAGGGAAGGTATGAGGAAGAGAATTATGAGGGGAGCAGCGATAGTATCGTTGCTGTACAGACTTTGCCATAAACAGCATCCAATAGGTGCGTCTTATTGCGATAGGTGTAGCTTGGTGTTAAGTGCGAGGGTTTACGAGCGAGATTCTAGATTGGGCTCGGACTCGCACACAATATAAGGTGAACATTTATGCGGCTGCTTCGACAGGCATATCTGTACCATTTTCTTTAACCTCTGTAGAGTCAGCAGTCTTCTCCTCCTCAACGACAGGGACAGCTTCCTCCTTCTTTGTCTCTTCCACTGGCTTTTCTTGCTCAGCGTCGCCGTTCGTTTGTCCCTCTGCATTGACTCCACCATTGATGCCATTTGTACTGGGTGCAGGAGCGGAGTCTTCCTTCTTTTCAGATTCTTCCTTCTTCTCCTCATCCTCTTGCATGACAGTCAAATCTCCAGCGTTTGTCTCGGCAGGAGCAGAGGTCTCTTCAGCGGCATCTCCAGATCCAGTAACTGGGGCTGCAGATGGCTCCTTGTTTAACATCCCTTTCCATTGCTCCATCAAGGCATTCGCCCGCTCCTTGATCTTGAATTCTGCTTCCCTGGGGATCTCCTCTGTCAATGCTGCCATCTTCTTTAAGACTTTGCCAAGCTTGGACGACTGTGTGCCGATGGGGATGATACCAGAATAGTTGGTCAGTAGCTATCCGACTCGATTTGCTAGTGACGAATATTAGACTCACCGCCAACCATTGAGGTTGCATGTCGAATGATTCCATCTCCTTGAAGGTAGTGTCATATTTAGGCATTTGCTGTAGTAGATGAGAAAGTCAGCTATCCGCTAGCTGTTGCAATCGATATACTCGCTTATGCGGATGCACGCACATCGGACTCGGGGAAACCCTTCGTCAAGAACGCTCTTTGTAGGAGTGCGCGCCAATTCTTCACAGTCTTCTCTTCTTCCGAACCATCTACAGGAGAGTGAACGCGTGATGCCGCAAGAGTCAGCCTATCTGCAAGGAGCTGGATTGGGAGCAACACCACTCACCTTCTTCTCCACCTGCAGCTGCACTGGCTGACTTTTCCTTTGTCTCCTTTGCTGCCTTGGCTGACTTGGGCTTATCGTCAGTCTGAGTAGTATGGAAGCATGCAGCAAATCAAAAGGGTAGATAGAGTGGGGAGGGCATTGATGGCGGAACCGACCAAGTAATGTATTATGCGATTGAGGCGTTTAACGGCGTATCAAGTGGGCAGATTTCGAAGTGATGAGAGGGTTTTGGCGATATCAACATATGAGGTAAGCGGGTATTGCCGTATCGGTGAGACGGGGAAGTTGTAAAAAGAGAGGATTGTGAAGCGCACGAGTGTCAGCATACGGCCGAACTCAAGACACTGGCTACCCTTCCAGATTCATGAAGCCCAAAGACCGAAGATCACGCACCTTTCTCTTCTTAGCAGCAGGTTCCTTCTTTGCCTTTGGTGCAGCTTCCTTCTTGGCTTTAGTAGCTTTAGGTTCCTTATCCGCAGCAGTTCTCTTTCTCTTCTTTCCAGCTGCAGTTTTCGTATCAGCATCGTCATCTAACATATCAACATCTTCTTGCTCCTCCTCTTCTGGTTCTTGTTGAGCGGCAGCATCCTTCTTCGCTTGCTCAGCTTCCCATTCTGATGGATCCTTGGCAATTTCGTATCCTTGTCTTAGCTTGCCTTGCTTCTTCTTCGAGTCTTCGCTAAGGTAGGCATCGATTATCTTTGGAGTGAGCTGACGGAGCTCTTTTGGGTATGCCCAGAAACTGTTTCACGTTACAACGGAATGGACGATGAGCAAAACGAGTCAGCGAAAGCACATCCTTGACGCGATGAGCGAGCCGTGACCTGGAGGAATAGTGGACATACTAGTCTGCATCGGGGTAGAATCTGACGCAGAAAGGTCTGCCAGCCTTCTGTCGTTGAGTAGCCTCAGGAGCCGAGGAGGCCTCGACAATCTGAAAGATCCCACGGCAGCAGCACGAGTTCCGAATAGCGTCAGCAAGAAGAACCTTTCGAGTGTTGCATTGTCTGGAACTAAGGTACACACCTTGCCTGGCCATTCAGGGTATCCCTTGATCTTTGTGAGGACGACATCTCCCACGCTGAAGTCGGCAGCGGTGGGAGCGGCAGGCTTGGACGCTTTCTTGGGAGGCATGGCTGGGTACGGTCCGCTTCGAGACTGGGTCAGTCCAGACGAGATAAGTGTGCAAGCAACAAGGCACGCAGACGGTTGTTCAGTAGCGTAGCGGCGACGAGGTAGGAAAGAAACGCGACCCGGGAACGCGATGGACGAGCATGAGCGGCGAGCGATAGAAGCGACGGTCAGCATTCGACACCCACGAGTGCAGGAATCTAGCTCGACTCACCTGAACTGCGAAAAGCTTTACCTTGTTATTAAGCGTGATTCGACTTGTAAGAAAGAAGGCGAAAGGCGGAAAGAGGAGAGCAGGCGGCAACTCGCTCAAAGTAGGAGAAGCGCGAAGGGTAATGGAAAAGTTCGATCACATTAATGGGTCATTACCATTTGAGCGGGACAATGGTAATGCTGTTGTTACTGATGACTGTCAACCGCAGGTATGCTAGTAGCAATGCTGACTAGCAGGTCGATACGCGAATTGCAAGTAGATGCCGAGGGAATAGCTGCATGGGCTTTTTGGATTGCATTGCCTTGCATCAGTGTCTATACTGCAGCTTGGAAGCGTATATGAATATATCCTCTCCGGTATGTGGCTAAAGAGCAGGACATTGTGCTATGACACCACAAGTAGTAGTTCTAGGTAAAGTATACCTCTCTTCCATCCGTCAAAGTACCCGACTCTACTGCTTCAAGGCAGTCTGGAGAGCCTCGAAGACCTCAATTTCCACGCGTGCTTCGGCTGCAATGTCGGTCGATAACATCAGCTTGTGTGACAAGGAATGCAATGAGTCGAGGAGTGTCGAGGAGTGGACGCACCTTTCTCGGCCTCGCTTCCGGACCCATCGACAACTCGTTGCGCTTCCTGTAGACCTGCTCGGACGGCCTAAAAGGAGGAAGGACATGATGTTAGCTCAACACCTCAAACTCAGCTTGCACGGGTGACGCACCTCTGGCGAGAAGTCCTCGATAGGGAAGGCCTCGACGGCGTTGATAGTAACGCTGTTTGAAGGGTGCTGTAGGTTTTACTCAGTTAGTATGTGCAAGTTCGATGTTGATGCCATAGTTCGGACCACGCACAATGCTGGCGAAGCCGCCGGATGCTAAAGAGGGACAGTAGCAGGATTAGTTTCTCCATGCTAATACGTACTTGCGTGACAGATCCACTCACCAAACCACTTCTTCGATTGACCGGCGCTCTCGATAACCTCGATGACACCTGGCTTTAGAGGCTCGATAGCGGGAACGTGGTTTGCTAGGATACCCATATCTCCAGAGACGGCAGCAATGTTGATTTGGGTCACTTCTTGGGATGAGAAGATGGCCTGTCAATTTATCGAAGACGAGCGCCGTGATCAATCAACCATTGGTTCGCGGGAGGAGAGAACCGACGGGCGGGAAAGTTCAGCCTGACAGCACAGCACACATTGGTGACAGCCTGATTGACGCACCTCGTGAGGAAGGACGAGAGACAGCTTGATCTTGCTCGAGTCGACTGCCTCTGCGTAGCCTCGTCGGAGGATGGCAGCAGCGCCAGGACGGCTGGCGGCGAGAGCAGCTCTGCGCGAGAGCATGGGGAGAGCCCCCCGAGCGACGGTGTTGCCTAGCATGGTAACAAGTGAGGTAGTAACGGGCTTGTCTAGTGCTTGCTGTGTGTGTATGGATTACGCCGGGTCGAGCAGAACAGAGCCAAAAAGCGACTTCTTCGAGCTTCTGCAGCTCTGATTTCGACGACGACGACGAACGACGATGAAAGCGAAAAGCAATGCACGCCTTGGAAGCACTCCAACCGCGCTGCAGGGGAGCACTCACGCACAGCTCGCCGACACGACACCACGCACCTGCTCCAACACACCTGCGTCCTGTCCAGTCCACTGCTCTGGGCCAGGCGCGCACACCACGCTCTTGCCCGCTGCCCGAGTCGTGGGCCTCGCGGATCAGCTGCAGGCCTTGATTGTGCTGGTGCAGCGGTGCACGACGATAGACGCACGACTGAGATAGGCAAATACGAAGGTCGTACACACGCTCTGCTGGAAGTGCGCTCTCTGACATCAACGAGCCTTCGAAGGGTAGTGCAAGAGCCGCAAGTCGTCAACTACAGGACACTCCCCTCGGTCAGAGGAAAACACTGCAACTATGTCCAATAAGGTGGTGGTAAGCATACACCCCTGTTCCTGTTCACAAACAGAACAGAAGCTGTAGCTCTGTTTCCCTTTGCGTTCCTTCCCTGCTCCGCCGTGGTCGTTGGTCTCGATGACAGCCCCAAACGTACAGAGCTATCATTGACAAGGTCATCAACTCTGTGAGGCCTGACTTTGAAGAGAATGGAATTGAAGAAGATGTGCTCGTAGCTTTACAGCAGGTTAGTCTTCTTCCTCCAAATCTACACTGGCATGGCACACATATTCTTTACAAAGCTAACGATTGAAACGCCACCATGTGAATAATCAATTTGAAAACACTCTTTCTCTTGGACCTGCTGTTTATCACGGATACACAACACACAGAGATGGGAGGCAAGACTAGCCTCTTCAAGAGTTGCCGATTTCTCCTCGGATCCGAGATTAGGAGCATATCAACGAATGCTACCCCCTGTTCCTGAAAAACTTCCTCAAGGCGACGATACACAGACACATCAGCAACAACAGTCCACCGCTTCTACTTCTGGAGATTCTACTGCTGGACCGAGCGTAGTTAAGAAGGAGGAAGCTGGAGAAGCCGCTGGAAATGGTACAAAAGCAGAGAATGGCAAGGTAAGTTGAGCCTCTGCTTTCACATATATTATTGCGAGGGATTCATCCTATATTGACATGTACACTTTCTATTCCTTGAAACACTCAAGAATAAAACCAAACCAGCATTAAATCCAGATTCAAACGAACTAAATTCAGATCTCGATGAATCAGATGATGATTTATTATCAGATGATGAAACTGGAGCGGATGAAGATGGATTAAATGCTTTAAATGGAGTAGGAGAAGGCGATGTTATAGTTGCAGTATATGAAAAAGTACAACGAGTTAAAAATAAATGGAAAATTACGCTAAAAGATGGAGTTATTTCCGCTGATGGTAAAGATTATCTATTTGGTAAATGTCAAGGTGATTTCGAATGGTGAACTCTATTGAGATGGAACTTAGACTATTGTTGGGATCCAGGATCAATATTCCGTTTATGATATCCAAGCCTAGGAAATGGTAAACTACTCTACCCTGCCCCTTTCGCTACGACGAGAACCCCATCGGTGTCAGTGTCAAAGGCAGACGAACAAACAAAACCGCAAGAGCGGAGCCAACGTTAGAGGCACTTCGTTCTATAAATACAAAATGTTGTCAACATAGCTAGTATTTCTCTGTCTCTCTCTCTCTCTCTCTCTTCATCAGGGATTAAAGAGCTGCAAAAAAACAAATGTAATGCTACAAGGGATGCAATCGTTTCGCTCAAATATGAGTGTTTGTTTCAATGCGTACTGGCGCTGCTTCTGACATGCCTTCTCGGAGCTAGATTATGTAACTTTTTGAAGGCGTCTTCTGTCAGACACCGACGACTATTCGATTCGTGGTGGATCAGATACAGCTCTTATGCAATCTGCTGCAACGTTATTAATACGCAGGTGTTATTCAAAGAGTCAAGTCGGCAAGCGACATGATTGTATTTGCCATAAATGGCGATAGAAAGTGTGTATTGCATAGTTCGGGCGAAACAGAAATGATCGAATGAAAGAGAGGTAACCTGACCAAAGAAGGGTATGAAAACAGTCTACTCGGTCCAAGCAGCCCTCTGTCCGTTGATCTTCCCTAATTCTCCCAGCCTAAGCATTTTGTTGCTTCTCAGCACGATCTCACTAGAAGAAGCTTATGCGGAGAACTTCTTAGCGGTGAGAGTGAGGTGAGAAGAGAACTCAGAGTATGGCTCCTCTGGTAGCTCGAGTCGTGGCCATAATTCAGGGGTGAGGATATGGTAAGTTTGCGAGATGGCAACGAAGGTGGCCTTGAGGAAATTCTAAAATGAAAAAGCAAGTACGTTAGCGATAAGCAAATAAGCTATTATGAACGCTTTGAGTAATGCATGACTTACGCCCATGGTGGATGTAGCACCGCGCGAAGCAGTGTAGCAATCTTCGACACCAGCGAGCTGTAGGATTCGCTTGGATGCTGGTGCGGCGACGAGACCTGTTCCTCGTGGAGCGGGGATGAGCTTGATGGTGACGGAAGCGCACTTGCCCTGGGTCTTGGCTGGGATGGTGTGTGGCTCTCCGAGCTTGTTACCCCAGTATCCTAAGATCACAATCTATCAGTCCTTGATACATTCAAGCTTTACGTTTGAGCTTGTCTCACCTCTTCGGACAGGGACGACAGCGAGCTTGGCGAGGATGATAGCACCACGAATAGCGGTAGCTACTTCCTTGGCGCACTTTACGCCTAGACCTAGATGACCATCGAAATCACCAATGGCGACGAAAGCCTTGAAGCGTGTTCTTTGACCGGCACGAGTCTGCTTCTGGACGGGCATAATCTTCATAACCTCATCCTTGAGCTTGGGCAGGAGAATGTCGATGATTTGGTACTCTTTGACGGGGAGGGAGAAGAGGTAGATCTCCTCGATGGACTTGATCTTGCCGTCCTTGACGAGTCGGCCTAGCTTGGTGACGGGGACCCTGTAAGCGAGGTGATAATTAGTGCTATTCCAAGACATATTTCCGGTAGCTAGCTAGCTAGCGAGCGAGCGAGTGGATAATAGCGACGTTGCGTATCTTGCTGTGAGCGTAGGTTCACTTCGATGCGGGTTTGCTGCTGTCCATCTTTCCTGTCAACGTTATGCATGTTCACATCTCCAATTGACGATCCATCTAGCCTTCCCGAAACGTAGAGTACCGGCGTCGTCCACTGTCCAATGTCCGTATCCACTCGCGTCGCTTGGCTCGCTCGCTCGCTTCGTCCCGCTCGTCAACTCACCACTCCTTCTCTTCGTCCTTGCGTCCACCGCGTCTTCCACGGCCTCTGCCACCACGACCGCGGTCAGCACCACGGCCTCTTCCACCGAATCCACCACGAGCTCCAGCTGGAGCGACTGCTGCTGCGTCTGCCATGATTGTTGTGTGGAGTGTTGCTGGATCCTGCTCTTGATGCGAGTCTCGACCTGGAGGTGTGCGCAATGAGCCGTGTCCGTCGTTGATGCTGAGAATCGTCGGCGAGTTGCGGCGTGCAGCTGAAATAGGGGCTGGAAGAAAGCGGCAGGGAAGGCTCGCCTGAGAATGGCGGACAGTATCAGGGGCGGAATGGAGAGAGAGTTGGCAGCTGTACGAGGACATACTAGCACTGTGTAAGATATATGCAATGTACACCAATTGCTTGCACACTCTCACAGGGTGTATTCCCCGACCTGCCCGTCTGTGCCACCTGCAGCACCCTGGTGCAGCTGTATTTGCCACATTCCACGGCTGAGCTGGCCAGGCAAGCGCGAGTGGCTGACTCTGGCGCATTCTGTCGCATCGGCGCAAGTCTGCTCCATTCCATCCACCACATCCACACCACACCACCCACAACCCCCAGAGGTGAGCAGCATTGCATTGGACACTACACACACACCACTGACCACCTGCCTTTCTTCCCCCGCCAATTTGAACCATCTCGCTGCCACCCAATCCCATCGACCAACTCACAACCCAACCAACCAACACACACAGAACCCAGACACGTTGGCGGACCATGTCGTCGAATCCAGAAATACCAAATTCAAATCATAATAACAGTATACGCCTCGACGGAGGTGCCGCTGTCTGCGGCGCACCTCTGTCTGATGGGGCTTCATTCTTCAACGGGTGAGCACGCATCCACTTCGAGAGCAAGAAAGAAGGTCAAGCGAGGTGGACGGATGGGACATGCTGGGAGGCAAGGAAGGAGGACGAGAGAGCATGTTATGGTCTGGGGGGATGCTGTATGGCTGTACTAGAGCTGTCAACTCTCAAGCAGTCACACCCGCAGCCAGCCAAGCATGCACTCGAATCAGCTCCCGCCAAAGAAGCCTCCCATTCATCCCCTCGCTCAATGGCCGGACACACCACACACACCATACTGACATGTCTGCCCTACGTCTACAGCAGCGCATCTACTCTCCCATCGTGCACTACGATGAGCGCAAAGGCTCAGTGCTGGCCCTGGTGAGTATTGCCCTGTCGCGATCGCTGGATTCGGCGCACGTTGCTGACTGGTGTCGTCTACAATCCACTCTTTCCCTCCTGCTCGTCAATCGTGTCAAATACGAATTACTGCCTTCGACCATGTATCGACGCATTGACCCGCCGTTATCCTTGTCCGACCTACTTGCATCATCTGCCGCACCCATCAACAGACGTCGGTCAAGCACGAAATGCCTCCCTTAAGGCCTCGGGAGGTGCACTCGGAAGTGAGAGATCCGCGTGCTGGGCCAAGTCCGGTAATGGTCAATCTACAATGACGGTCAACTCTATCAACAAGTCCAACAATGCCACTCTTCGATCCGCTGCTCCTGTTCATATTGAACTAGGCTCGGTTCAAGGTCTAGTTGGGTCTGAAGGATTCGGTCAAATCAATAACAATGGTATCAACAATGTCAACAACAAGAACAACAACAACCAGGAATTCATCACATCAACCTATCCCCCCTCACCTCCCCCAAGTGACGCTGCTCAGCTCTCTGGCGAATCGGCAGCAGCCAAGCCTCTGACGATGGCGAATGTCTCGACATTCTCCACCGCAGCAGCTGCTGCTACTGTCGTTGGTGGATCTCCCTTTTCTGCCATCTCCACATCCCCTACCACGGATGAGGATGATGCGGAATCATCAGAGGGAGAAGGAGACTCTGCATCCGAGATTTCATTCTCTTCGGATTCATCAAGCTCTTCATCTATTGCTGCCTCGAACAAGGATCACCAATTCTTGGCATCAGTCTTTGGTCCCACCTACCTCGACTCTTTCTCCAAGCTTGGCGTTCAGGTCACCCTGCCTACCCAGGATGTCTTCCCTGCCGAATTGGGCTTGAAAGGTTCCGCTGTACTATCTGCTACCCAGCATGGTACAAAGACAGCCTATCTCTGCCCAACAGACATGGAAAAACTGGACAGCCAAACTCTGGTTGATTTATTGGAAATCGCAGATGAAGATTTGGAATGCTCGGCCCTTGTCATTTGCCTTGAACGTAAAGGCAATGATGAGGATGAGACGCTAGCTGAAACCCTACATGCTCTTATGTATGTTGGTGGATCTATCGTAGCACCAGATGCAGGTGTTGTCAAGTATGATTCGGACAAGTACATCCTCGTCGGATTGGACCTCTAGATTCATATGTATCAGTTACAGCAACATCATCTCGCCTCCTACTCCTATCTCAAGTCGATTCTTCATTGAATCCTCTCAATTCACATACACTCTCTCTCGCAACGTCACTCGTGGTTCTCGCCTCTCGACATACAAACTTCAATTACATCTCTACACTCCTGTACTCCTCATTCTTCTCTTACATTGACTGGTTCTTACACATTTCTGCAAAATCTCGACTCTTATCCACCTTTTTCCGGCCCTCCTATGAATGTGCGCGTTATTTACAAATAAACTTCCAAACAGAAAAAAAGAAAATCATATTTAAAACATATTCGGATCGTTTCATTCAAGGAGATTACAATAAAGCGATATCACT
The DNA here is from genome assembly GCA_022835595.1 of Cystobasidium ongulense. Lineage (NCBI taxonomy): Eukaryota > Fungi > Basidiomycota > Cystobasidiomycetes > Cystobasidiales > Cystobasidiaceae > Cystobasidium > Cystobasidium ongulense. The sequence continues at coordinate 829,427 of BQUP01000004.1, forward strand.
TCAATTGCCTGTTCTCTTTCCTTATCTGTTACTACATTGGATTAAAAGCTTTTCTGGAAAGGTTTACTTCTTTGACACCAAGCTTGTTTGATAAATAATACATACAGTAAACCCCGCATGTTCTCTCCCCTCTTCTCTCTCGCTTTGATTACACATTCCATTTTTACTTACTTAAATGATGAAAAAGACCCATAAATATTACCCCCCGGAAAACTACAAACCCACAAGGGCAGACTTGACTTTTCTGCAGCTATCGGCCTGTCTCTGCTTGCTATCTTGCTCCTTGCATTTGCTGTGCATTCATTGCCTGGCGCCTACAACGACATACCTTGATTCAGCCAGGTTTCCGAGCTCGTCGCTGGAACGGCCTAGGTGAGGAACCTGCAAAACCGGGCGATGCTGAACCGTGATCTGCGTATCTGTTGTGTCAGCTCTCACGAGGGTGATTGCTATATCCTGTACTTGTTCACAATAGCTTCTCGCTGTCAGGGAATTGCAGGTGGCGCTGAAGGTTGTTTACGCGCGCGCGTCTGTTTTGACTCGAAGCTTTTCACCGCTTAGAAGGTTGTTACTCTTCCACCTAATTGAGAGTCAGCTACAGCAGACATCACCTTCATCGCAAGTGCTAGCAATTCGAAATGACTGCATCACTCGACCCTTCCACCAGCTTGGCCGCTGCATCCTACAGCGTCAATGGACACGCGTCAACACCCACCAATGGATCGCACGTAGCTGCCACAAATGGAAGCCGAGTAGAACTACAGCACGAAGAGATGCAGTACTTGAACCTGATCTCTGATATAATGGCTAGAGGACAAGCTCGGGTAAGCTTGTCGTTCAATGCTTCGATGCCTGTATGGCGTGTCTGTTAACAAGATTCTAGAAGCTGAAGTTATGACCTGTTCTTCTGATGTACATTACAGCCCGACCGCACTGGAACAGGAACAGTGTCGCTCTTCGCCCCTCCATCTATGCGCTTCTCATTGTCAGATATGACTCTCCCTCTCCTCACTACAAAACGAGTCTTTACACGTGGAGTCCTCGAAGAGCTCCTCTGGTTCGTACGCGGCTCGACGCATAATAAGCTTTTACAAGATAAAGATGTTCATATCTGGGATGGAAATGGTTCAAGAGAATATCTTGACAAGATAGGCTTGAAAGATAGAGAAGAAGGCGACCTTGGACCGGTCTATGGATTCCAATGGAGACATTTTGGTGCGAAATATACTAGTGCAGGTGCAAACTATTCGGGACAAGGGGTGGACCAACTTAAGCAGTGCATAGACAAGATCAAGAATAATCCTACCGATAGAAGAATCATCATGAGTGCTTGGAATCCAGCAGGTGAGCCAATGCTTGTTGACACGCTCGCCACAAACAGCGGCAAACACTTCTTTACCGAACGAATGCTAATCATTCGATTTGGTATACATAGACATTCCCGTCATGGCTCTACCACCATGCCACATGTTCTGCCAATTCTACGTTACTCTACCCACTTGCGAATCTGAAAAGCCAAAACTCTCTTGCTTGATGTATCAACGCTCGGCGGATCTAGGATTAGGAATTCCCTTCAACATTGCTTCATATGCTCTACTTACACATATGATGGCTCGTGTGACGGGCACAGAAGCTCATGAGCTCGTCATGCAACTTGGAGACGCTCATGTTTACAAGGATCACATCGATGCCTTACAAGTCCAAATTACGAGAGAACCTAGACCTTTCCCCAAATTACGGTGGGCTAGAGAAATAGAAGATATTGATGATTTCAAATTCGACGACTTTATCGTCGATGGATACAAGCCACATCCTAAGCTGGAGATGAAAATGTCAGTCTAGTTGTTTAGCACTCTTATTTCTTTAAAATATAGTCTTTGGCGTATGAGAAGTAACTCCAGCATTGAAGCCAGTCAACCTGTCGTGGTATTACCGTTGTATACTAGCTCGAAGTTCAACCGCAATCATCTCGTTCGAGTTTCTTAACTTGTACAGTACTTTTATTCATACAGTCGATGTTCGCTCTAATATGGATACAAGTATGCTATCAAGAAACACAATGTAGTTACAATCGCAACTACGCGGGAGTATGCTGATAAAGACGTGCAGGATATCGTAAGTCATGGGTCTCCAAGCAAATCATTATTATTCGACTGTCTCGCCGCGGATAGTGAGGGAGCCCGTCTGCCTGCTGTTCCATTAGCTGGCATTTGACTTCGCAGACTCGCGGATGACCGACTTCTACTATGTAATGCTCTCTCATTGCTAATGCTTGTACGCTGCTGATGCCTGCTTTGATATTCTTTTGCCATTTGCATTTCAGTCTCTAGCTCGCTCGTTGCGAGCCAACCGCTATTTGATGCGTTCTTATCGCCCATTAAACTTGACACTAGTCCTGCACCAGCTGACGAAATATACCTGCCAAGAGACCCTGGCAGGCGCGGTAGTTGAGTACTATTCTTGTTCGACAATGCGGATATTGGGGCAGAGCTCTTTGAGTTCTTCCTCGTTCTGCGTTGTGAGATTGCTGACAAACTTGAGGTGCTTGTGCCATTGGTGGGTGGTGGATTTGTGCTAGGACTTGGATCAAATGGACTTCTGGGCCGCATGCGCAAGTTCGTCGATGTGCTCGATGGGGCACCTAGGCGGTCGCTAGAAGGCAATGAGGTATCAAGGGAAGTTGAAGAATTGCTCACTACCGATCCGTGAGATGGCAGATCTATAGTGTCTTCTAGATTGTCTACGGAAATGAGGGGAGATCTCCCCTGCGACCTGGAAGTGTTTATTGTTGACGAGAATGGCTTGCTTATATTTGTGCCCGCAATTTGCACAATTTGTAAGGTCTTCTGCAAGGTACTCGTAGATTCCGTAGGTTCCTTTGGTGCGTCTGATCTGCTGGGCCGAATTGGACTCCCGTTGGGCCGATACGGTGAAGAAGCAAAGTCTTGGGTCCCGTTAAGATCAGACAAATCCGGTTGACGACCCAAGCCGTCATCGGAATCTCCATACTCGGAAGTCGTACTAGACAGGTAGTTAAAGTGGCTGGAAGCTGAAGCTTGCCGTGTATGGTCGAAACTCGACCTTTGAGAGGAAAAGGGTGAACCGCTATTCGAGGTTGGATCTGAGTCACGATAGGGTGTCAGAGGACGTGGTGTCTCCGCTAGAGCTTCCAGCCGAAGTGAGTCCGACCGGGAACGACGTGACGCAGGTTGAGTGCTATTCCTGCCCACCATTGCAGAAAAGGATGGAGCCTCCGGAGCTCTGGACTGACGCATATAAAGCTGAACTTCGTCCTCTCCTGATCTCTGTACAAATTCTACATCTTTACTAGGCGGCTGCTTGCAAGCGTCAAGAGGAATATACAAGGTCTTCCTTGGATAGATTGGATCTTTAGCCCATATTTTGTTGGCAGACCGAATAGCGGGTACCTTCTCGTTATGAACGCAGAACAAGTATCAGTATATAACCGAACTAGCAGTCCATCGTGGTCGCTTACGGTGCATCCATATAGTAGGGCAAGTCGCTGGAGGGTATCGCCTTCTTCCACTGGATGAAGCAGAGCTTCACGGCCTCTCGGCCTACTCTTTGAATGGCTTTCTCTTCCTAACGGGTCGTTTGAGAATGGGTCGTCTTCTATCGCTCGACCTTTGCCTTTGATGCTTAATCGACGCAGCTCGTCCAGGCTCCGCCTTGTATCATTTGGGCCGGCAGCTTCGGTCGACAAGCTTTCTTGACTTGTATTCGTAAAGGACAATGTATCAAAGCCGTTTAGTAGGCCATTTAGACCGGTCGATGTGAGTCTGAACAAGGTAGGGCGCGTAGCCTCGGGGTTTATATGCCCATTGCTGGGCTTCGCAGGGCTCGTGCTAGCTTCGGGAAACGAGCCCAATTCTGGAGAGGCTTGGAACAGAGGATTAGCTGGCAGGCTTGGTTTGAGGACTTGTTGTTCGCTGGCAGGCTGCGCCGACGCATCTACTGTTGCTGCTGCGCTATTGCTGCTGCTGCTCGATGACGCTGCCGGCAGCCATGGATTGCTGTCGGCGTATTCGCTGGCAGCGTCTTCATTGCCGGCACTACTTGGCGGCCATTCCATCCCATTAATGCTACCGTGGAATCATGTAGGATAGTATCAGTTTGACGTATGAACGACAAGCTTGAGTCGAGCGTGTGGAAGCTGTCAATGTCGATCGTCCACAGCGTCGCCGGCATGTAAGGACTGCCAACGACTGCACCGCTCAGACTGACCGTCGTGCTCGAGTGATAGCATGCAATTGCTCCCGAGCGAGATACTGCAAATTCAAGATGCGCTGCTGCACGATGATGGAGACGCCGCCGCACGCGACCTACTTGACGAGCCGGACTTCTCGGTCGAAGACACGTTGAATCAGCTGCTGGAAGATGATTCTGGCCAGCAAGACCCTAATGCAAGCTATGAAGACGAGCCCAGTACAAGCAAGAATCCATATACACGCTTAGACACGCTCCAGTATGCCATCCAGGATCGCGTGCGTGCACACCGGCGGCGGATGGACCAACTCAATCGAGAAATAGCAGCTGCCCAAGCAGAAGACACAATGTCAGAGGCCCAGGAACAGATAGCGGAACTCTTCACACAAATACACCATCTACGTTCTGGGGCAACGGAATCAGAGATCATTGTCCGGGATATCACGCGCGAGATTAAGAATCTCGACATTGCCAAGAAGAACATAACTAGTAGTATTACTGGTATAAAGCGCTTCCAGATGCTACTTGTCGCCTTTGATCAGCTACAGAAGCAGCAGCTTCAAAGTCGTAGATACAAAGAGAGCGCGCAGGCTTTATCGGTAAGCTGTTGCCACCGCGAATGCCTTAGCACAAGCTGAGAGTGCTTGCTGTTTGTAGACTGTCAAGGAGCTGGCTAGCCATTTCCGTTCGTTCTCGTCAATTGATAGGATAGCTAGTGTCCTTCAAGGCATACAGCGGATACAAGGGTCAATCAGATCTGAAATCATGAAAGACTTCGAAGCGGTGTAGGTTTGCACCTACATGCATATAAGCAGTCCTTCGCTGAATAGACTTGTCTGCTTCAGCCTGGGTCGCTCACGGGATGGCACTGTTTCGAGTAATCCGGAAGGCATTACCATCAACCAGCTCAGCGATGCTTGTTTGGTAATTGATGCTATTGGCGAAGATGCCAGGTAGGTGCCAGCAATATGAAGATTACAATGAACATTGCTAAATCTAGAGATCACGCATAGACGAGATCTGCTTGAATGGTATTGCAATCTGCAATTGAGAGAATACCGGCGCATATTCAGACCGTCGGAAGAAGCTGGGCAATTAGATAATCTGTCAAGACGCTTCGCCTGGTTCCGAAGACTTATCAAGATGTATGAGGAAGAACAAAGTAGGATCTTCCCAGCAACCTGGAAGATGCCGGCTTGTCTTTGCGGTGCCTTCAGCGCTGCTACCAAGTGTGTTGGAAAAGCACGCGACATTTCGTTGGCACGACTGATAGAGCCTTGCTTTCTCAGAGACGATCTCAAAAGCGTTCTCGTCCGAGTCGCTTCGGGCTTGACCGTAACTAAACTCTTGGAAGCTTTGAACGCGACGACAGAGTTTGAGGTAGAGATGGCAAGGAAGATGGGCACGCCGGTAAGTCCCACATCGCTTCACGAATGATGTGAAACTGAGCTCACGCCCTCTTCAGTTTGAAAAAATAACCAACCTATCGCCAATCACACATGGGGCGCCTATAGTCTCAATTGCATCCGTCTTCGAACCATACTTTGGTATTTTTGTCGATGCACAAGATCGTACCCTATCTGATATGATCAATGGCTGGCGGAATCGCAAAGCCTCCGCTGAAGTGCATCGAGACGGAGAAGGTGAGGACCAGACTAGCAAAACTACAGGCATTCTACCTTCCAGTACCGAGCTCTTTTACTTCTATCGAGAGACGCTGGAAAGCTGCGCCAAGCTATCGACAAAGTCCGCCTTCTTGGAGCTGTGTAATGTGTATAAGAAGTGGCTGAAAGTGTACGCGGAGGAGGTCTTAGGCGGGGCACTTTCAAAGTGAGTCAGGTCATGCTGTCTCAGTTGGGCTGCACGCTAAAATTGCTCCTAACTAGAACCGACAAGCGGTCCATTGAAGGTCGTTTAAATCGTCAAGAGGTGCTGCAGGCATGTTCCGTCTTGAACACAGCGGACTATTGCGCCGAAACAACCTTGCAACTTGAGGAACGTCTCAGACAGAAGATCCACCCGGATTTTGCAGATCGCGTCTCTTTGGAGAACGAAAAGGAGTTGTTCTCGACGTAAGCCCTACTACCCACCATATTGCTGTTCAAGGAAGAGCCTGACAGATTATTGCTCCCAGTGTCACGGCTACCGCGATATTGGCCTTACTCAAGGAACTCGAATTCTCTTGCGAGCCCGCTTTCAACGCTATGTTGAGATCACCTTGGAAGGAGAATCCCATTGTATCCTCGGATTCGCAGTACATTGTGGATCTCACAGATGCGATCACTCGTGTATCCGATATTGTGAAGACCGAAGTTGAACACCGCAAGTATTATCGTAGCTTTTGTGACAAAGCTGTTGGGTGAGTCTCGCAATAGGTAATGATAGAGTTTGACTAAACAGATTGTACAGCTTGATTCTAGCACGATTTACCCAAAGTATTGTTAGAGCTAGACCGATCTCGACGACTGGAGCTGAACAGGTGGGTACAGATAGCAGCCGTCAAATTTTTATAGTAGCTCACATGCTCTCTGACTATCCCATCATCAGATACTCCTGGACGTTCAACGCCTGAAGAGCTGCCTCCTACAATTACCGAAGCTTGCTGGGGAAGGAGCTGGATCAACGGCGTTAGCGTCGTGAGTAGATCATGGCTGCCAATCCCTGCAAAATAAAATGCTTACTTGGCATTCTGCAGGTACAATCGAATGGTAACGAAAGGCTTGAGCAAGATTGACATTCTGCTTCAAGTGATGATGTGTCCGGAAAATCCAGCAGAAGCTTTTGTCGACCATTATCTAGTCTTGATTCCGTGCCAGTCATTCTCAGATTTCCAGAAGATGCTCGACTTGAAAGGTGTGCGCAGGACCGAACAGAACAACCTGCTGGATATCTTCCTCGCCAAGACGTCGCTACTGCGGGATTTGTCGGACTCCTCGGTGTTGACAAGTATAGAAATGGATGCCTCTACACAAGCGACAGCAGCAGGTACCAATACGAGCGGAACTTCTCTCTCGGCGTTCGGTGGTCTTCAAGGTGTCTCCTTCTCCTCGCCGAATTCAGCCCTGGCCCACAATCTCAATACCTTTATTGGGAGTCTCCCGGCCTTACCGGGTCACTCATCTTCGCTTTCTATGAGCAGTGCTCCTTCACGCAGTAGCACGCCCCAAATGGCACGTAACAATTCGGATCAAGGTAATAACAATGCTGGGAATGCCACCTTTGGATTCAAGAAAATCGGCCGACTTTTCACCAAGGATGCACAAAAGTAGCAGGTCTTCGTTCTCTTCTGTTGTTGTAATGGTACATTACTGTCTGCCAACCTTCTTAGTCATACCCGTAGGAATAGATCAAGTCAATCATCGTTGGTAAAGTTGGTGAGTTGTGATACGTTGCCTTCAACGCTGACTTGCCCTTCGTTTGCATCAGAGTCTCTTGGATGGACAGCATGGCACACTCATACTATCTATGTCTGCGCTAGTCCACTTATAATCGTAGCTGAGAGAGTATTAGGTGTTCCATGCTGTCCATTCAAGAGTTTTTTTATTTAAACAATGGTAAATAAGGCCGATTATGTGAATGATTTATTTCTAAGATTGTATTTGAGTGGATTGGCAGCGATGATCTATGTCGCCTACAATCGATCAGCGAGAGAGACGGCATTTAAGAAGCGAGCATAAGCGGGTCAGTAATTAATTTGTCTTCCTGGTCCATCAAACAGCTAATGATGCCACCAGCAAGAAATAGACGCTGAAATCATTTGCACCGCCAAACAGGTCCGTATGTGGATGCAATGTACCATTACAGCAACAGAAGAGAACGAAGACCTGCAAGTTTGTGCATCCTTGGTGAAGAGTCGGCCGATTTTCTTGAATCCAAAGGTGGATTGCCAGCATTGTTATTGCCTTGATCCGAATTATTACGTGCCATTTGGGGCGTGCTACCGCGTGAACTTGGCGGTATTGCCTTGAGATTTACCAGGCCCAGGTCGTATCAGTAGTGCAACACCAGATCTGATTCGTCTACAGTAATGGCTGTTTTCTTGCGTTTGCGTGGATCTCCTGGAAGTATATGCAAACATACGCCTTCGGTTCGGCGAAAGGTCCCCTCCGGCTGGATTGCTCAACAGGGACGGGCCTTCTTTTCACGAGGCAAGGAAAGATCTTTATGTAGACGAAGGCAAGGGGAGAAGAGACAGCAGCGAGAAGAAAGCTTCGTGGATCTCAATCTGAAAGGGTTGATCGGCAAAGTTCCCAAGTGAAGGAATCGGACCTGCAACACTCAAACCACAAGGAAGTTCAAGGGAACAAAAGGATGGAGGGTCAGACGCACTGACATACGATGCGAGCTTACACAGCTGGCCTCTGTAAGTACTCGGCCCGCCCACTAGTCGTCCCAGAATTTAGCCGGTGGCGACAAAAACTTTGTAAAAGCTTTCTACACCCCCACAGAGGTGAGAGATGCAAAAGAGAAGGAAACCAATAGACCACTACGGGGCTCGAACCCGCGATCTTCAGCTTTGTACAAATCGCATTGATTCATCGTAGGCTGACGCCGTACCATTTGGCCAAGCGGCCAGCTTGTGCTGGTTGATATCCAAACGTTGGCCTGATACGCACAGTATATGACCACACAGGTGAGCGTATAAAGCGTCTAAATGGCATACAGTGTTGTATCTTGACTTTTTTACTGGTACCTCTATAGCCGTGACTTGGTGCAGGCCGGGCCCAAACCGACTCTTTCCTATGCCTTCCTCCACCTTCTAAGTTCATCGACACCCTACATTCATATCTATGGAAGCCAGACGACGTGTCCTCCTAAGCATATCCTTGTCGCAGAGGTCGACCAAGACAGAAACTCCATTAAACTTCGAAGATAATCAAGCACAGCATGATGTGTCTTTATCTCGCAGCAGCAAGAAATCGTCTGAGACCATGTATATGGCTGTTCACGCGAAGAGACAGAGATCAGAGGGAAATGTCAATTGTTCAGGTACTGCATACTCTCGACACTTGCTGTCTTTTTTGGTCAGCCTCAAGCCGTGCCTCCGATCTGAACAAAAGCAGGCCGACTTGTCTGACACCTTTGTGCTTCGGACTAAGTCGCATAAGTGTATCTACAAATTATGCACACTGCCAGTGCTAGGTCGAGCTGCACACGAGCTTGTTCAGACGGCTTCTATTGCCTACCACCAGTCATAATCGTGAACAAGACGTCCAACGACACCTTATGAAGCTACCAAAGTTCATCTGTCCAGTCAAGATGCTTCAACGAGAGCAGCTTATGAGCACCTAGCACTTAGCCAATATCTGAATTATGGCAAGGAACGGTTCACAAAACTCAGTTCGTCGATGCGAATATGCCTTGCTTCCGCTGCCCGTCAGGGTTTGCCTATGCTCCGTCCATAGCTTCTCCAGCAACCTCACCGGCGCCTGCTCGCTCAGCAGAGGGATCGCTGCAGAAGGCCAATCTAGGAGATAGCCATTTTACATACAAGCCATCGGACAAGCTCGTTAAGAAATCGTGCGGACGTGGACGAAGTCTTTCCAGATAGTATTGTGGTTATTGTGAGGAGCTGATAATTCCGAATCATGGCAGTGCAAGCAACTAAGCTTCTCTTCTCTTCTATTTCCCCAATTTCGTGGAAACATCCATAGATATCCACTACGTGTCCGTGATCATGGAAGACCGTGCTGCTGATCAAGGATATGCCTTCCGCCTTCCAACGGCCTATGCCTTCCAAAAGGTATAAAAGCACAGCCTCCAAGCTGGGTCATCTCTTGTCTTCCCAATTAATTATCAAGTAAATATTCCACTACTACCTAATTATATACTCCCCGGCAGCAAGCCTATAAACAATCGCATACAAAGCGAAGGTCCTCAAACAATATCCGAAGCAAACATTGCAACCTACGGCAATCCCGAGTTTTGAATGTGATCCGCCTGGCATGCGTAATAGGCAGCTGGGACGAGGACATGGGAGGCTATCTCAGCGGATAAAGATAGTACCCGAGCTTTCATTGGTGGTAGACTGGCCAGAGGATACTCCAGAAGCCGTGAAGGCAATATACCTCAGGGTACTAGAGACGCGTGGAAAGCCCGGCCAGACGCTGGTCACTAAGGCCTAGGCGTTCTGCCAGAGCGTCACCAACTATTTGAGTGACAAGACCGTCGCTAAGGCGTGGTTAAACTACAAAGATAAAAAACCCAGGTGGTCTGGTGAAGAAGCAGCTCTTCGAAGCTGCCAAGCTGTTCTGTTATAACGAGACGCTCAAGGAGCTGAAGACAGTGGCAAGACTGGAAAGCCATCCAAGCCAGTCCTTATGGCTGAAAACTGGAGTGAAAGCTTCCTAAAGCTGCACATTAGTGAGAAAGGCCGCCATAGGAGCGAATCTAAGACATTCGGTCTTTACGACGCCGAATATGGATTTGGAATGTCTGAGGACATTATTAAAGCTTTAATGCTAACATGCGAAACATGCAATCCAGGCAAGGCAGCCAATGCCACCAAACAGATCAAACTGTCAATCTCTGCGGACCGAAAGGAAGCCGCACAGGCGTTTAGTTGGAAGCCAACTCTCACGCAAGATTTGTCTGCTTTACTGGGGATAGTAGCAAACAAGGACAACTCCGAGCAATCACTGTTAGCTCGAGTGCTGTTCTTCGATTACTTTGTCTTGGAGTTGTTCGTCATGGACAAGACTCACAGAAACAGCGTTAGTGCTTTCGCACTAGACATGCTATACGACCAGATCTGCAAAAATGCGCAGTATAATGGTAAGATTGTACCGGACATGGCCATCACTCCAATGTGCAGGATGAGCACACTTGTCAACACTGCCAGGGTGGAAGTCGTTGCTTCAGAGGGAGCTTCCCGTCAAGGCTACTATTATTGGGGTCTCAAACCCAGAGATGCGGACGCAATGAAGGTTTTGAAAGATCTACAGAGATGCCTGGGAAGCACTCACCAGGTACTGAAGACTCGCAAAGCTTAAAGCTATCACGTTCTTGTTTGTTTCAGTGGAGCTGCTTGTCCCAATCTGTAATGTCATGCACGAAATGGAAGTGATTGATAGCGAGTTCGGTGAGTTGCCCCTGGTCTTACCTATACTGACAATGACGACCGTCTAAGCTGACCTCGATATGATAAAGGCCTCAAAGACTGTAGAAACTTGTCTCACTATTAGCCGATTCAAAAACGACTCAAAAAATGATTTAAGAAACGATTTCAAAAACGATTTCAAAAACGGGTCTCAAGCCAAAAGAACAGGCCTCATCAAATAAAACTTGCTCTTGCCTTCGATATCGAGTCATGGCATATCTGTTCGAAGCAAAAGGAATCACGTACTCTTAACACTTTCCTCTTGTAGTCAAACTGCAATTGTCCATTTCATGCTCTTTGTAGCTAATGAAGCTTGTTTTGAGTAAAACATTATGCTAACTGACAACGAGACGAGGAGATAAAAGCTAATAAGAGAGAGTAACGCATGCTTTTGTATATATGCTGCTGTATCTTTACAAATTAAGAACGAGAAAGGAAGAAGCAAATTGCTAAGCTTGCGAGAGAAGTAACAGTCGAACTGAGCTTTGACGGAAAAGAACGATACTTGCGGATCTGAAGGAAGTTTGCCATTTTTGAGAAAGGCTAAATTCGATAATCATGCTACAGTAGAGAAAAGATAAAGAGCAACCAGACTTGCGGTCACTAACGATAAGCCAGTTGAGCTTGCAATTGTAGAGAAGGCACGTCCTGAAGGTGCTGCAGTTGCTGTTACTCCAGGAGAACCGAAAGCCGAAGAAGCGGTGACTGAGGTCCTGCCTGCAGTTGTGGTAACGATTGAAGTCATATCGGAATCGACATTGTCGGAGAGTGGAGCGCGTGATGGGCCAGCACCGGACGCAGATAAAGATGTAGAGGAGGACGATGATGAAGAGGTCGAAGAGGATGTAGAAGAAGAAGAAACTGATGAGTCAACAGATAAACGAATGCTTTCTTACCCTATCAATCAGGAAAACTTACCACCTGCAGTGCCACCGGTAGATGTTCCTGTCGAGTTGACGGCTGTTGCGAATCCAACTCGAGCATTTGAATAATCATATATCCTGCAGCAAAGGACAGTCAGCTGAGTTCAAGATACCACAAAAGGAGGCAGCACCCACGAATACACATTCTTCAAGAAAGCATCTCCAATAATAGCAATTGTATTGCCTTGAGGATCCTGAGCGTCCTGGGCAACCAGTCCAAACACACACTGTTGCCTAGATTGATCCGCATAGCCAAGTAGCATATCTCCCAGGTCGACTTCAAATTGAACGTTATTGAAGACCGCGGCGAAAGTGAAACTCTCAGTCGAGCATGGTATAGACCAATAACCCTGAGTACCATAAGCTTGACCGTTGAATTTTGCATAGAATGCTTTCGCTACGCTTGTCGGGACATACCACAGACTTGTACCTGTATCAATAGCTGCATTTGATGATGTCCCATCTATGATACTTCCATCGACTGCTAAACCTTGTGATGCTACCTCCCAATATCCTTCATATGTAACTGGGGTATAGGTAATTTCACCAGTATACCGAGCAGAGTTGATTCCTCCAACTAACATTTCACCACCTCCTATCGTACCGCTCGATTGAGAAGTAAGATCATAGGCTCTTTGAAGATAGAAAGAAAACACGTTTGAAGCGAGTTGACCTGATTTTGCGAGGTTTTCGAACCATGTAGGTTGTCCACTTGACGCGATACTCTGGAATCCCATTCCCATAATACCGTCCGAACCGCTGGATGAGAATATAGAACTAGTCTGATTCGCTAATGCGAAGACTTGGTTCGAGACGGATAGACCACCGACTGAAACGGTGTCTGTGGCCAAGTAGCCTTCTGTATTTCCAGTTCCGTACTGAATGTCCCATTGCCTGCTTGTGACTTCGAGCCTGGGGAAAAAACGACAAGCTGTCAGGAAAGGAAGATGAGCAAGCAAAGGAGAGGGGCGAAGTCCTCACGTCGACGACTGGGATGTCTGGAAATTGGTATGCGTTTGGGAAGTCGTTGGGACCCAAAGGTCGGAGGACCCGGTATCAAAGGTGAGAAGGAACTGCTGGGCCGGAGTGCCTATTTCGGATGCGCCATAGTATTGCGTGTCGAGTCCACCAGAGAAGGCTGTTGGAGAGCATAGTCATTGATGATCAGTCAATCATTCTTTTGAGGCTCGCAAGCCGGCAGCCAAGCCTCTTTTGCGAATTAGGGGCAAAACTCACAATCTGTGAGCTCGACTGCGCCCGTCGTGCCGCCTGAAGAGGATTGTCGCTTTGAATGGGAGTGATGGATGTACTCCCTCTTTGCAATGTCGTAGACTGGGGCAGGCTCGCTCCTCTTGCGCGAAGGCGGATGGACCTTGCCTTGCTCGAGGTTGCGGCGATACCGTGCGTTCGAGTGAGCATACTTGTGCGCGACGATGTCCTTTTCCTGCTGGAAGGCAGCGACGTCGAACATGCCACTGGCGTCTGCGAATGTGCGAGATCTCTTTGCGAGGCTGTAGCGGTGTGCTTGCCTGCTGGTGCTTGCTCGTTGCTCTTGCTCTTGCTCATGCATGGGGCTGGCGCTCGTCGATGAGGCAGCCGACGCCAGCAGTGCGAGCAGGGCGAGTGGGACGCTGGATGTGAGGACCATGGCGGATGGATGGAGGGTACAGACGAGAGAGCGTAGAGCGTCGACCTGCGACGGGACAGATACTTATGGGTTGGATTGGAGATATGCTTCTTGCTGCGCGCTGCGGTCGACGTCGTCGTCGTTCTTTGAGCGATCGGGCGTTTCTATTCTTCTTTCTTTTGGTACATGAACGCGGTCTGCAGGATGGAAGAGTGATTTCAATCTGGGCTGGCTGGATGGATGGACCCAGTGGACTGCTGCTCTGTTCAGACTGACCTCTACCTCACCGTCTACCGAGCTGAAACACGTCAACCACGCTTCTTGACACACTGATGGAACACATTTCAAACAAGCTGCGCGTTGACGAGTGGCAAAAGTAGCATACAATGGGTCAGCAAAGCAGCACCGCAGTATCGGCAGCTTTCAGCAAGTGGGACCAGTTTGTAAAGAACCGTGGCAGTCCAAGGAGCGCGACTTTTTGAATTGCATTGACGTGCAAAGTGGCTTTGTCCGCAGTCACTGGGTGGGTGGCGGTGTGGCGCTCCATTATTGTGCCTTCTTCTTCGGCAAGCGCATGTCAGAGCAGACTGTGATAGCAACGAGCTGAAAATATATCTTCTGGTATCGACAATTCTTATGAGGGCCTCGGCAGTTGCTCTTGCTCCATGAACAGGTGCAGGCCGGTGTATGCAATATCTGTTCAAGCTAAGCCCATTGCTCTGAGGGAGAGCCAGGAAGACTGAGTTGCCATGTCCTATGCAACCTTGGTGGTATGTCCATGCAGCTACATGCTCTGAGCAGAGTAAAGTAGAGTGTCCAGCAGCCAGCGACGCTCTTGTCGAATAACAGGTGATCGGAGCAAGCATGCATATCAGCGTGAGTGGGACACGAGCCAGCTAGAGAAGCACGACTGCACCTTGCTAGAGGGCAACCACACGCTCGCTCAACATGCGGCGGCAGACGCTGGCCACGGACAACAACAGCGCGATACCAGCGCCGCACACCGCTGGCAGGCAAAGGCAGTCGATTGCTCCAGGCGCGAGAGAGGGTAAACACGCCGGAGCTGGAAGACCATCAACGATACATGGCGGACCGGCTCAGGCAGGAAGCAGCTACAATGCACCCGCTACTGTTGCGAGGACAGGCAGTACCTATGGGGGCAATGTCGCCCTGGGGTGGAGCGCTGCAAGAGGAGACGCCGGGAACCTGAGAAGCAGCTACGCGCCAACAACAAGGTGAGCTTTGTCGATAGGAAGCGAGTACTTTTAGATACTGATTGAAAGAGACACTATCAGCGTCCGGAGGACCTCTGTTTATACTGGCCCTTCAAATCAAGCCACTCGCCGTCAATCAACCTTTCCAGGAGGACCAGGACAGACTCAGCCACCAGTCGCGTCAACACCCGGTCATGCTCAGACATATGCCTTGACAAATCGTACATCCAAAGACCCACGTCCGACTAAAGACCGTAGTTTCCAGAAAAAAGCTCGTGAAGAGATCACATCTTTTTTAGAAAGTCAAGGATATCCTCAAATTATAACTGAAAAGACTCTTACAAATCCAACTACGAGAGATTTTCAAGAGATTTTCAAATTTACCTATCATTGTTATGATGGAAGACCTGTTAGTAGCTTGAATAACTTGCAAAAGAAATTCGAAGATGAAGTTCCTGTATTACTCCGAGCCGCTGGATATCCTTACACTTCGGACATTAGCAAGAGTCATCTTCAAGCGATTGGTGCTCAACATAGTTGGCCCGGCATGTTGGCAATGCTACATTGGTTTGTTTGTGCTATCAACGTGAGCAATCCCAACCTACAAGCAAGCCTTCCTACCTGCTAATAGCTCTGATCATGCAACAGCGCCGGCAACAAGCTTTCATGGAGTATGCCGATGTGCAAGTCGATATAACCCAACTCGATGTACCGCAAGCTACAGATCGCATGCAGCATCGAACAGAAATGTGGGCAGAATATCTATCGTCCTCATATCCAGAATTTCTTGCAACAGAAGACTATGACATTGAAAATCAACAAAGGAAACTTGAAGACCGCTATGAAGCTTCTGCTGAACAGACGAAAGCTGATTTGTTGAGAGCAACAGAGGAAATTGAGATTTTGAAAGCAGAGTACAAGGCGCTCTGTCAGGAATCGGTGGGTTCATGACCAGTCCTCAACCATGTCGCCCTCACTTTCGTGCTCAATTCTGATTGCTTGAACTCTCATAGCCGCCTCTGGAGAAATATAAACATGAACGAGGCAAGCTAGATAGTGATATAGTCGGTATGGAAGCATACCTCGCCCGACTGAATGCCGGGGCTCAAAAAAGCGCAGCACGCTGTGAAGAGTTCCGTAAACGCATAACAGATCTTGAACAACAAGAAAAAGCAGCAATCGCAGAAAGAGAGTCTTGTGTTCGCATAGTAGAACTTCAAAACCTATCAGAAGTTGAAATTCATCGCTTAACTTCCGATAGGCAAACTCTAGATGGAAAATTACGTATGGCAAGACAAGAACGTGAAGAAAAATCTAAGAGATCTTATGATCTTGAAATCAAACGTACACAATCGTATAATGCTATTGAGAGATTAGTGGAAGAATACGAAGCTAGAAGTACCAAAGTTGGACTTATACCAATACCGCCAACTGGGTATGAGCATATCGACTTTCATCAAGAGTTGGTCGGATCAGCGGCAACGGCTACAGGCATGGCACCTGATTGTACAACGACAATCAAGCCCGCTATCGCTCGATTACGCCAAGATACACTGGCTAAACGGCATATAGAGGAGGATAAAGCGTTAAGCGTAGAAGAAGCACTTTCCGATGTTCGCGATCGTACGCAGAACAAACTGGCAGAATGCGAAGAGGTAGAGACTCGCTACAATACTTTGCAAGCTGAACTTGCGGCAGGCAAAGAGGTATGTGGCACAAAGAATCTAAGTTGTAAACGAGAATGAGCTGGCTAACACCGCCTTCACATTTCATTTTCAGTCAATTGCAACGGAAATGACTGCCAACTATGCCGAACTAGATCGCTTACAGCAGCAATGCAATAGCATTCGCACTGAAATGTCAGGCGGTCTACTAGCGATTGAACAAAGATTGCAATCTCTAAGGAATGAACACGAGAAACGTACAAGCGATGTTGAAAAATTCCGTAGAGACTGCTCCGATGCAATTGCTCATAATTTGGAGGATATAATTGCATGTGAGTGTGAATCTTTTTCATTTTACTTTCAGACTGCATGTTTCTATGCCCGAATCTGGCTAATGCTTTGAATGGACAGTTAAATCCTATATCATTCAGCGAGTGGACGAATTGGATGCGGAAGTGGCGTAGACGTGGTATAATAAGTCTCTCTGTCGTTGTACGTCCTGCCTTACTGTGTATAACGTGTAATACACATGTCCATCAGGCTGGTTTAGGTGATACGGTTGTCATGCTCTTATGATCAAGACATATGCCTTTCATGGCCCTAATTGGATCTCGCAGCCTTCGATGGGCAAGCCTTGCATTTGACAATAAAAACATGGTGCTCTTTCCGCAGAAGATATCATAAAGTCAGCCAGATCATACATTGCAGATCATGACTATGCTGAAATATTCCGAGGTACAGACAACAATGCTACTACAAACTACAGTAGACTGAATGAAGCTGCGTAATAAATATACTGAAATGCCTTCTGACTACTTGACCAGAGCTCGCTTTCACTCATCTTCGACTTCATCGATACTATATTGTTCAAATTCCTTCTGTTGTTGCATGACTGCTTTAATAACTGCTTCACCAGAGTAGATCGGAATATTCTGCTTAACGAGGTGCTCCCACGTAGATCTTTCCGCAACTGACGAAATGATATAAACGTCGGCGCGATCTAACACTTGCTTAACGGTTGGTAGCCTCTTGATGACTTTGGCGCCAGCTGCTTCAGAGATAGCCTTGAGGGCCTCAAAGCTTGGTAGCACATTAGGGGTAATATAGAAGGTGTGGTCATCGAGAAGTTTGCTTCTTCGGGCCAAGGACAATGATCTGGCAAGGCTCATACTGTGCTTAGCCTCTCCTGCCTTATCCTTGAGAATATATCTATCTTCGTCTACACATGGGAGGGAGCTCAGTAATAGGCTGGCCACTACCGACTAGCGCAAGCAAACCTACCAAGGAGTTGACCAGCGGCCACAGAGTCATGCACCCACTGTTCCGTTACAAAATATGCGCCCATTGGAATAGCAGAGAGGAATTTGACGGTTCGGCTGATGCTCTTGACTACTAGGTGTGTACATCCTTCGATATTGTCGCCCAGCATTTTACAGCCCAACTTCATTAACGCCTGATGGTGTACAGCTTTAGTCATAGCATCCGTCTAAATTAGCCGAGATTGGCCGGACTCACTTTACGCTGCGGGTCTGAGATCGCTGCACCTGTACTTGCAATGTGAGGTTTTCTGCCCTGGCTTACAACCTTTGAGACGAGAAGCTTTTTTCTGTAGGCAAGAGAAGCTATTCAGCGCAATGGAAAGCGATATCTGCGAACTCCGAAGCACTTACGCTGGCTTGCTATCGCTCGTATGCTCATGTTCTGGCGAAGCAGCTCTCGCTTGAGGTTGCTTGGCTGAACCTCGACCTTTGATTGCTTTGCTCACAGTTGACACGTAAGGTGTAGCAGGGGACGCCACGCGCGCTCGCTTAGCAGCCTTTGCATGACTAGGCGGAGCAGAAGCATCGACATCACTATCGCTGGTGCTCTGAGTCCCGCCTCTACCACCATGCGATCCATTCCTTGCATGGGTGGAAGGCGTTTTCTTCGAAGCACTGCTTGGTGCTTTACCACCAAACATCTCATCCAACTGTGCTTTCCCTCCCCCGCGTTTCTCCTTCTCATAAAGCATCACATCCGGCATGATAGTGTCTCTTAACTTCTGTGTAGCAGCTTGCGCTGCCTTCCTTCCAGTATAACCGAATGAATTATTGTTATAGCCGCTGTCTAAATCACCTAGACTGGCCAGTTCTCGTTTGCGCTTCTTGTCAGCAGGCTCTTGCTTGACCTCCTCGTAATCAGAAACTGAAGAAGGTGGTTCAATCGCTCTGTTGGGATGTCTGACATTAGGTGTAGATGCTGCAGTGCCCTGAATGGCCTTTGCAGATATCTTTTTGGCCTTTCCTTTCTTGCCAGCAATGGCTGCAGATGTTTCAGACGGATCTTCACTAGCTGACGGGGAAGGAGGGTGATGGTATTGTGTTGCTGCAATAGCATCTTTGATCGAGGGGAGTGGTGAACTTTCTGGTTCCATTTCCAATGCTCTACTATATTGTGCCTGTTTTTGCAGAGTAATATCCATTTCCACCGGTGAGGTGTCACGCTCTGATGGAGCAGGAGAAGAAAGGAGAAGTTCTTCCTCTTGTGCCTCATCCATCTCGTCCACGATAGCATCATCCAGATTCTTCAATGACAAATTCTTCTCACTTTGCACATGGGATTGCTGTGCCCATTCTGTCACATCGTCGAGATCGATAGCACGTCCAGCAGCAAATTTAGGCAAGTCCTCTTCAATGACTGATGTTTCAAAGTTGAGGTATCTTGCGTCCGCTACATCTGCTGCAGACCAGTGTCGAAAGGAATCTTCAATCCAGAGATGGTTGAGAATCGGGATACCCCAAGGTTTGGCGTGGGTGACTTTGCTTCCAGATTGTACCGAAGCAATGAGATGTGTAGTCTTGTTTTTGGTCAGAGTGCCTTCGAAAGTGCCACCCAGCAACTCTATCATTCGCTTGATGGTCTCGCGAGCCGGTCCAACGTATCCAGATACCGTAAAGTTGGTCTCTCTGAAGCCCTCTGCAGCATCCCTTGGCCATGGCCAGTGTAGGAGGCGTTTGGTGGGAGAAGGTAATACGGCACCGCTATGACTTAGATCGTCGAATAAGACGTGAATGAGCCAGTCTAGATTTCCCAATGTCTTCCCGGAATCGTAGGCCTGCAGATTCAACGGAATCGCTTAGCATTTATGCATAAGTATTGAAGAAAAGGTAGCTTACTTTCCAGAACTCCCATCCTTCACGAAAACCGACGATCACTATATCTGCTCTGTCTATCAAGACCGCATTTTCTTGGATGTTAGCCCCAGCTAATGGATCACCTCCGTATTCTTTAATTTTGCGTAGTAGAGTTTGCAGCTTTTCTGGACCAAGTTCACAACTAGTAGCAATATAGACTGCTTTTCCTGCCAAAAGCTGTTTTGATGGATCGCTGCTGATCATAGCAGGCGAGGCGGTCTTCTCCCTTGTACTGACTTGACTTTCGCCATCGAGCACATGAGGATCTAATATGGAACTGCTATAGTTGTTGACAGTAGGAGCTTGCTTTCCTATACTCTTGAAGAAATTCTGTAGTCGCTCTTTATACGGAATGGGGTTTCGTACCACTACATCAAAGCAAGGGGGATTTGGGAAAAGGTAGGGGTCTTCAGGGACGCGTAGATGAAGTTTAACGCAGTCATCAATCCTTAAAGTCGAAGGAAGGATATATTAGCAGGTTGTATGCTATACTTGGTGAGGTAGGGGAAACGCACCAATGCGGCAAGACGGCCCTCATACCCAGCCGCAACCCGCTTCCGAGCAACCTTTGTGACTTTTTCTGAACGAGGAAGCTGGTTAGTGAGAAACACATGCAAGAGGAGGAGGAGACCCACCCCTTCTAGATTTAAACAGATCAAATGTGTAACTTCAGCAACTAGCGGTCCACGCCACTGCCCTCCTAAAGCCGATACGATTCCCTTGACAGCCTCAGAATCGCCAGGTAAAAGACCTTCCGTGCATATTGTGACTCCAGAGAAGATCTTGGCAGGATCAGGAGAAAAGCACTGCTCTTCTTGACGTTTCCTATGATCACATGTTTTTGTGACCCACAGTGGCTATTCAATCAAGAAAGTGTCAGACGAGAGCTTCCAAGAAGCGGCTAGCCGGTATTGGCAGAAGGTTGAGTTCTAAGCTTACTGTTACTATTGCTATCAAATCTCCACGTCTACCTGTTGCATTCGGAGCAGTGCTAATATGTTTCCCACTTGCTTCGGCGGCTCGTATAACTTGATTGTTCCGACTTTCAACGGCTTTGTGCCCATGATATTGCATGGTCATAGTGATTATATGAGTCACATCTTCAAGATCTACATTTTCTTTCATAGAAGCAGCTGTTTCTCCATCGGGTGCCGTCGTTGTTGTTTCTTGACTGCCTTCGCTTGCAGGCAGCAGCTTGCATGGAGCCGCACCGTAGGCGTTCAGAAGGTCTACGAGCTGTGTGAAGATGACGAGTCAAATCATCAGCAATCCGAAGCTGTCAGCATGGAGCCTAAGCTATCGTTGCGCCTCACCTTGTCCCGCACGCCAGCATCGACGCTTTCGTCAATAAAGTAGCGGACATGCGCGAGCTCTCTTGAAGGCTGCACCGGAGCAGCCTTTGCTTCTGCAACAGCCATGGCGGGCGGAGCACCAGCAGCAGCGTTGTGGTGGTGGTGCAGACAGCACGACACAGCTGCACAAGCTCGACCGCCTTTGAAGAGGTGGTAGAGCAGCGGAGAGGTGATGGATCCAAGTCTGGAAGACGCGTGCGACATTGCCAGCTGGAAGGTGTGTTTTGTCGCCACCGACGAGCGAGGACAGGAAGAGGCTGTTCACGATGGAATTGCAGTACTCGCTTATGAGCATTGTCAACGAACAACAGCAGATGCGTTCTTGAGCTGGTCAGCCTCAACCCGGTCAGGTCTGTTGTTGATTTGTTGTCATTCTTCATCGTCGGTTATGCGCATCGACTATCACATCAGTGAAGTGGACCGGTTGCACTGGTGAGAGTTTCAGAGGTACGGTAGTGAGCTGCACAGTCGACACAACGTAGCTGCGTGCTGTCTGCGACCTAAGCCAGGACTTGCAACACCTTCGCCTTTCGCGGTCAATGTAGCAATAAACGGAAATTGGAATGATGCAGCATGATAGACACCCTCTGACACAAGGTATCTATGACAGGAGGGGCAGACGAGATCAACAGAGACCGCATGCTACTTCTGACCTTGCAAACACTCTGAACAGCACTGCAGATCAGTCAAGTAGCGCTTCCAACACAAGGCAAAGGCAAGGCAGGACCTCGGAGATATCATGAAAGCATGGAAATGGATTAAGCAAATACAAGACGGCTAGAAGATATCGAAGGTGTAAGAAAGACTAGTAAGGCCAGAGTATTAAACTACTACAACTCGGCATCTACCAGTCACACATGAAAGTGTATCATGGCACGACGAGCGAAGCGGCTACATGTAAAGAGTAAAGACCCGGAAAGCAAACAATCAAGAAGGATGCTTTACTTGGTGGATGAGTACTTTGTGACACCCTTTGTGCCCTCTGAGATGGCGTGCTTGGCCAACTCGCCGGGCAGGATGAGACGGACGGCAGTCTGGATTTCTCTGGATGAAATAGTCGACTTCTTGTTGTACGAAGCGAGCTTGGAGGCTTCACCTGCGATTCTCTCGAAGATGTCGTTGACGAAGGAGCTGTGTGGAGATGTCAGTATGCAAGGATGAGAGAATGCATAAGATTGAAGAGAGACTCACTTCAAGATCATCATGGCCTTGTTGGAGATACCAGTGTCGGGGTGGACCTGCTTGAGGACCTTGTAGATGTAGGTCGAGTAGGTCTCGGTACGCTTCTTCTTGCGCTTCTTCTTGTCATCAGAGCCAGCTGCGGTCTTCTTGGTGGCCTTGCCTGCCTTTCCTCCGGTGGACTCTGTGATACAACATGTCAGTCGAGGTCCTTCAACAAGCTCAAGTAAGAGTAGGACGCACTGGCTGCCTTTCCGCCGGTAGCGGGGGCTTTGCCTCCAGTGGAGGCTGGGGCTTTGGATGCTGGCTTGGGAGGCATGGTGGGAGGATGTAGATGGAAAGTGGCAGAGTGATTGGATTGCGTGAGGAAAGAGAGAGAGGTGAGACGGAAGCTGCTGTCTTTTCAAATACTTTGCCACCAAGAATCCGAGTAAACAGCAGTGGCATTCGATCGAAGTGTGGCGGTCGTGAATACAGCTCTTTGCGTCCACGGAGCATGCCAGACAGAGGCATGCATGGTTAAACGATAAGTTACGATGCTGTTGCTTGTTTGGACGGTGGGTTGTAGCGCTGGCGTGCCCTGGTTCAGGTGAGGCTTCTGCAGGCCGGTTATGAAGGCCAAAATAAACAGACATGCAATGATCGGTGGCAAGCGAGCAACAACAAAACCTCATCTATTTGTCCGTCCATCTCTTTCTTTCTCCCCAACCGCTCCACACGCACACTCTCTCTCTCTACCCCAACCCACACACCCTTGCAAACATGTCTGGCAAATCAGGAAAAGTCGCTGGCGATGCTAAGGCTCAGCAATCCAGATCGTCCAAGGCTGGTCTCCAGTTCCCTGTCGGTCGTATCCACAGAATGCTACGAAAGGGTAACTACGCTCAGCGAATTGGTGCTGGTGCTCCGGGTGCGCTACACTTTAGTACATTATCTTCCAAGTTCCTCGAGCTGACTTGTCTCTGCAGTCTACCTCGCTGCCGTACTCGAGTATCTCGCTGCTGAAATCCTCGAGTTGGCCGGAAACGGTGAGGCTCTTTCACTAATAACAAAGACTTTGCTCAAGCTCGTGCTGACATGTCGCTTGTTCTCGCACAGCCGCCCGTGACAACAAGAAGACACGTATCATCCCCAGACATCTCCAACTCGCCATCAGAAACGATGAGGAATTGAACAAGCTCCTCGGCCACGTTACCATCTCACAAGGTGGTGTCCTACCAAAGTGAGCCTGCTCATCTTCTCTATATCGCCACCTTCTTTGCCCTTGACTGACGCACACCTCTGTTCCCAGCATTCACGCCGAGCTCCTCCCAGCCAAGACTGGCGAGGCCACCGGTGGAAAGGGCAAGTCTGGAGGCAAGGCCGCCGCCTCGCAAGAGGTTAGTTGACGCTCACATCTCACTTGCTTGTTCCTTCTTGCATACTGACTTGCATCCTTCCTCGTCCCAGGTCTAAGCCCTTACTTCATGTCACTCAGCTTGCCAACCTCTTGGTCGGTGACGCTGCAGTTCTCAAGGTTGCTGTTCACTCAAGTACACCTACACACACTTTCGACCTTTCTATGCTTTAGTAGTCCTGTTGCTATTCACTAGTGTTTTCCCCCAAAGTGTTAGGACGCTCTATCTATCGTGTTGTTTTGATTTCCATTTCGGCCTTTCTTTTTACGCTGAGCAATGCAACTTGCTTTTACTGCATAGGTCTCTTCACTTGCTTTCTGTTAGCCTCAATACCACAGAGCTTGATTTGGGATTGCTAATGCACCCCATCCTGGTCATCAAAGCTATCTTACGCCAACTCCAGGTTCACACGAATATGCTCTGCACCTGTGCGAAGCCTTGTTTGGTCACGTGTTTCTATCCACACTACCGACCTTCCGTATGATAGGCTTGACAATAATCTGACGACAACGCGGCTGGACAAGTGCATTGATAGCCAGGCAGACTACAAAGGCTTTCAATGCCCACTTAAGTGTACAGTGTCCTTCTGCCTCTGCCTGTTCCTCATGCGCGTCGAGATTGCCAGCCAAACAAACACGTGCACGCAAATGTCGAACTCTGAATTGCGAGCGAGTGAGTGCGTAGTGAAGGTCTCCAACCCGCCAACCTGCTGTTGCATCTCCCGACTCGTCTCCACACTCATTCAATTTACTCTAAAGCCTCACTACTCCCTCGAGTCGGCAGCAGGCTCTCTTCATCCACTCCCAGTCCTCTTTTCTTGTTCGACTTCTAAGGCTGTACGTGCGCAGGACAAAAATGATGGAGGGACAGTAGATCAGCGGAGATAGAGCTTGGAAACCGACGTCAATTGCTAGTATCACACAGCAGCTTGCTCTATAGCATCGCCAGCCAGTCCGCCATTGCTTGAGCATTCCTCGAGTCGTCAAATTGGCTGCGATCAGGCCTTCTTGAGACGCAGCGAGTCTGTTTACTGCTGGAGAAGCACAATTGACAAGCATCGTCTACACACACACACCTACACGGTAGACCCACACTCTTTTATACAACACACACATGCTCCGATAGACGCATCTTGGAGAGTTCTCGCAGATTCAGTGCTCGCTTCAGCTCCGGATCCTTTCAATTGCTGGACGGCTCGCACTCTGAGCTTTGTAGACTTGTGAGGAGCAAAATTTACACAAGACACATTGAAAGCATCGTGGCCAGAGTAGCTGACCTATGACCCTGTTTATCCCTCGAGATAGCCCCACCCACACTCTTTGGACTTCTCGACATCATACATGATGGCCGCCACACTAGGGGTGCCCAGCCAGCCATCATCAGCATTAGCATCTTCCCCAACGAACGATATACCCATTCCAACCCAGCAAAGAATACTCCGAGCAACACGCTCTGCAACTACCTTTCGTGCTCCTCACTCAAGCGATAACGATCTCTCAGCCGATGGATCACACGTTGCGAACAACACAGGCAGCAGTGGCGGACTGTCACTCTCTCACCATGCATTATCACTATCTCCTCCCCCAGACCTATCCTTCTCCAAATCATCACTTCATTCAGATCAAGAGACTGAATTCCTATCTAGACCTGGTGGAAGTGGAGTCTCTTTCAATCAACCTTATCTAGACACACATTATCAGTCGCAGTCTGCGCCCGAGCACGAACACGAGCGCGTGAGGATAGCTCCGTCAAGTAGAGGTCACGATCCTTCTTCTTACCCGTACCATCAGAACGATAGCTGGGGAAGCCGTGTTTCTGCCAACAATACTTCCAAGTCCCGCATTCGATTAGACAGCGTGTTTGGAACGCAACTACCTGGTTTCCCATACCTCAATTCGGCAGCTGCAGCCACCTCATCAGCAATACATCCCGTAAATCCACACTACCACATTCATCATGGTTCTTCCTCAAGTGCCGACCTACTCAAAGGAAGATCTTCGTACAACTGGAGTGAAAGAAGCGCTTCCGTTGCAGGGCATCACCCAAGGGCGCCAACGTCGCACAGTATAAGAAGTGTGCATGGAAAGGAATCAGTAATGTCGCTCGGTCGACTCACTCCAGCATCGAAACAACGGCTGAACGCAGTCGCAACATCGGCTGCGGGAGATGTGGATACTTCTTGCTCTGGAGAGACGGGAGAAAGTAATTCTTCAGATGAAGTGGATCTTGATTTATCGTTTGATATGGACGTCCTTCGTGCTCGTCAGATGCAGCAATATCACGCAAGACAGCAACGTGATCTTCAACAGCAGCATCAGGCGCAACCTGTCGGAATCTCATCGTTGCAGGTGCAAGCTGAAAGACAGGCTAGAATTAGAGCGCTTTCATCTACTGAAGCCGTAGCACACAACAAATCTGGGCATGTGGGAATAGACATGCCACGAGCTAGTACTGCAAATGAAGAAGCATCACTTGGCCTCCTGTACCATGGCAGCGAAGAACACAGACGCTACCTTCTGGGCGGAAAGAAGCGACTTTCTCGCTCAGCTGTGGAACTGCGCCCTGCTACGAATAAATTGCACGCTTCAACATCATCCATGACAGGTGCTCCAATTGCGTCTACATCGCGGGGACCTTCAACAATGCGAAATCAGCCGAATCATCCATATCGCCAATCTGGCAGGTTGTCCTCCACCATGCCGGCGTGCAGTAATGGCTCTAATCAAATTAGCAAGTCGAGTCGTGCGTCTTTAGATCTGGCAGTAGATATACCCCTGTCTCACGATGATACGCGAGCCCCTCATCCTACCTTCATGGACGAAGATGAGACTAGTGCACATCTAGGATGGTCATTCGCGACTACACCGCCATTGTCGCCTGCTGAAATCGTGACATACGCTGAAGGAGCAGGAAACATCAGTAAAGGACAAAGACGCTATAGTGCAGGAGCATCGAATCTATTTCAATCGATAGACAGAAAGAAATCGTCTACTGAATTGTTACAAAGAAAGAGGAGACCTTCCTTTCCTTTGATGTCACTCTTTGACAAAACTGGTAGAGCATCTGTTGCTGGTGCCATTCCTTTTAGAGCGGGTGATACGAACACCGCTGCGTCCCCACACAGCCCAGATAGTGATCCTTCTTGGGGATCCCCTACGCCTAGAGGATCTGTTACTCTCGATTTCACGGCCACACAACATGGGCCTCCTCAACAACAGAATCAACAAAATCAAAATATTCCTCTTTATCCTATTCCATCTACCGGACCTCGAAATCACGGCTATTGCAATGCCAGTATTTCAGACCTGGCGAGAACCCCTGAAAGCAATGCCGGTCAGTTACCCCTTCCACCTCGCTTGAACGATCCAGCTAGACTGGGTGCGAGTCCAATCAGCAGTGTAGGTACACCAGGTACTCTTTCCCCAGATATAGGTGCTACCAGTTCTACCTTTTCCTCGCCTCGTTCTCCGAACGATGATTTGCCGACGCCAAGAACCGCAGATTTCGCTCATCCTCATGATAGAGATGATACTAGATATAGTCAATTCAGTATGAAAGCTGCTTCTGATGGGGGAATGAGCTTTGCTAGCGCTGGCAGAGAAACGGTGGAAGCTGTAGATTTCTCGAAAAGGGAGAGCAAAGTGTTTGGGATAGGAGGAGAACCACTGGCTGGTCTATCACCTAATCTAGAAGCTATACCTGAGCAGAATGATAGCCCTCAGAAATCAGTCCTTCAAACTTCGACTTCTAAATCCTCTGCTTCTTCCGCCACCGGAGGATCTCCGAAGACAACCAAACCTCCGAGCGCCTCTCAAAACCAAAGCGGTGGTGGCGGACTTCAATCTTCTCAAATACAAAATGAGCAGCAGCAGCAAAGTCAAGGACACAAAAGACAGTCATCGTCGCTCTTCAGATTTCCTTTCGTTTCTTCTCTTCGCAACCCTTTTGCTGCACGTTCTGCTTCTGGTCCCTCTATCACGGCTGCTTCTGCTCATCTCAACGATCAATCATCATCAAGCTCACACGACTCGCCATCAGGCTCCGTTGAAGAGCTTTTAATTCCAGCTGCTGTTGCTGCTGGTATTGCTCAGAAGAGCGTTGCGGCCGCTAAAGTTGCAGGGAAGAGATCGGATTCACCCAACTCGTCGGAGGAGTCTCACTTCTTACCTCCTTCAGATCCACCAACCCCTCCTCGACCTGGTGCAACTTCACAGGCGTCCAAAGGCATCGACCCGTCTATGCTTCGGCAAGGTCCCAACATAGGCAAAGGTCGCTTATCTGGCCTTGGCCTTTCTTTCCCTTCCACATTCATAAATTCTTTACCGCCCCGTCAAGTCTCCGAGCATCAACCGACGAACCATCATCAGATACAACAACCTCATCGACAAGCATCTCTTCCTGTCTTGTCTTTCTCCGCTGCTAGTGACGAACAACACGAAGCTAGTGGACGCTCGGTCGAAAGTGAAGAGGCCGCAATTCAAGTCATTCCTGACGAAAACGGATATGGGAGACCTGTTGAGCCACGAAAGAGTTTAACGTTTACTAGGAGATCAGTTTCTGATAGTGGGCAGCGTCCTTTCCCTACTTCGGCGCCAGCTACCACGGTGCAGTTCAATCAAGCCTCTACTGGGCTGGATAGTCGGATGCAGCAATTTCACACGGGTGAATTCGGCTCTTCCCCTGCCCGACCTGATACAGTCCTCGAGACCCAAATTCAAACGCATGCACAATACAGAAGACCTCGGACTAGACTCCTATCAGCACAAGGATTCGATTTGCGTGGTCGTGTCGACCGATTGCGTCCTTCACAACTTCTCTTCCTCGCAGCTTTTGTCGCTGGACCATGGTGCTTCATCGTAGGAGGATGGTGCCTTCGTTCTATCGATGGCGATTATACATCCGCTAAGGGTATACGGTGTCGCTGTCCCGCTGCATCAGAATCGTGTGATTGTCAGGCAGAAATTTACAAACAAATCAAATTGTCAGGAGGTCAAGTGGACAGGGTATTACAATCCCAAAATGGACAAGTGAGGAGGATGGATAGATTTGTACTGGCGAATAGAGTCGCAGCTCTCACATGCGGTACGGGCACCCTCGTCCTGGCTATCACTGCCCTCATTGTCGTCGGACGAGCCTGGTGAAAAGTACAAACGGACAATAACGGTAAGCACGACCACGTCATGTCTTCGCACGCCGGACAAGTTGTTAATCGCCCTGCTTTCAGAGTACTGCAGTACGCTTTACACGACAAAGTAGCCTTCAGATATTTTACAGCAGTAATCAACGCATCAGTTCAAGACGAATTATAGCTAAGCGCTTAGCTAGTGACGCCAGATTATATGTATACACATCTACGACTTTATTTACTTATTATTTATTCGCAACCTACGAGTTCGCCAAGACCGCCAACCTCACGATACGAGAACCTCTTACACAGTCACAGGCAGCGGGTCGTCGAGCTCGCCCTTGTATCATGCGGTGTATAAGACCACACTGACCCTAGTATCATATCTCTTCAGCATCTTGTCCAGCGGTGTGCACATGGATTGTCTATCTCTCGGCGAGTGGCGTCGATGGTAGTTCGGGCCAATTCCTTCTTCAGTGCTATCTCACCTTTCATACAACGAAATGCTCCAAGTCCGATAGCGACTATACTGACATTGCTGTTACAGCGCCGGGTTGGGTCTATCTCGATAGATGGGCTATGCTTATCACATAGCCTAGGGCAAGGCTAGCAGCGTGAAGCAGGATATGCCACCCCGTCATTGCAGATAGTCTCTCCTCATTCTAACACACCAACCTCCAACCCTGAAGCACCGTAGCACCCCTAGGAACAAAACAGAGCCTGTGGCAGGCAGAACCTCCCTAGGCCTCCGCTTTGCAAACTTTCAGAACTTCAAGCAGAGATGGACGACCCTCTAAATCCTCCCGACCAGGCACCTGACGATGGTATACCGGTCAATAATGCCCTCGAACCAGAGCCTACCACCACCATTAGACGCGGTCGAACAGCTGATGGCCCGGATGAAAGTACATACACCTCCTCCTTGACTAGGGCCACTACCATACTCGCCAGGGAAACGCAAACTAGTAGCCGGAGCACCGCCGCAGCTATCTCCACTAGGAGGACAACCATTTCAAAGGAAGATACAACAAGCACTTCAGATACTGAGACTGAAACTGAAACTGAGATTAGTGACACCACTGAGTCTACGTCCACTACCGACAGTACCACAACCACTAGGCTTTCATCATCCAGTGAAATTGAGACCAGCACTACATCTTCCACTACGTCTTCTAGCACTATCGAGCATATTCCGACAAGCACCGAGACTAGCATTAGAGTTGAGGAAAGGCCTGAAACCCACGAGGTCAAGCCTAGCAAACCCTCTCTGGATCCGTCTCCTACTAGGCTACCCAGCAAAGGCGACGCTAAGGATGACGGCCTAGGTACCGGTACCATTATCGGTAGGCTTCCACTTGACAGCTTTTATCGATCAATTCTGACTTTTCCACGTGGGCTCGTAGGTATCGCTCTGGCAGCTTTTGTAGGCGCTGGTGTCCTTGTGATTGTCATCGGTGCCCTTCTACGATGGAGGAGGAAGAGGATCATTGCCAAGAAATCGGAAGGTCTACCTGCATTTAAGACAATTCTGGATTTTGCAGATACGACTAGTGGGAAAGATAGCATAGAACATGCTAATCGAAGGGCCGCAGAAGACATTCCGGTTACCCCGCCTTACCGCCCAGAAATGCGCCAGCCTCAAAAGCGTCAGTCGTGGTATGATGGGCATCAGATATCGGAACATCGAGATGGGGAGGACTATACCTTTCAGCCAACGAATGCCCAGCCACCAACAGCCGGAAACGCCCTTGCTCGTGCTAACACGGGTCAATATAGACATGTTGACCGCCGTGCCCAGACTATGGATGACCGCCTGGCTGACCATGGCATGCCTGAATATGCTGATTATGGAGTAGCGAGGCCGCCTCCTCAACTGATGCCCGGCAAGTACGGCTCGCAGCAGCAGGCAGGAGGAGCCTTTGATCCTATGAGGGGTCAGAATGGATACGGACAGTACCCACAGCCAAATGTGAGAGACGCTCACAACGACCGCCGTAATGTTGCACCAGTTCGCAATCGTCACTTCCCAACCGCTCCAGGAAGATCTTACACTTCAGACAACCCATACCCTTTCGTCCCCACCGCGCTCAACCATTAGTTCTTTTCAGAAGTCCCATCAATTCCGACCACTTGTCACCTTCATTCTAGAAATAGTCGCATTCTATGAGACGTGCCTCTAACTGCACCGTTCTTCGTATCTTGTCGTTCTCCAGCGCAGGATCGCGTGCTAATTGTTTAGCAGTTTCGTCGCAATACATATGACTTAGTGCCTTGCACACCGAGCGAACTTAGTGCCTTGTCAGACTGAGTCTATTGACCTTTGGGAGGACTGGCTCGCCAAGTGACAATGTATAGTTCTGGTAACGGAAATTAGCTGATTTCAGAATTGCGGGATATCTTACAACATCATTGCTGCGAAGCGCAGGGTCATCAAAGATACAAACACTTCAACAATGCTCGATGACCACCGTATTGCAGTTTGGGGTCTGATAGAATAGCAAGCAAGCCTGCTCGGAATTGCGCGGTTGCCGACAGCATCGCTATTGGCGACCTTTCCCTTTCGATTGCCGTATTCTTTCCTGATGTTGAGTAACTTGCTCTTCTAAAGCTGAAATCTGATTTTGTACTCGGTGCTTCTCCTTTTCCATTTCTTTGATCATGTCCTTGTGGATCTGGCTTAATTGGCGCGCAAATAGTCGGACTTTGATGGGGTTGCCTTCTTGTGTAGCTTTTAAAATTCCTTCTAGACCAGCCTGATTGAGGATGACCAAACTTAGCATATACAAAGTAATGTTATCGAGCTGCTATTGCATACCTTTTGTCGTCGAAGTATACCAACTCGTTTGACATTCTGGTTAGTGACCTTGCCATTCTTTTTCTGAACGAATGTGAAAGTTAGCTAGCTGATACAATCCATCGCCTGATACAAGAGGGTCAACGTACTAGTTCCTCATTTGTAGACTTAATTTGCTCGCGCAGAGTAGCTATAATCTTTTGATAGGGATCTCGTTCTGCATCGCTCTCGACAGAGGGTATGCTCTCTTCGGTCTCTTCGGAAGCAGGACTGCCTTCGTCGCTCGTGGAGCTACTGAGGACCTCTTCAGCAGCAGCTACTGCGCTGCTTGCGGCTATGGAAGACTCGTATTGCGCAGTAGTAGTCGTCGTGCTTGATGATGCGTTGATCGCGGACATTGTAGAAAATGCAAGGTCGAGATGGGACGGCGGCGCGACACAGCGAGGGCTACACGGACAGATGGCTCGAGCCAGCTGCTGGCGGTGCGGTTCTCATCCAACGCTCTCTGTGTGCGTCTTGAAACTTGCGAGAATGGCTGCTGGAATAGTGGTGACAAGGCAGAGGCAGAAGTGTTCCAAAGCTGCAGCTCTAAGCTGTGGACGCCACCGCGTTGTGCTTTGCAAGGTGATGGAGCAGACTCAAGTCTGGCTTCTGGCGCGTAATGTGATGGAGGTATACTCGAGTGCTCCTGAAGCTTACTACAATGGCGAGAAGACCCACCGCCATGCAAGCACGAAAGCTCCAGCTAGAAGGCATCCAGTCGCCACCACTCCTTCTCATGCTCTGCCCAACCCGCCGATATGTGAACATGGCCTCGAAGGCGCAGCTGGCGTTCATAGTACGTCTTGTCTGTCACTCAAACACCAGTGGCTGACTGAGGCATCCTCAGCGCCGGTACACCTGCTTGTATACGCGTGATCTCAACAAGAAGGTCAGTAAACATCACCACCGACATGAGGCCAATCGCTGAAACTCGTCGGTAACAGGCAAAAGCATGGCAAGATGGCTATCTCGTGCGTAGACGACTAATATGCTGGATGATTTACAATACAATCTTAACCAAATTGGCACCAGGTCTTCCACCATCTTAACGCGAAGATGATACTGCTTTCCGACAACTTCGTCGTACTGGATGAATGCTTCTTTCGCGGCCCCGGCTTGAATGTTATGCGAGACATACCAAGAGATTATCGAGTGCCGTCTGACACGCCAGTCACATTTTCAAAGTATCTCTCAACGCTCGACGAAGCTGTCTTTGAAGAGGAGAAGGTGTGTCTGAATGAAGTGGACACATTCACAAGCTTACCATTCAACACCAGGACATAAGCGAGCTGTACGAGAAGAAGAGGAAGAAGCATTCGACAGACCTTGATGACTTTGTTGACTCAGATGACGATAATGCGCAAACCCGACCACCAAAGCGAAATCACGCAACAATTTCACCCGCGGAGCGACAGACACCTATGCCTGCGAGTCGTCCTTCAGGTTGGCTCTATAGAATAGGCCAGGACGGCCCTCAAAGAGCGTCACCAGCGCATGATGTAGCTGTAGGAAGTCCAGCTGGTCCGTCCCTTCGGAGAAGTCGACCTATCGGGACTCAGTCAACGCCATTACGTCCACAAGCTGCTCTGCTTCATCAAAGAAATGCTCAGATTTCTATACCGAAGACAACAACTCCATTCAGACCTCCCTCATTCGTTGCAGTCGGTCCAGCGAGTTCTCCAGTTGCCGCCAGACCAGCTTCGGTTCATCGACGAACGCTAGGGTCAACGCGACCTTCTTCATCCTTAGCTAGGCAAAGTCTGCAAGCTGAGTGGTCAAAGTACGCAGATCAGTTGCCGACCAGTGCGAGAAAAACAAAACCCGCGTCAACGAACAGCACTTCGCTTCAGGGAGAAAGCCTTGCAAAACGTGATGAACGGCGAGCGGCACATCTAGAGAAGGTTAAAACTCGGCCAGAGCCTGAGATAATACCTCTGAACCAGAAAAGGAGGGATGGAGAGCCCGGCGACCCATCTAGCTGGCTGTTTGATTAACGACTTCCTTGCCACAGGTATATTATGCGGGGTTTTACGACGACCTTGTTGTACAATTAAGCCTTGCAAGATGTTCGATGATTGCCCTTGTGAAAGAATGTCCGCTGTTTCTTTCAGCTGTTCCGTACGGTGCCAGGCTGTAAACAAGCAGTTTGCCGTTGCGGCGGCAACAACCTGAAGGTAATCGAGGTGCATAAACGCGTTGAGTCCCCTCCAATACGTTATTGCAAGGCTGCAAGCCTCCAACTGGTGCTAGAAACATGGCCTCAGCTGAAGGCTACACAGTGCCGGGCCAGAATGGCGACGCCAAAGCTTCTACAGGCGAGGGCGCAATATCGACGTCTGGGCATTCGAGCGAGCCAACGTTTTCAGCGGCATTGACGGTTTGGAAGGGTAAGCCTGCCTGTTAACACGTAGCGCCTGCCTTCTTACAATACTGATGCTTCGAGGCCGGCTGTTGTGGTTGAAAGACATCAATCTGAGCGACTTGCAGAAGACGCTCGACGCGCAAGGCCTCGAGATCATCGATAATCAGAAAGAGAACATGATGGGAAGAAAGAAGCTTGCTGAACAGACTCGAGGTAAGCTCGCTAACAATATACTTTGCATTGACACAAGCCCGACTGCATGCTGATATGGATTGGATCTCTCGATAGAGTTCAAAAAGGTGCCAGACGAAGACAAGCTCGGCATGTTCAAGACGCTCCTGAAAGGTGAGTACTGGTCTCGGGTCGAGAGTACCTCACATGCAGACTATCAACGGCTAACTTTGCATACTGTAACATCTAAACAGCTTATCAGACGGAGATTGACAACTTGACACGTCGAAGCAAAACGGCAGAGAACGCCTTTCTCAATGTATACAAGCTTCTCGCCGAGGCGCCAGACCCATACCCACTCCTGGATGCAGCTGTCGTAGGTACAGCTCCTTCAAGGTTCGACATGCATGGTATTGAAGCCGAATTCTTTGACAGGATCAAACGGCACGTGCTTCAGAAGCCAAATTATTGGAGTCCGAAGTAGCACGCCTCAAGGACGATAATGCGTCGCTGAAGAAGGACCTCGTCGAAGCGCAAGGCGTGGAGAGGGAGCGCAAAAAGCTGCAAGAGAAGAACGAGAAGCTCGAAGCTAAAATGGAGGAGCAGATCGCAGAAAAGGTCACTGCTAAAGAAGCAGAATTAAACGCTACGTATGACGAGAGACTCAGGAACTATGAGGACAGGTGGGTACTGTGTCGGAAAATAAGTGCTCCCATCGTCACTTACGCTTCTCTGCGTTCAACAGAGAACGAGACCTGCAAAAACAAGTCACCACTGTCAAGCAGCAACTTCGAGATTTACGCATGAGCAACGAGTCGACCCAAGCTAAGCTTCTTGACCAGGGATCAAGGCAAGGTGGGATAAACATTCTGTATCGTTTAATGTGGAAACCGATGCTGACCCATCTCACAGACCAGGAAGTCGAAGCTAGATTGCAAGAGATGGACCTCCTGACGGCAGACCTTGAACGTGCAAACAGTCGTGTGGCTGAAGTTGAGAGGAGGAACGAGAAACTACGCGCAGAGATAGAGCTTGTACGGAGTGGCAGCGAGTCCGCGGACAAGGTCAAATCCTTAGAGCTACAAATTGCAGATCTACAATCGGAAGCAGAACGGCTATTGCGCTCGCTGGATCTGCAGAAAGAAGAAGCTGATAGACAGAAGCAGCTAGCTTCGAAGCGAGAGCAGGAATTCACCAAGAATAGGGAGACTTCGAAAGCGGAACTTGTCAGCTTACGTGAAAAGGTGCAACAATATAGCGACTATGACGAAATCAAGCGAGAACTTGAGATCATGAAGGTGAGACCATTGCAATAGCGCACGCGTCGATTGTGTACTGATCGTTTCTGCACGGTCAGTATATCGAGTTCGCAGGTGCCGAAATCGATAACGACGCCGATGGCGCGATGACGGAGTTCGCTGATGAAGACGACGACTTTGGGTCTTCTCTGAACGGTCCAGCATCGTCGATGCGGTTGCCGAATCCGAATGCCGAGAAGGCCAACCTACAGCATGGTCGACCTCTGGAAGGGCTTCTGATGTCGAAGAATCGAAAATTGCAAGACGGCATGACCAGACTTCGTGTCGCCCAAGAGGAGCTGACTGGAAGCCTGCAAAACACCAGAAGCGAGCTAGAGGAGACCACAGCCAGATATGAAGAACAAAAGAGCTTGAACGAAAAGCTGGAGAATGATCTTATGAGGGTCAACAGCTCTACGCCAGGCCCTTCCGGAACAGGTGGAACTGGTACGCCTCGAGGTGGCGCTACGTCGTCTAGTCTTCTAGCACCTGCAGATGCTTCCGATCCGCTAGCAGCGTTAAACATCGGTAGGAAGTCAATGGTCAGTTCTTCGAACTTGTCAAGAGACGCATGGCGACGTGCTCACACTTTCCCCATAGGACTCGTCTCCAGCACCACAGGTGCAGTCATCAGCCGAGACTTCCATCCTACCCATTATTACCAGCCAGCGTGACCGCTTCAGGCAGAGAAACGCCGAGCTGGAAGAGCAATTACTTCGGCAATCCGAGACTGTATCGGAGCTGAGGAACGAGATTAAGACGCTGCAGGCTGATAATCTCAAGCTTTACGAAAAGGTTCGATACCTCGAATCCTATTCGGCGGGTGTCGGATCAGGTTCGCCTGCGCCAACCAGTCTGCGGAACTTGGTGGGCAATACCCGCCGGGATGAAGAGCTTGGCAAGTACAAAAACATGTACGAGGATCATATGAATCCCTTCGAAGCCTTCAAAGGTCGAGTATGTCTGTTTACGACCTCCGGAAGTGTATACAAGCTGACTTCATGCTGCGATTTGTAGGAACAATCTCGAGCGGTTGGCAACCTAAATCCGGCGGAAAAGATCCTGCTAAACCTGTCAAAGTTCACGCTGGGAAACCGCGCCGCACGCAATATCTTCGTCATATACTCCCTTGGATTACATGTTTTCGTCTTCATGTCCTTATTCGGCTCGTGAGTGGAAAACAGCACGAAGATTAGTAGAAAGAAAGCTGAAGCTTGTGCAACTACAGAGCGTCCGGTCCAAGCGACTTAGAGACTGTACCAGCACCGCATGTATGAATGGCCTGATAGATTCGACGTATGTGTCTGTTTCAGTACCGCCTGTTGTCAGCTCGCAAGTGCCGCATTTCCTGCACGGTTTAAGCGTGTTTGCAGCGTTGCCAACTAGCGTGCATTTTCCTTCTCCGCCTTTATGTTAACACAACAACACATTTATCTACATTACGACAACGTCTCTTACCACATTGCGATGTTATCAGACTTGTTGGGGTATCATGCTCGCTTTCAGGGAGAAACACTGCCCGAGAACCAGCTCGATATCTTGAATACTCTGCTTACCAGCGGATTCCTTTATTATACTGACTGGATATTCAACCTTTCGCATATCCACTTTGCGCTGTACTGGAGGCGGGACCTTCTTCCCCTTAGAATCGATAAACATAGCTTCACGCGAGAATGTGCAGCTCAGAACATAGTCTTGCAGTATTGGCGGGCCACTGATCGCGTCCTTGGGGGTCGGCGAAGATGCTGCAGTGATGCTTGTGTTTATCGACCTGACAGTTGCACACCGTTCTGCGAGCTGTGTCAAGCGAGCGGAGATCGGTCTCACCCTCTGCGATTGCGACTGTGGACCTTTCGTAATGGTGAGCAACTCTTCATAGCGAAGTTCCGGTCCATACTGAGGTGACGGTAGAGACCCTTTGCTTAGAGCCTGATTTCTGATTTCTATTGTCTTCCGATCTTTTGGGAACGAAATGTCTAGCATGCCTTGCCATATTGTTGGTGTATTGTTCGTTTGTATGGCCTGTCATAGACGAAATGGAGACATCAGCCACTGCCTAGGCAATGCGGCGGAATATTTGTACGAACATGGTAGTGCAGGAGCTCCATTTGATAGTTGAGACACAGATCCTCTGCATAGTTAGATAGCTTTAGGTTTTAGCCGGAATAGAACAACTTCTAGTAAGCAAATCACTCACGCATGACCGAGAAGGTTTGCACGAAGGCCAAACCCTTCTGCTCATGTTGTGGGCTGTTCTCGGTAGAATGGTCGCGTCCTTCCTTCTCCTTTGCCGCACATTCAGACAAACGTGTATTGCACACTTGTAAAATATGCTCTCTCATCGCCCCTATAGGGTGTTGCTGGACTGCACCGGGATATCAGGATCGATGTTCTGCGGAGACAGCGAGAAGGTGACTTACCGTCTCTCCCCCTGATGTCAAAGCTAAAATCAACGAGATACCATTGATCCGTTGGCGAATCCCCGCCTAGTGTGAATGCAGCTTTGAAATAACCTGGACAATGGAAGGTTACTCTACCATCATCTGTATGCCGAGATTATCAGCCGAGGCTCGAGTGCATGGTCGAAGAGTGCATGCTCGAAAAGCCATAAGTAAATAAGCTTACGTATCCGGTAAGGCCTGCGCAGTAGCTGTACGGGTATGAGCTCCTGCAGCTGCAACCGCAAGCGGATGACGGATTCCAGATCCTGTAGCAATGCCACCACAGCCTCATCCGTCAACTTCGGAGGAGGTATGAAAGAGTCCTGCACAACTTGGAAGGTCAGCAGTGTGTATTGAAGGGTAAGAAATAAGTACCGCATACGTGAAACAGGCTTGGTAGCTGAGAGTATGTTCCAGTTGTCAATACTTCGACTGCGGTGATCAAGTCGTAATTGCGGACTCTGCATCATGAAGAACCAAGTCCGAAGATGTGAGCACGAGAAAATAACTCTTCGAAAGACCAGCCATGTATACTCACCTAGCACCAGCCAACAATCCCTCGACACCTTGCAAAGCCTGTACAGCTCTTTCAAGCTGATAATTTTGTCTCTGAAGAAAAGCGATAAGATTCATAGATCTTTCGACATCCTGTGTATTTTCTTTAGCCCATCTCAAGAGAACGAGAAGCTTGATAATTTGACGTCTTGTTGTGATTACATATTCAATAATTGTACGTTTACGGTCGAAGTCTGATTGCGAGGGTAGCCTAGTTTGTGATTAAGAAAGAGACAAACAAGGGACCGCGTTAGGTAAAGATTCCAGTTCTCTCCGTTCGAGAACAATTCGTTGACTATGCCTCGCAGCAGGTCAGGCTAGACTAAAGGGTATGCTCACACTTCGACGATCGATTGCAGGTCGGTATATGACCTAGCCACGAGTCTCCTTACCAGCTCATAGAGCGGTACAAGGCTCTGATGTGCAACAGCCGGCAACTCTGCTAAACCCTTCTTGAGTTGTTTCTCCTTGTATCGCTCCATCTCTTCACTTTCGACGACGGCCGTAGGGTGTTCATTCTGCACCTTTGCTTCGCCATCCGAAGAGCTAATCTTCTTCCCCATTGACTGGGAAGCGATGAAGTCTTCTTGTTTGATGCTATTCCCACTCATTGCCTCATCCATGGATGTTCCATTCGCTTGCTGATGGTGATAGTCGCCCTCTGTATGTCCGTTTGTTGCCCTAATGGCAGCAACAGGTGAAGTAGCGCGAGGTGTAGCGGCTCCATTGGTACCCTCGGACGAGACCGAAGTACCTCTATTGCTCAACGAGCTGCCTCCTAAGCGTATCTTGAGTCTATGCCCAGCTGCAGTTCCACCTCCAGTTGTAGCGGCACTTCCTTCCAGCTGGTTTGTGGCAGCATCAGCAGTAGCTGCTGCATCTGGAGACGTAGCAGCATGGCTGCTGTTTGTACTCCCGTGACGAGACATGGTCTGTCCTCCAACTCCATACCCGCGTGCATGCTGCTGCTGCTGCTGTGGATGCTCTTCACCAGACGCCTGCATCGCAGGGTAAGGGCAGCATTGTCAAGAGCAGAGCCAGCTTCGGCTTGAGGTCGACGAGAAATGAATTGTTGCGGGTCAATCCAATTGATGGGTCCATTTAGGGTGTGAAGGTGTTTCTTGTACTCAAACATGCTCGTCGTTACTTCAAACTTGATTGTGAGGTTGTTTGCAACAGCAAGGTGTCATGAAGATAAGATCCGGCCAAAGGTCGCCACCAAGGCTTGCAAACGAGAGCACAAAGTGAAAGTGGATCTGGAGCTAATGCTTCCTTTACAGCAAACACAGGCACAAGCAGTCTAACTATACATCAAATATAACCCTTCGCCTTGCTGCCTTGGCTTTTGAAGGTAAATAAAAAGGCTAGACATACCAAAAGATGATTGTTGACAACGAGAAACACACACGACCACAAAGAACGGAATGAACGGAACGCAACTCAAGTAGATGTTAAACTAGTACTAAAGACTTAAAGAGGGATATTAGAGAGGAATGATAACTGTATAACTCGACAAAATTGTCGATGGTACTGATGAGACGATTTCACTATAGGTACGCGAAAGGTCCTGAAGATGCCTTGATTGTTCGAGCTCGTTGTGAAAGGTTAAAATTCAAGCTGATAGTCTTAGCGACTTCCAACTCGACTACCTAGCCCAAAATGGCTGTTCCCCCAAACAATCGAGATAGTGAAAGGATTGAAGCGAACTCTTCAGGGTGCCTTGTAGGGTATCTTGCAACTGATCCATACATTTACTGATGAAATGATTGAGAGCGTGGATGTTATAAACCTTTCTTTGAAGTGGGTTATAATAGGCCGCAATCCCGGAGATTGGCTTGAATGACAATATCGTTGACCGCGGAAAGTACGAACTTGATTTGACTCGTGTCTACATCGAATCAAGCAATCAGTAACGTGAATGTGACCAATACGCAGATCTCCTCCGTTGTCCTTCTTGTCTCGGAATAGCACTCACCCGTCGCACACGTCAAATGAACATAAACCTGCTTTTGAGGATTCTGATTCAGAGCTTGGAAGCGGTGCGAAAAGTATTCACAACCAGCTTGGACATCGCCCGGACGACCTGTATAATCTGGGAAATATGTGTTGATGTCTGATGCCTCTATTTTCTGCTTGAAGACTGTTCGCATTCGAAAGTGGATATATATTAGGCCGTCCCGAGGATGGTAGAGAGGGGTAGCGAGATTGAAGTGACACAGAGGAAAAGAAGAGGGTGGGTAACTCATCAGTATGTCCCTCTACAACCTTCCTGACCAAAACAGATAAAAAGTGAACTTACGATCAATCTTATTCAAGAACAGAATAATACTAGTCTTTACGAACCATCTCGAATTACAAATACTATCGAAGAGAGCCAAACTTTCCTGCATACGGTTTATAGATTCATCCTCGTATAAAGATTGATCGTATTCAGAAATAGCGACTAGGAATAAAATAGCAGTAACGCTTTCAAAACAATGTATCCATTTTTTACGTTCACTTCGTTGTCCTCCTACATCGAATAACTTATACCTTAATTCTCCAATTTGGAAGTGTGATTCAGTTATTCCTGTAGTCTTGACCCGTGATCTGAGTACATCTTGATCTGTTGGCAAGTAACCTGGTGTCCCTATACGTTGGATGGAGTCGAAGTAACTGCGGGTACAGCGACAGGGCAGTCAGCCCAGTACTAGATTGAGCATGCGAGTAAACTCATACTTACTACTTCGCCGAATCGTTCAGTTGAAATTCCCTGCTCCTCTCGAACGCATCTAGAACACCGGCATCCTTCCATAGACCAGCGACAGCATCCGCGACTTGAGGAGGCAGAGAGTCGGAATCGAGTTGATGAGGGAGGGACATTATAACGTTTGCTCTCTCTGAGTTTGCAGCTGGATCCGCTAGCTGTATTCCCATCATTTCCATTGCATCGAGGATGACTCTCATGGATTGGACTGAAACGTACGACAGAGACACAGAGGTCAGCGCTGGCACAATACTTCTTCGACATCGTCCGAATGTAGTCCGCTACTCTTGGTTGCCTGAGCATTGCACCAATGCCCACGAACTCCTAGTGCAAGTTTCGGGCCGAAGCGGACTACCGACGAATAAAGAAGCAGGAGAAGTTGTACGCACTGGTATTGCTAAGGATGATTTCGATGTATGATTCCCTCTCATCTCGAGAATATGAGCCTTCGTCTGTAGTAACATAGCGATCAGTGGCTACCTTGGACTCGCCCAAAAGTTAAGAACTCACTAATGAGCTTCATCTGCTTGAGGACGGTACTCTTTCCGGATTCACCAGCGCCAAGCAGGAGCCTGGGAGAGAATTGAAAGGATCGCTACATCGTCAGTTGCTGTTTGCAAAGTCAGGGCATGTCCATTCGCGCATATATCCGCTCAGCCCTGGTCCACAAGGGGCGGGCGGACGGGAGAAGCAGACGAGGTGCAGCCACCGAAGTCTGTCGCCCGGACAAGTCGAGCAGGTGAAAAGACTCACATCTTGACCTCGTTCCTCATGTTCATCCTGTCCTTTTTGAGCTGAGCCTCGATAGCATCGTTGCGCTCGCGTGCGCTCGAGTCCTCCTTTGAGCCACCGCAGCCCATGGTGTTCGATGGGCAGTCGAGTCGAGTTGGTAGGATGTGGTGGAGACTGAAAAGTGGATTGGACTGGAGCAGAGATGTCAGTCTTGCTGCTGTAGTAGTACCGTAGCGCGAGAAGAGAGGTGGGAAGCGCGCGAGGTGCTTGGATGCGATGCGATGTCCTTGCTCGCTGCCTGCCAGCGTGCCATCACCCCGCGCACAAGCACCACCCATGGACCCGTGCAGGCTTGAGGGGTTCGTGAGACTGTTGTGGACTCACACTAGCACTGGGATATCCCCACGTATCGCCTATCGTACTCGCGTGTATTCGTGCGTGTTGAAGATGGATGCTCGAGCTGAAATGAGCCACAGTCGCGAATTGGGAAGGCGATGCGATCGGTGCGAGCAACTACAAGCGAATAAATAATGGTACTGGAAGTATGTGCAGAACAGAACAGGATGGAGATGCCAGTAATGCTGAATGGAGGACTGCTATCGACTCAGATGTAGTCACACTATCTCTTATTCCCGGGTGTCGCACACATACACACTTGACCGCGACTTCAGCCCGCCGGATGACTGAGCAGAGAGGCGCAGCTTACCGCCTCGCCCTGCCCCCGTTCATATCAAAGCAAGCATATCAAGCATCAAAAGGAAAGGCAATAGCACGAGGGCTTTCAAAAGAAAGAGAAAAGATTTCAACCTAAATGGAGTAGGAAAACGTGACCTTGCCGAAACAAAAAGGCCGGAAGTGGCTTTAAAAGAAAGAACCGAATTTTGCGGAAAGAGTGATCCCCATTCTGAAAAGAGAAAATGCGGCAATCAAATCAGTCATCTCTTAAGTTGCATTTACCGTGCGGCTGCTTCTTCCGGTCTTCCTGTTTTCCCTGCAATTATTCACTTTAACAGCGAACCCCAATTCTACGGTAAGTTAACGGTACCTCTAAACTTCACCTGACTGAATGTGGAACCCAATACGGTACCTCGCCGTTTCCAAAACTGCCATCGTGACCTATCTCTCTTTGTATTGATATGATGTGAACTTCGACCTCCTTCTTCAAAAACCGCCAGTGAGGTTATCTCAATCTCGTGTAAATCTATACTTGTGCTGCATATCTCCAGCGGATATCAAGCTTGCCGTTCCCCTATATAAGATACACGATCTTGCTTTCAAAATTCGCTGTGAAGTACCGTAGCATGAAGGATGCGGCCAGTTGATGCTCTCTGTATTTGACTCCAGCCTATCTTCTCATGCGATTACTCCGAACCGTCACTCTTGCTGTACGGTTTACGGTAGAGCCTCTATCATACTGAATCAAACCAGAGGCACCCAGTACCGCATTCTGATGACCTTGCTCGCTTTACGCTCTCTTGTTTAGGTTTGCGCGTAGAATGGATGTATTGAAGCTCGACGCACGTGACTTGCAATCGTAGGGTCGCGCAGGCACCGGCCAGCGCGGCCCCATCCTTGATTGTAGAGCTTCACGCGGTAGGTAGCTCCATTCTCACCCGTACACTTGTGCAGCCATGATTCACCTTTCTCTTCCGCTGTTGCAGCTAATGCTTTGATTTGCTCCAAGATGACTTGCCGCAAGTGGTATGTATACTCGAGCTAGGAGACGGCCAACGCGCTTTGGGCACATTCGAGGGAAAGAGATCTATATGATATGGAGTACAGCGCAGGAATCATCTAATCACATAGTCATTCAGTAGTTAGATTCCATCCTCATCTAAGCAACTGGCTGAGGAAGACTGTTCTGCTTAGAACGACCCAGTGAGGATCTCCTCGTCAGGTTGTGTGTGCATGGACGACGTCTTTTATTTGACTATAGACAGTATGTACCACCTCCCTGCATTCACCTGTGGGATGTTCTTCTAGCATACTTCTGCTGAGTACGGTGTATCTGTGTCGATTATTTAAACAATGGCAGACTGACATTATCATGAATACCCAATCCTGGGTATGGCTCTGGAAACCACAATTATGGATGTCTTACTCTTCCGTTACTGACTCTCGTTCGTGAAAGCAGTCTGAAGTAATTTGCCGCTTGCTGAACCGTTATCGGAGGAAAGTGCAAAGCCATGGACTGTGCATCTTTTGCGCAAATGCTGATATAAAGGTCCGTAGAGCATTCGAGGTAAACAACGACCAGCAGTTTGTGAAGGCTCTTCAAAAGTTGATGTACTTTCATTTAGGCAGTAGTGCGATCACAAAAATTTGCCATTTGCTGTGGTTGAACAGTTCCTTCTGTCCTGACCAGACTTTTCCAACCATTATTTCCCTGCTTTTGAAGCTTCTGTATCTCCCTCGTACTGTCTTGCAATACCACTTCTCCCAATTTCCATAATACTAGGTTCATCTTGTCCATATCTAGGATCTAATCCTTTATACGTTCTAGTCGCGAGGAATTCGCCTCCAGCTGAAGAGAGCACAGTGGATAAAGCACTTTCCTCGTTTCGTACTGCTAGCGCTTGAACTTTCGCTTCTAGAGTAGCTGTGTCTGTGCGAGACAGACCGATTGTCAGCCGATTGTGTCGGTTTGCTCTTTTACGCAGAATGTAACTTACCTTGAACATCTTCTTTGCTTCCGTAAGTCCGTCTGTATCGATACTTGCCAGTAACAGTCGAGAAGATAGGCGCATCAGGATCATCATCTTCATCGGCGTCTTGAGTAGATCCCTTTGCATTCTCAGTCTG
This sequence comes from Cystobasidium ongulense, assembly GCA_022835595.1. Taxonomy (NCBI): domain Eukaryota; kingdom Fungi; phylum Basidiomycota; class Cystobasidiomycetes; order Cystobasidiales; family Cystobasidiaceae; genus Cystobasidium; species Cystobasidium ongulense. The sequence continues at coordinate 874,350 of BQUP01000004.1, forward strand.
ACCGTTCGCCTCCTGCTCTTCCTCGTGTCCTCGGCTATCATGCAGTACACTGGCGAAATCAAGAGTATACTGTCCCTTTCCATCCATATCGCCACTTGTGACCCATTCCCGCTCACCAAGAGCAACTTCCAATTCCCAAGGTGTAATAATAGGCTTCATAAACTCTTTATAACTCTCAATCAAACTATTTTCCCCACAAGCGACAAGCACCCAAGTTTCGACTTCAAGGAAATTTCCTAATTTTGCAGGTGTAAGTTTACCTACTGCCATAGTATATGACTTTTTCTTGTGCTTCTTCAGTAATTTACGTAAATATTCTAAAGCTGGAAGGTATGAAGATACTCCTAGTGTTCCAACTACTATTCCGAAAACATCTGCATCTCGAGCTTTTTGTACTACCCCGTATCGCTTCATCAGAAGTCTATTCGTGCGACTGCTCTCTAGTCGAGTAGAGTCCGAGACCGGGTCGTAGGATATGACAGGAGTACTGCTATGCGAGAGAAGTAGATTGGTGAGAGTGAGGGATTCCGGACCGATATAGAGTATGCAAATATTTTCGGAGAATGTAATACCGGATGGCAACGAATACCGCCGGCAAGCGTTCTGCTGTTGTGTTGGTACTACATCGAGCGAAGGGGGTGGTGGAGGGACTTGCCGTGTTGTACTGCAGCACTCTGTGCGGTCAGGCCCACAGCAGCCTTTGTCCTTCGGATCGGTCGAATTCTGCCCACAGCACGCCGAGCCATTCGGGTTCGTTTCAGCTGGCTTGCTGCACGAGCTTGTACTTGCAGAAGATACGGGCTTGCTTAGGAAGCTAGAAGTATCTAGTACTGACGCAACGAGACCTTTTCCTTCTGGTAGTTGATTTCGCAAACCTTCGGATATGTTCGAAAGTTGATGATAGTACGCAACGTCGCATAGTAGTAGGAAGGTCGACCTCGTTTGAAGCATCTCAGCGTCTATTGCTATTTGTTTTGAAAGCTTATTGGCGGCATTTTCAGCGTTGATGGGAGCTTTAGGGAAGATATACAAGACTGGTAGTCTGGCTGGACTGCAGAAGACTTAGACGTCAGGCTTGGTCGCACGGTCCTGCAGATTGAGCGGGAGCAAGTACGCACGCTGAGAGACAAGCGTGTCCGTAGTGAATGACAAAATCCGCATCGACATGCTGAGCAGCTACTTCATCGACACAACAACTGCAATCAATTCATAGCATAGTCAGCGATGTGGCGAATGCAGAGCTATGAGACAGCGGAAGAGTCCTTTGGCAAAGAGAGCGAACGCACCTTCCAAATGTTGTATCTGCCATAACGTACAGCTCGACATTATCTGGTATCTGTCTTCTAACAGCTTGGAACACCAGGACACTGTCGTGTAGCAGCTCATCTGGGAATTGCATGCAAACCTGCATTATTGCAAAGCCAGATCAGCGAAAACAGCTTCACCCGCTTTCCTATAGAATTGCGATGATCCGAACCTTTGTCCATTCACCTCGCTGAATCTCCTTTACCGTCCTGTCTACTTCATACACTTCCTCTAATGGTACCTCTGAAATTTGAACTTGCGGCGTGACTTCAATGGTGCTCTCGATAGCTTCCACGCCTGAGGCTGAGACTGTGCTCGTAGTTGAGGGACCAGGAGCGTCCATCGTAGTTATTGTCGTAAGGCAGCGTTCCAGCTATGAGCTGAAGGTCTGGGAAAGCAAGACGAAGTCGAAACGTGACTTAGCCTCACGCAGGCCGTGATCGGGCATACAATTTATGTATCGCAAAGGCACGAGACTATCGCTTTTTTGATTTGTAGCAATGATTGGCTACGCTGCGCTTTGCATGGCACATTCCGGAGAGAAGTGATATAGTTCGATACTTGTTTTATTTCGAACAGAAAGAACACATCGGTTTACGGACCCTAAAAACTATACACCATGCGATGCTAATTGACAGAGTTGTACAGAATATGAATTATGTGGAAGATCATAAGTATCAAGTGGAAGAGCTACAGCAACTCCAGGGTTGTGTCATCGACTAGACAACTGCTAATGAGGGTAGATCGGTATGAATACCATAGTATAGTTTACAGAGCATTGCTCTTGCAGCTGAACGCAGGACTTGCGCCTCCAGCGTAGTCAGCTTTGATAGCCTCGATAGATGTCCATAGACCGGGTCCTAACATGAGAAGACCGAGAAGGAAGCTGAAGAAGAAGCAATAGGCGTCAGGATACTGTAGCCTTCGGTCCACGTGAATCTATGCAAACTTACATGATGACATTGACAAAGAAGAGCACTGTTTGTCTGGCACTGCTGAAGTAGCGACCTCGATTGAGCTCGAACCAAGCACCAGCCCAGAAGATATAGCCGAAGAAAGAGTCGAAGGCAGCACTCATAATGGAGAGGAAATCACCCATAGATGGGATAGTCTCTCCAAGAATCCAGGCGAGGACCCAAAGGACGACGATGATAGCGATCCAGCTCCCCCAGCCGACAACAGAGTGCGAGTGGGCGTGGCGACTACCGCGCATGACGCGTCTGAAGATGTATTTTCCGGCAACATTGGCGTATAGCGCGCCGATGATGACAGTAGGAACGAGGCTGAAGGTAGTCATATTGTACGTCGTTAGCGATTGCAGCAAAGCGAAATGATGAAGTCACACTTACACAAATGCGAAAGCCGACTTCTTCATGTATGGCTCGAGTAATGATCCGATGAGAGGAGCGGTGGAATATTGTGCATTGTAATAGTATCCTACGACTGCAGCAACTGTGAACATGATTGCCTCTGCAACGGTGAGAACAGCCAAAGCCTTGGGGAAATCTTGTGGTCGCTCCATTTCGGCGATGAAGGATGGGTAGAGGATTTGACCGATGAAGAGGAAGGTAATGTTCTGCAAGGGACATGCAAGACATTAGCTCTTGCAAAAGTCTCACAGCTGCTTCACTCCTCACCAAAACGGCATTGAAAGCGGGAATAAAACCGAGTCCAGATGGAGCAGCGCCGTGGCGGACCAGAGCTTCGCCGGCTTCTGGCCATGTACCGGCGTACCCAAATCCTGGATGATCTTGAATACCAGAGTATACCAAGGTCAACAACATGGCAATCCCCATGCAGATAGCGCTAGCAACGCCCATGATGGATACATGTTGCAGTGTTCGGGGAATGGAGAATACTAGAGACATGAGAGCAGTGATGACTTGGAAGACGACTGTAAAATGACCATGTCGTAAGGATGTGAGCTATCTATAATGCATGCTGCAATGCTTACTAGTGCAGTGGCTGTGGTCGGACAAAGTGTTGAGAATCTTGCTTCCAGTGAGAACGTGGAATCCCATCAGGAAAACGTTGTTTAGGATAAGCATGATGGCGGTTGCCTCTCCGGCTAGACGGTTGCCGCCGGTAAGCTGTAGAGCGATATCGACAATGTCGCGAACATCTGAAAACACCATTTTTGTCAGCGGGACTTTCTCGTTACCTCTTCTAGTTTTCAACTTACGAGGATGCTTCATGCAGTACTGCCATAAGGTGTAACTTGTGTACCAAGTCGATACAGCCAAAATGAATGTTACAATTAAGGCAGCTGCCCATCCGAGAACCATATAAGACCATGCCAGCGCTGTGCAAGTGCGTTTCTGTCAGTCACGGACAAAAGAGACCAAGTCAAACATAGGGTGGCGAGCCAACTCACCCAACATGGCGAGGCAGACGTATTCCGTCAAGAGCAACAAGGCAGTTTTTTGCCATGAAAGCGTTCTGAATTTGATGTCATGATCCTCTGTACAGTATCATAAGCCAAATGTACTGACAAGCCTGCTTTTTGCATTGTATAAAAGCTTACTCTCGGATTCAACGAGCTGGATAAAGGGATCCTCGCCGTGGTGGTGATCGATACCATCCGCCTGGAGAAACTCGCGTAAGCTGCATAGGCAGGTGTATATGCCTAATGAGGTGGACTTACGCCCTTCTTCTCGGTATCAACGGGTGAATGCGACATGTCGATATAATCACAGCTGCGTATGCACGTGCGGATGAGATAGTACTTTGCAGCTCTTCACTTTCTTCACTTGTACTTTGCAATTGGCGGAGAGTCCGATAGAATGCAAAGCTACAGAGCAAGAAGAGATGAAGGAAGGAAAGCCGTGAGATGCCTGATTGCCAGACGTTTCGCCGCTGCGATACTTAGGTAAAACTCTCGAACCCTGAAGAGCCTGTCTGGGACCTGATGAAGATTCCGCACCTGCGAGGTGGCAACGCAGAAAGCTCGCCATAGTGCATAATCTCGCTTTGAAACTCTGAACCCGCCCGCCCGGAAGGTGAGCGGAGTTGCCTTTCTGACGTCCATCGAGCCTATCAGAGTGCTTCCCGAAGCCCTCAGCATCCACGCCATGCGCGCACTGGGTGATTTTTTCCAGCTCAACCGCCCCCAAAATAGATTCTGCGATCGACATTGGCTTCGCGCCATCCTTCTGTACATGCATGACAGCTTGCCTTGGAGTTGTGCAAAGGACGAGCTTCGAGGACGAGCAGAGAGGTGATAGAGAGCTCGCAGATCTGGTAAGATATTCCTGGCCGCTGTCAACAAAGTACAACTCTCGTGGGGTGATAGGCGTCGTTTGGCGGGTGGGCGGGCGCAGAAATACGTGGACCGTGGGCGATCAGCTGCCGGTGCGAGCTTGCCGGATCTTCCAGAGGCCTAAAATCTAGACCAATTGGGGGCATACGGGGTACCGTATCGCTAGCGAGTGAGTTGATGTATGTCGAGAAGAAAAGCTTCATCGTACGAACAGCAAACAGACATCCGTACAATGCATGCGCTCGAAAAAAGCATGTATTGCTCACATCAGTTAGATACAGAGTATACGGCTGCAGGCGCCTCTACTGCATCTGGCGGTGACGAAGCTGGTGCAGCATGCGATAAAGGTACACGATGAGGAACTCGACTCTATCCATGCAAAGCACAGACGGGGTGGTGCAAATAGTCTCAGCCTCGCGTAGACTTTAGACTGATCTGAAGACCGGCTCACCTCTGCTTGACGACCATTGTAACACCTTGAGCAAAGAAACCTTTAATGATTTCTATAGTATAACACTCGAGTTAGTTTGAAGCTCACATAGAAGGCGATACATCGCAAGAACTTACGCGTCTGAAGACCGACATACAAACCGCGTATGCCACTGCGTTTGACGGTCTTGACGAGAACATCTGTCATATTACGATACAGCAGCTTGCCGGTAGGTGACTTCCACTGCAGTCGGGTCTTGGTCAGAATGAGTGGATAGCAGACAGCCGATGCTAGATAATACAAGCTGTTGCATCAGCTTTGCCTGCTCGCACTCGACACGAAAACTGGAGATAACACGCACCGATTGAAGATGCGAATGCCGACATGAAGAACGTTTGGAATTGAGTTGGCTTGTCCCGGAAGCGACGAGGTATAAGAGCTCTCTTGAATGCAGCTATGAGGAAGAAAGTGAGTGCTGGGTTGACGGTCTATAATGTCATGTCAGCTTGTTTGCAAGTCTTGCTACATGTCGCTTTCAGACTTCCGCAACTCACCAGAGCACAAGCGGATCCATAACCCCTCCAGAATCCAGCTAAACCATGCTCTTGGTATATGTCTTTTGCGATATCAATACTTGAATCAGGAGCGTAATCATCATCGTCTGCATCCTCATCACTGTCGTCTTCCTTTCCAGTAGCGTTATTTTCAGTGGCCTCCGATTTAGTTTGCTTCTTTGATGCTGTTTGCTTTCGGACTGTTATAGTACTGAGAGGAGTAGTAACGCCTCTAGAAAGTATCCCAGCGATAGAGCCAATCAATAATTCCTTCGCAGCTGACACTTTAGCAGCTGCTCTACCCGCAGCAGCAATTGCACCATCGACATTCTTTCCACTATCGGAATTAGCGACCGCTCTATCAACGTGTTTGTTGAATACTCGCATAAGAGCAGCGAATATATAGAAGTATAAGAATTGAGAAAGTGCAGTACTGAGTGTATCGCTAACTATTCCTTGATAGAAGGCACCTAGACTTCGATTATTAGTTCGATAGATTGTTCGCAAGGCAGTGATAGTATCGGCATAATCGTCGTGTTTATGATGTGCTGCTCCTGTTCCTTTGGGATCTTCATGCTTGCTTCGTCGTAGCGGTGCTTTCGTCTGTATCCGGGCGGCTACCAGGTCAAGCGGATAGACGATGACGTTCGCGAGTGAGGCTCTGGCGACACGGCGGTGGTCAGCCAGTTTACTACCATCCCAGGCAGCATACAGCTACTCTTTACGCACCCCACACTGCCAGAGAGGGCCTCCACGACTGGCGGCACTTTGGAGGCCATCGCGCCGGCCCTCGATCGCCTTTTCGAGTTCAGATGCGAGTGGAGAAGAGGTGCAACAGCTTGAATCTCGACAGGAAGCAACAGTTTGTCTTTTCATGTACGAGACTTTCTTTGCATTCAATGCTCATACAGATCGCGAAATCCGAAAAGCAAAAAGATTGGGGAGCTTGCCCTAGCTGACCATGAAGAATAGCAGTGAAGACCTGCTTGTACGCTCACTTACGCCGAAAGCATGTAGCAGACTAAGCATCAACCACCTCCCGGTCCCAAAACAGTATCAATAGTTTGTCCTTTTTGGAAAGCATCCCAACGAGAAGTGTACCATCTAGCTTGTGTTTACTTGGAAAAAAAAGCTTCACTGCTCATCTTGAGCTCCGCCTTCACTCTTGACAATCTTCTCCGTCGTGACTGTGATAGCATTCTTCAAGTTGAATATGCCATTGCTGGGAGGAGTAACATCTGCGCGATGATGATAATTCTCTCCTACGAACAAAACAGGTGCATCTTTCTTTTTAAGCCGTCCTCCCACGCCGGTTTCACTGTTCGCAGAACCTCCAGTTGTAGGTCTTCTATTCAGACTCAACATTTCTGGATCCAGCCTATCACCTCGCGTAATTTGGGTAACACGAGATGCCAGAGCATGTCCTTCAGGTAAATCGAAAGTAATGGCTCTTGTGTGACTAGCGGCGGGTGCGGTAGGTAGCTCTTCCAATATTTCTTTCATTGAGAGGTCTTCGGTACTAGAATTGGTAGATTGATGAGCATTCATTTTATTTCCAGAGACGTATTTCGTTTCCGGTGTTACCGAACCCCGGGCAGTAAGTGGGGTGAAAGTATTTCCTGCTTTTTCAAAAGTTGATAGATCTACAATAGTAGTCACACCATGCTCGGTATGGTGATCTTTTCTTCTATTGCGATATCGATTCGAACGAATCAGTGTTGGTAAGCCTAGTTTGCCTCGTAGGGTCTCAAGTTTGGTGGTCGTCTGCGACTTTCCCGCTTCACTTTCGGTGTGATAAGTGACTGTGCTGTGCTCGGCCAACGCAATTCGCATGTGCTATGGAGGATAGTGAACGTCAACACATATTATAGCCTCATTCTCCACTATTTTGCTAGCGATATTTCATACTCACGATGATGAGTCGGGACACCATCATGCTGTTGATGATTAAAGCAAGTGCCGAGTTCTGTTACAAAGAGTGATATCAACTGTTCCCGTTCCACAAGACGCGATATCAGCCCAATTCTACGTACGAAATTGGATCCAGACAGCTTATGCCCCTCGACACTTATTTTACTCTTCATGTAAACGACATTGACTATGTTTGAAGAGGCAGTCACAGCGAAGAAGTGGACTCCATCTCTGTAAACGCAGTATGATCAGACTCTGCTGCTTCGGTTCAATGAAATGAGGGTGTACCGAAGAAAAATGTCGAGAAGGTGAGAGCGACCATGCCTTGTCCAGTACTGAATGACCTTGCCAAAGGTAATGCCTAGGACACTGATGGGGCGGGAGTTCAGTTGATGAAGTAAATTCAGGGATAGTATGTACACGGAGCGTGTCTGAGTATGTACACTCACATAGTCTGCGTGAACAGGGGAAGAACCCAGTATACAAAAGCGTAATTCTCGTCTCCTGAGCCAGGAAAGGAATAGCATCCAGTTACTCCGGGTGGCATCGGGATAGCTAGAATTCGACGGCGAAACGATCATCAGCTTGTCCGGCGTACATTGAGAGGCAGTTGAGTTTCCAACCCACGCTTGTTCTTTATGCTGACTACGGCTTGCACGATAGCCTGTCCCAGTACGACGCAAATGAGAGAGTAGAAGACAAGCCGAGGGTCGTGAAAGAGAGCTGATGCGCGTTGAACCAGCTTGTAGTTGCAACATAGGAATACGATGATCTGGAAGGTTACCAAGAGATGGGGGATGGAGCGATGTAAGGGATGGGTGTAAAGCCAGAGTCAGATTGCAGGTCTTATGCCTTGAGAGTTGGGAGGGATGAAGCGCGTACGGGTGTGTAAGCCTACAAGGAGGTGAGATAGACGGTGAAGTGAACGATGATTCAGTCGTCCAACATTGAAAGAAGCAGCGAGGAGACTCTTCGAGTCTCACCTGGAACAGATGTATTTTGCCACAGTGTTCGGTAAGAGTGGTAGAGAAGGAGCAAGCGACGAGGAATGCCATGATGATGAGTGTCAAATAACGATTGACGAAGAAGCATACTTTGACGAGAGTGAATCTTGATGGCCATACGTAGGCGATCTCCTTCGGGAGTGTGATCTAAGTAAACACAAGAGGTACATCCCAGAGGCAAGTCGGATGAAAAGTTCATGAGCGGACATGTGAGAAGAGAAGCAAAAGGAAATCCTTACCACAATATCCCATACGAGCACTGCAAAGCAAGCTACGACGTAGAAGTGCAGCTGCCCGACGAGTTTCGCATATGCAGCGATGTGACCGTCGAAATCGTGTGCAGCAGCGTCGGATAGGTCTTGCCGAGGCAGCAGGAGTGTGCTGGCGAGCATGTCGACGTCGGGGTCGCAGATGAGTGAAAGATGTTTGTTGTGTCGTAGGGTGATGCGCGATACACCAAGATTGAAGGAGCGGAAAGAGGCAGATGAGCCAGCAGGGAGGGTGTTTTGGCAGCGTCTTTGCTGTGCCTTGTCGACAGGCACGCTGAAGAGGGTGGCAGAGAGCGGTAAGGATGAAAGCGAGGGAAGAGCAGCGAGTGAACTGCAAGATAGACGCGACGAGTTATCAAGAAGAGACCCGCTCTCAGCTTGACTCAGCACAACTCGGATTTCGCCGAAAAAGTCTGCAGTGGCCCGCAGACTTCGTTCATGCAAGCCGTCGCATTCAGCATGTGCGGATCGGAGACTCGACAAACACAACCTGCTCGAGATGTAAATTGCAGCATCGGTATGAGCGGGTTCTTGGTCGCACTGACCGCAAGCTCGAGTGTTCGACAGGCAGCTGAGCGAGCCGGGCCGGAGGAAGAGCAGTCCTGCAACGAGGCCTGGAGATACGACATGCGTTCACATTCTATACGAGATGATAAATCGATGATAGATATTAGGAAAGCATGTCTTGACTGTAACGAGCATTCGAAGTGAGCTGGTAGCTGGGTACACTTCGGTCGGAACGGGCGAGAAACCAGTCGGTGCTATCAATTCGGGCCCAAAGCGCGCTCGCTCGCCACCGTCTGTCTTGAAACTGAAGCTTTTGTACAACAACACCACTAGACCCTTGCTTGACATCCAGTATCATCTAATCTCATAGAGATCCACCCTCGGCGGTCTCAGGCGCAGGGTTCTGCCAATCTTCCCGCGCCCAGTCAGGCAGTGGCGAGGAATAATCCCATTCTTCGGTATCTGTTCCCAGACAAGAAGATTTCGTGTGAGTTGTAGTCAACGATAACCGTCTCTGAATTCAGAGCACTCACAGTATCGGATAGCATGCAGCCAAATAGAGAGCTGATCCACGCGTGGATCAGGCAATAAAGGCGTTCCGCACACCTTACAATACGTTCCTTGTTCATCTCTCTCAATATAGTATTCCGGGTTCTCCTCTTGCAGTTTAATCAATTCATCAGATCTAGCTTCTTCCGCAAGAGCTTCTCTTTCTTTATTCGTCATCATTTTCAATCCTCTTTTAGCAGTTTTGGGTTTATTCGTCGCTTTCGGTTTGTTCATGACGGACTTAGTGAATAATGCACTAGGTGGCATAGGTGGTCTTTCCATATCTCTATATCTAGCAAAATTGTCCTCTTCATCTCGAACTTTGCGTAGATGTGTAACCGCTTGAATTGCTTGCGGGACTAATGAAACTTCACTCCCTCCTTGTAATGTATCATCCACTAATAAAGCTGCACCTTTACGTGTATTGAATTCTGGATGTTTCTTCTTGTAATCTGTCAGATCTTTCTTCTCTTTCCGCGGTTTGTGGACTCCGTTCGTTTGTTTAGGTTGGTCTTTGGTGGGGAGGGTGGAACATGAGGTTGCTGAATCCAATGGCGATTCATCTCCACTCGTCTCTTGTGGTTTAGCCTTGGACGAACCGCCTGAAGACGGCACGAAAGTTGCAGCTAAGGTATCGACCATCTTTGAGACAGATTCTCCATGACTCTCACTTGCTGGCCTATACTCTGGCCGAGTAAATAAGCCCCCTTTACCTCCATCATTCCCCCAAGCTTCTGTATCATTATATATAGGATCATTAGCTATGGGATGTCCTAAATACTGTAAATGCACTCGAAGCTGATGTGATCTTCCAGTTACTGGTCGACACCGTACTACGCTAGTATTGGACACAGCATCGTACGAGATACGAGAAAAGATAGTTTTGCTCGGCTGGAAGATAACGTGTAATTCGTAAGCTTTCTGGTTTTTGATTTCGTTCACTTCCTATTCACGCTTGGTAAGTAGACGTTCTAAACTTACTCTTCCACCAGGATGTACCACATTTACTCCAATCTGCTTGTCAATAGTAAGCAGTGGTTCTTCACATATCACCTCGCCTTCCGGGAAACAGCCTCTTGCTCTCGCAACATATTCCTTCTTGACTGTTCCTGGTGTTTGGAAAGCCTTTCCTAATTTTTGAGCAGCCGGTGTCGTTGTTGTGATGATCATAATTCCAGAAACGAGACGATCTAGCCTGTTTGCGGCTAAGTTCCACCAGGTCAACATTTGCCTTGACACGCTCGAGACGCACGGTGTATAGATGGACTTACTGTTGACATGTTCCAATCCATATTCGTTCTTCAATACCTCTAATAGGGTGTTCTTGCGAAATCGACCCGTTGCATGGATGGGCATGCTGGCTTTCTTTTCAACTACCCAGACTCCGTTCTCGTCATCTCGATGGTAGATCTTGACTTTACCACCTAATATCGGAGGCTCGTGACGATGCAAAACATTGGATATAAGGCTTGGAGTAAGGTATTCTACTTAGCCACAGTAATGACTTGTCTTTAGAGCTTTGAGCAGACCTACTCGCCATTCTCGATGACATGGGACCCATCGACAACGTTTCCGTTCACCATGACAGTTCCCGTTGAAATAGCCCACGCCTATCCACAGAATATGAGTGCTCGTCTCATAACTGTGTAGCTCGAGGGACATACATAGAACTCCTTGCTCCGGTCCCTGTAATGCTTATTAGCCAAATGAACTGAGTAATGAGTAGAGAAGCTAAGCTTACCTGAATTCATTAGAGAAGATCTCCAATATCTCTCGGCCTATCCATCGTGCTTTAGCATAAGTCAAGTATGTGTGGCTGAAATTTCGAGTGAGTGGAATGGCAACAAGCAGAAATAGTGTCAATGAGAAAGAACGTGACGGTGAGATTAGCAGAAGCTTGAATTATCTAGTCAAAGTCTCTTCTCACTTGTATGGATGGACCTTTCGCAATGGCCCGTCTTCATAGTATGGAAACTGAAGAGTCGTGGCGGTAGCAGCAGCAGGATGATCTTGTGCATCCGGCTGCAGGGCATGGTCACCGGCGAGCTCGCTGGACGTCGATGCAGCAGGACTGCATGCTTGTATGCTCTCGCCCGGCATGTAGATCTGTCAGTGTTGGCCAGTACGTGGCCTTTGATGTGCACAAAGTCAAGCCATTGCAGCAGCTGCTTCACCTCGCTTTCCTTTCGTCATCCGGCCTCTTTGCTCTTGAACGACTACAACCACACCCGAATACAGCACCACCCAGCGAAGGTCCCCACAGCAGGCCACACCGTCTGTGCTTCTGCCGTACTTTAGCCAGGCAGTAGCACCGCTGCCATCCAGTTCTCAGCCAAAGCAGGCCGCGATAAGCGACTTGATTGACTTGCAAACAAGCAAGCATGTCGACATGGGCATCTTGGTTCGGCGGAAAGCGAGCGCCTCCCACGAAGGATGCGACGAGGGAGACGATAGTAGAGCTGCGACAGCACTTGTTGACTATGGAGAAGAAGGACGACTTTCTCAACAAGAAGATTGAAGAGGAGACTCAGAAAGCAAAGAACGCTCTACTGACAGGTGGCACGAATGGCAAGGCAACTGCGACTGCTGCACTGCGGCGGAAGAAGACGCACGAAGCAGAACTAGAGAAGCTGTATGGTATGAGGGCAACGATAGAGGCGCAGGTGAGCTGGTCTCGCCTGGCATGGCACCCCGCCTGTACACTTTGTAATGCCCGGTGCTAATCGCACGACCCACCAATCCATACAGGTCAACGCGATAGAGAACGCAAACATGAACATGGAGACGATGAATGCTATGAAGCGGGGCAAGGATATCCTCAAAGGGATTCACGGCAATCTGTGCGTCTCTTTTTGGCCTCGCCAGCTCTCCATCGATGCTTGTACTGACTGACCTGACACCTCGCCGCCTCGGTCAACCCTATCATCGCCTACTCCGACTTCACTTCAACTATTATATCTACAGCAACATCGACAAGGTCGAGCAAGAGATGGAGGACATACGGGAGCAGATGGAGCTTGGAGCTGAGATCTCTGCTGCTATCTCGAATCCAGTGGCAATGGGCCAGGAGGTGAGTAACTGCTTGCGACAAGACATACACCTCGTTTTACTGACTGGCTCGAATGTGATGATTTCCACTATGGCCCTACAGATGGACGAAGACGAGCTCAGGGCAGAGTTGGAAGAACTGGAGCAAGAGACGCTCGATGCACAGCTGGAAGGAGCGCATCCAGTACCTATGCATTCACCTGGTGGAAAGGCACCTGCAAGTCGTTTACCATCGGTGCCAACGACGAGAACGACAGAAGAAGAAGACGAGGATGCGGAATTGCGAGAGCTACAGGCTGCGTTGGCGGCATGAGTCGTAGCGGTCACGTTACAGCCACTGTGACACATCCAAATCACCTCTATGCCCAATCGTTTCATCTGCATCGCGGTGTCGGCTTCGTTCTTAATTACCGTCTTCGCTCTGATATTGTATATTTCGTGTCGTATTCCGAGGGCAACTCTAGTGTTCCCTCCTTGCCTGTTCAGAGTGTAGACCGCGGCTGCAGTAAGCGCATCGTGTAACATATCAGATAATTCAGAATAGTTTATGAGCTTCGATAACGCGAATGTTCGTATACTGGGGCTCTCCAAGTTTGATCACCGGAAACAGTAAGCAGGGTCCGCGTATAACAGTGCTGTTTTCGAATAAAGGTGATGTCGGCCAGTCTCACTGTCGGGATATGTGCAGAAATTATCGACCATACTACAACAACAACATGACTCTAGCCGTACTAGGAACCTTGAATTACGATGGTTTGGCTTTTTTTGCTTTATCCACAGCCTGTGTGGGCCGACTTTGCGCTGGTCCAGGCACGACGTGGCCCGTTGAGATGTTCAGACCAAGGACTGCAGGGGCAGCTGCAGCGGGCGCTACATCTCGCTTGCGTTTGCCTAGTACAACGCGACCCGTAGTATGAGGGACTTCCGGTCGTGTCCCAAAGGCTTTCTGAACTTCTGTCTGGGTTGATAATGGTAGATCGTCATCGTCATAGAGGTCGTAAGCAGACTGACTTCTAGCATGAAGGAATGGCTGAAGGATTCCAATCGTAGAATGGATAGCTTGTTGCCGGCTTTGGGATTCTGCTAATGGCACCAAGGAGACGAAAGGTGGGGGCGGGTCGAAAGGCGTCGAGAGATCGACACAGCTTGAAGGAAACGTTTGACGAAGCATACTCGCGTATAACAAATGCAAGGGAAAGCCAGTATCGCTTGGTATTTGTAACTCTTCCAGACTCAAATGGTCGCTCTCCGATTCGAGTAGCATACGCAAAAGTGCATAAGAAGATCTATATTCTGCTGGATCTGATGTTTCTTCTTCGTCTTCCCCTGCCAGCGAAGCCAGTTCCTGAAGGTCCTTCTCTAGCTTCAACCTTGGCTCATGATGCTGCGCTTCTTCGATCTCAAGATCGTATGCCGTGACTAGCCTCGTGCTGAGAGATGCCAGTTCACGACTATGTTCGGGAATATCGGTTTCTCGATACCGTGCTAGAGCAGCCAGAGGATCACGCCCAACTGGAAATGTGTCATCGGCTGCAACATCGTGTAAGGCATTTTTTAGCATTGACTGTCAAACAAAGCAGAATCAGAGTCAGCGAAGCATATAAAGAGCAGGACAATAAGTTGGCCTACCCCAAGCGATGAGCGTTCTTTGTGATGGTCACGGTGGAATGCCGCTGCAGTCCCCAAGCTCGATAGATATTGCACGAGGAGATTGGAAATATTGTCGAGGGCCGAACGTTGTACATCTGAATTACCCGAAGAGTCAATGACAGTATATGATAACGTAGGCGATATGCTTACAATCAAAGCCAGCGTGCTCAAGAAGCGTCGAGCAGAACATTTGAAGAGTGAGCTGACCAACCGCTGCATTCACCGATTCGGGGGTGGATGCGCCGAGCTTCAGCAGAGCTTTCCGTTTCGAGTTTGAAGCACTACTGTCACTTTGTAGATCTGTATGTTCATCTTCGGAAGATCCGCCGTCTTCGTAAGCAGTATCTGGGCTAATGCCTGGAGCATCACGACGCAACACTGCTAATTTGTGATGTGTTCGTTTAATCCTCTTCAAGTTTGTTAGATCGCTCCAGCACGGGTTTAGGCTCTCTTCATTCCCGCGATCCAGCCCAGGTACTTTCTGACGAGCGGCTTTCGTCCGCTTGCAGGGGATGGCGGGAACATCTGGCAAGCCATTCGCCAGCAAAGCATCTGAACAGACTGTCTGCCACCACTCTAAGTCGGCGTCCGGGTGTTCGTACGATGATGGCGTATGCAATGCTAATCTTGATGAAGTCGAAGCTGCGCTCGATACTGCAGCGTGCGCAGCAAAGTCATTGCTTAGAGCCGAGGTAATCAGTGCAGGAAGTCCTTCGGTCTCAAAGTTGTTCAGTTGCGACTTGTTGTCTCCACCACCACCGTGTAGTCCCCCTGGACTACTGTCTAGTTCCGCGAACTTGGCCATCATTTCGGGAGTCCTGCGAAGGGCTGGCCGCTGTGCAAGGGGTACTGGTGCTGGTAGTGGAGGCATTGACGGAGTTCGGGTTTTCTATCACGGATACACAAGTTTGTAAGTATGAATAAAGGGTCAGGAATCAGTTGAATATGCTCACTATGCGTCTGTCACGCGAAATATGGGTGGTGCCGGTCGCTCGTCTTGCGAGTAGAACACTGCCTTGGCCTGGATAGGTACCGGGGAGTTCCGGTATGC
This sequence comes from Cystobasidium ongulense, assembly GCA_022835595.1. Taxonomy (NCBI): domain Eukaryota; kingdom Fungi; phylum Basidiomycota; class Cystobasidiomycetes; order Cystobasidiales; family Cystobasidiaceae; genus Cystobasidium; species Cystobasidium ongulense. The sequence continues at coordinate 889,887 of BQUP01000004.1, forward strand.
TGGACACTTGTGCAATCGCTGGACCGGGTGTAGCGCCCGTACTCTCTACCGGACTTCTCGAGGAAGAGCCTCCAGCGTCTAGTCCTGAAGGGTAAATCGACATGGTACTATCTGCCTGAGATGCCGCTTCTGCCGACGGACTCTGGGCCGCTAAACCTTTCAGCAGTTCCAAATTACGACCTCCTCCTGGTTGACTTTTATGACTTGTCAATCCTTTCCGCGTGCGGATACTCTCATCCTCTTCGTCATCTTCTATATCTTGAAAGTCTTCCTCGTACAAACTCGATCCTTCCTTCTCTTCGTGCTTGAGCGCTGCAATACCGTCTTGGTAATCCATTTCATATGGCGATTCTTGTGGCTTCCCATTCTCGGAAAACCCTTTGGGCTCGCCTAGAAGATTGGCTGTACTGATGACCACATGCGTGGCATCCAACGCATCTAGTCGCGAGCCTGGCCTGTCGAAACGGCTTGCACTTTGAGAGTGTGTGATTTGAGGTATCGGTGTGGAAGCGATTGGATCTGTAACGAACTCCAGAAGGTGGTTGGCTCTACTCCGTAAAGTCATCGCTGAGCGACGCAAAGGATGATTCTGATGTATAGATTTGAATTAGGTGGTGATTGCGTATTCAAGACAGTTCATGCTCACAGGTAGAGTGTTATATAGCAAGCAATTATCCCATATTAGATCCAGATCAGCTTTAAAGCTACTCTTATCTTTGTATTGCTGGGCCTTGACTTTCTTAAGAACTGTACCGAGATCCATCGGATTTTTGATGACTGTTGAATGGAAAACGAGTCACGTTAGCGTTGAGATTAAAGGCGTGGAGGATTGCATGTACTATTGAAGTAGTCGGGCGCGTCCGACTTTCGTACGCGTGAAAGAAAAGCCGTTGAGTGCTCCTGAATCAGAAGAAATGTGTTAGCGCCCCTATAATGAATTGATGTATTTCAGACTTACTGTCATGCCTCTCAACTCATTTGTGATTCTTTCAAGCGTTTCATAGAACTCATGTGTAGTATTCTTGACTTCCTGTTTGCATTTAGGTGCAAATGCGAATGTAGTTGTCAGTCATTGCAGCCAGGTAAGAATACATCGGGACAGCTGCAACTGACAAGGCCCTCCTTTGCGTCCAACAGGATCTGTTTGAGTTCTTCCGCTTGGACGTCTCCTGCAAAAGGTTGTGGAGTGCCAACATCTGGCGTTGCATCTCCAAAGCAACCCGTTTGGAAACCATCGATGAAGGAGCTGAGGTACTGTTCGGATAAGGTTTCATCTCAGCAAGTTGTCCGGGCTTGGAGAGTTGTGCATTGCGGACCTTTGTAGACATCTTGCTTCTGCTTGATCGTGGCTTGCTGTCGGGCTACAATCCAGCAGAGGTAGCCCAGGGCCGCTCGTTTCCAAGGACTTTACACTAATACGGCATGGAACTCGGTTGCATGTCCGCTTGGCTGTCCTGCTGTCGTCTGCTGCTGTCTATGGAATGCCGGTTGTCTTGACATCGATCACGTCGTTCGTCCAAAAGGCAAAGAACATCGAACGGCAAGGTGGCTTTTATCATAAGCTAGTATCCGACCATCAACACGAAATCGCAAATCTGAGATGATGTCTTTCTTTGTTGCACGCGAGATAAGCTGACATGCTCCCGGCTTGGCGGTGGTATTCACCTGAGGCTGGCATCACTTCGTGTCGGCCGTGCCGTAATTGTGAGACGTAGCGTGATACATTTAAACTGCACTTTTCAAGGCTCTATGCACACATACCACAACAGTAAAATTAATGTCAGAGTCTTGCTGAGTATGGTCTTCATCTGAAAGGCGTCACCAGCCTTTCAATCCTATCGACCAACTGGCTCTACCGGAGGCTGCTGTATGATTTCCCGCCGCGAAGAGCTTCCTCGTGCATCCTGTGCGAGTTCCTGCTCTAATTTAGTGACGATGAGCTTCTCCAGCATCAATGTCCAGCGTCCTGACATTTCGGCGGAGACGCCATTGGCATCAGAGTGTAATGTTGGTAGATCTAGGGAAAGGAAGATGGGTCGCTTGAAGCGACTGGCTGTATAGTAATAGTGATACACCATCAGTCTGAGAATTGGACGCAGTTGACACGCGACTCACCTAGTCGTTTGCTCATCGCCAATGAGATGTCAGAGTTCGTGCCTCGGCTCAGCGTAGTAGACGTGGATGTTGTCGAGTTCTATGAATCAGAAGCCATCATTCACACTGTTCAGCCGGATGTTCGGACGGGCTCTAATTACCGATGGAAGACCAGGCATAGCGGCACTCCAGTCTATCCCGGTTCGTGCAGGACCTCCATATTGACCCATCCATACGAAGCATTGATGTTGCAAGACAACCAGCTGGAGCAGGCATGGCGGCAGACCGGGCAGCGGACACTGGATTTCGTGGTTCGAAACACGTATACTTGCTGCCATGGTCAGAATTTCGGATTTGATTGCAATGAAAGAGACCTTCGTAATGCAACTTCGGAATGGGTTGCAGGGCTTGGTGGCAACAGATGGACAGCCGGCAGCCACTCTCTAGAGCAAATCAATGACTATATGGCGGCCCACTGAAGTTGAGATATAGTACAATGCTGAGATATAAAGTATGATGCTGTCTGAATGCACGCGTAGTTCACATATCGAGATCTAAAACAGATTTCCAAGTTGGTTATACACGGGCGTCTTGTAAGCTGGCCAAGCAGGCTACATGGGTATCGTCGCTAATTCCTCAATTTTCCAGCTGCAGACGAGTCGCGTGTCAGTGTGAAGAAGTGAGGCACGTCGCAAATGAGTCTTTACACCTACTATTTGCTCATGTTTGGCCCTGCTCACGGGATGGAATTATCAGTATGCAATATGCATTTTTGGCCTGATGCGATGGTATGCACCTTTCAAACTCTCCACTTCTTCATCTAGATGCTGAAAGAGAACCTTTTCAAAATCATCCATGATTTCACGAAGCTCGCTAGCTTTATAACTCGATGGCGTCTGACGCCCTTTACTGAGATAGGCTGAATACGCATCGAGGCCGTCATGTATTTGCTCATCTGTGTAATGCGGAGTACATTGTCAGCAAACGAACCTTGCAAGCTGAGGTCGAGTCAATAGCATTTCTTACGTTGTTTTAGGTGGCTGCCTGTGTCCTGCTTGAATTCGGGCATTCGCGTAGCGAGGACTGGAAAGATGTGTACTTCTTCAATAGTATGGTGCATGTGTAAATCTGAGAAGCACATAATCAATATATAGGCGGCTAAGCTTTAGCGTGTGCCGTACTCACGCTGATGAAGGGATTCGGCATGCTGTAAGAACTGTCGAAGGCTTAGACCCTCTTCCTCGTATTTATCTGCTAGCTCGTATATCTGCTTAAACTCCATTCTGAAGTATGTATGGAACTCTGTGGATTAGTCCAGAAGATGTCAACGGAGACACATCTTACTGCAACGCCACTGTACTTGACGTAGGTTCAGGCTTTCTTGCAGTTCTGTTAACACACGTACGATTCATTCTGACACCAAGTTTGTCCCATCGTGGGTCACTGAGGTCCACTTGCTTTGCCTGTACTGCCTCAACGGAGCTTCCAATTGCTGTGGACATCTTGCGTAGGTGTATATGCCGATTGAGGGATTGGCGGCGACTGCCTTCGGACAAGCTGGCAGAGTTCGCCTGATAGCGGTAGAGGCGCGCAGAAGGATTGGCTGGAGTTTGCCAGGTGTGGATGTAGGTGGTCCAAAGCCGCCCGCTCGAAAGCTGATGGGTAGGTCTCATGTCAAGCTAGAAGCATTCTTTTTGGATGATCTTGTCATTTTCAAGCCCGAGCAGGCTTAGTCAGAATACTTTCTGCTTTCTTTCGCGTAGCCGGTGTAATTACAGCATACAATCTCTGTAATAGGAGTAGTAACTTCTTGTCATTGCGTCTGAAGCTGGGATAAGGTGACAGGATTGTACATAAAATTGCTTGTCATGCTAGCTAAAGAAAGATTGCATCTACAACAACAGAACTGCCGCGTCTGAACTGAATCCTACAAAAGAACCTCAAAGCAGGTCGAAGTCGTCCAGTTCGTCGTTGTATTGCATGACTGTTCTCTTGAGCTTGCTTGTATCGACCCAAGTGACAAAGTCTTCCATGTGGCGTGTAACGAGGAAAGCCGGGTCTACGATTGGATCTGGTCCTACGCGTACGTGACCTTGCTCAATGTATTGTACAGCCTGTATGGTCATCGTCAGCGAGTGCATCGTTGTCCATAGCTGCAAATACGCACCTTGCTGACAGTCTCGCACATCTTTAGCCGGCACATGACAACAGCTAATCGCCGTCGGCAAAGAGCACTGACTGTGACCTTGCCTTCGATATCTGAGACTTTGGACGTTATGTCTAGGATACCCATGTCGTATAGTTTGGAAAGCAAGTTGCCTTCGTATTTTGAGCGGAAGGGATCTTGCTCAGGTAGCTGAGCCAGCTTATGCGCCAACCCACGGATGGAACCGCAGAGGCGATTATAGGCCTGGTAATCTTCCCTTTGTTGAATATGATACCGTCTCATAACCTTGATTTCTCGTAGATTCGCATCTTGCTTCCATTGCAAGAAATCGACCTTCTTAAGGAGTTTTCTGTGATAGAGTATCTGAAGTCAGGGCTAGCGGTATCAGACATTGGGGCGCAATCACGCACTTTTCGTGGTGCTTTAACTGTCTCATGATGGCACAGGTAGCTCTTCAGTAGTGGGAGCTGTCGGTGAGAATGAAAAGGTCTCCTCCAAATTGCAGTGGCGCTTGAAGAAGTCCGATTGCCTTGGGAAACGACGACGACGACGACAGCTTGGGAACAGGATGCAGCTTCCGTCCAACATCTACACTCTGGTTGTTTTAGCAAACTCACCATGTCCTCAAGAGCATGGCCGAATATCAAGGTGTTGCGGGACGTGCAGCGACGACAAGCCGTGGCAGATAGCGAGATTCTTAGACGGTCCTTCTTGTACATTGCGAGGAATACGGCATTGCCGCAGAGGGTGAGAGACGGCTGGCGTATCTGATTTTAAGCCTTCGAAGCTAAATGCTGACTCCTACCTTCTGCCTTCACCACATACGCTGTGATCTTGCAGGTGCGACATCAGGCTCAGCTGTCACTTGCATCGAAGAATATATTCCCAAACAAGACACGGCCTACAGAGGTGAAAGAGCGGTGCACAGAGACTGGGAGAGGAAGAGGTGTTCTCAGTCGAGGGTTGGAGCATGGCCTATGCAGGGTAAGCGTTGCCTTCCCGGCATCGAGCAATCATCTTGCAATGCTAACGGAACTGGCTCTCCAGCATCAATTCAAGCTTAAAGCGACGCGGGGAGAGCTAGACGGCTGGAAGAAAGCCAGTTGGTAAATCCACACCATCATAATCACTTTGACCCCAAATCGCGCCTCAAGGCCGCGTCTACAGGCCGTACCTGCAATCATTTCCGCAAACCGCTACTACCCAGACTTTCACGTTTGCTGTCGGCTGTCACGACCAATCTGTCCATTAGTATTATCTGTCCGGCGCAGTGTATAGTAGTGTATAAATGAAGGATAGCAACTTGCTACATATCGCTTTTCCGCGTCGTTCCGTCGTACACGGCTTCCCAATATTCAAACTGTCTGTTTCTCTTCGATCAACCTCCAACCAGTCCAAGCTCGCCAGCTTTCACGCAGCAGCAGCCTTCGACCCATCGCCGCTTCTTGCAAGGCTGAGATTCGCAGCACTACCCTAGATAGTCAGCTGGCAGTCATACCAGCTTTCCTTCTAGCGACACCACCTTGATCGGAAATCCTGCACGTCCAGAAAGTCGGAGTGTGACTAGGCTAGGTGCGTACTGAGCGCATCGCAAGCAGCACTTGCTCCATGACATGCCGTGTAGTCTATAACTGACGTACATGATGCCTGCTTAACCTTCGTAGGTCTAGCGAATACTTCATCGTGCACTCTACCCCATAGCGTTTTTCGATATGCTGTCTCTACTTGGTCCTTCGTCTCTAACACCAACAAAGCGCAATGTTCTTCTAGCCACTATCCAGCAGGGCTTACCTCAAGTAACGTACATTGATGCCGTCTACGTGCATTACGTGTGGACGACAAGAGAACTCAGCGGAGACGAGCATGCTATACTCGAAGCTCTGCTCAAGTATGGCGACGACTTCACGCTCGAAAATACGAAAACTAGCTTGTCCGCCTTCTTCGATGGCACAGCGAGAACATCACTAGCACAGCATGTGCTTGTCACGCCGCGACACGGAACAATCTCCCCTTGGTCTAGCAAAGCCTCAGACATAGCTCGCATGTGCAAGCTGGAAGACTGTGTAAAGAGGATAGAACGCGGTCAAGCATTCGTACTAGCGCTTTCCAACGGATCTCACCTCACTCCAGAGCAGGTCGACACCTTCGCGCCCCTCATACATGACCGAATGACACAGCGAATCTTGTATACACCCCCACAAGAGACCGATGTCTTCTCCGAAGGACGACCAGGTTCTTTGCGAAAAGTGGACTTGCTTGGTTCGGTTGAAGAAGCCAAAGCTAAGCTCTTAAAGGCAAATACAGAGCTCGGCCTTGCTCTTGCCGCAGACGAAATCGATTACCTCGCCGAAGCTTTCCACGCCTCTCGAAGTCCAACCGATGTGGAGCTCTTCATGTTTGCTCAAGTCAATTCCGAACATTGCAGACACAAAATATTCAACGCAGATTGGTACATAGACGATGTAAAGCAAGACAAAAGTCTATTCAGCATGATCAGAAACACACATCAACTTGCCCCACAACATACGTTGTCCGCATACTCAGACAATGCAGCTGTCATTGAAGGTTCAAAAGGACAAAGATTTGCTGTCTATGATAACTTCGAGTACTCAGCTGTAGAGGAAGACATTCCTATCCTTATCAAGGTCGAGACGCATAACCATCCTACCGCAGTGTCTCCGTACCCAGGCGCAGCAACAGGGTCAGGAGGCGAGATTCGAGATGAAGGTGCTGTCGGGCGAGGTTCTAAACCCAAGTCGGGGTTAGCTGGATATACCGTCTCGAATCTATTGATTCCAGGTTTCGAGCAACCTTGGGAAACAGACTTTGGCAAGCCAGGTCATATTGCCTCGGCCCTCGACATCATGCTAGAAGCTCCCCTCGGATCATGCGCATTCAACAACGAGTTCGGCAGGCCTGCCCTGGCAGGATACTTCCGAACTTTCTGCGAAGAGGTACCAGCTGCGAATCCGCAAGGCAAAGAAGTCCGAGGTTACCATAAGCCTATCATGCTCGCCGGTGGTCTGGGCAATGTGCGACCGCAGTATGCACTTAAGGATAAGATCACACCCGGCGCTAAGATCATAGTATTGGGAGGACCTGGAATGCTTATCGGGTTAGGCGGTGGAGCGGCTTCATCAATGGCCTCCGGCGCTAGTTCCGCAGACCTCGACTTCGCCTCAGTTCAGCGCGAAAATCCTGAAATGCAGCGAAGATGTCAGCAAGTTATCGATGCTTGCATTGCAGCACCAGTCAACCCAATCCAGTCCATTCACGATGTCGGTGCTGGCGGTATCAGTAACGCGCTTCCTGAGTTGGTACACGATGCTGGGCTGGGCGCCATCTTCGAGATCAGAGATGTCCTCGTCGACGACCCATCAATGTCTCCAATGGAGATATGGTGCAACGAATCACAAGAGAGATACGTAATGGCTGTCGGCCCGGATATGCTAGAAATATTCGAAACTTTCGCAAAACGAGAACGCTGCCCGTATTCAGTAGTCGGTGTCGCAACGGAGGAGCAGAGGCTCATCGTCACGGATCGTTTGCTGAAGGACGATCCTATCAACTTATCCATGTCTACACTATTCGGCAAACCACCCAAGATGTCTCGTAAAGTGCAGACTGTCGCTACTCCTCGTTTGCCTTTCGATTCGACTCTCAGGAAATACATTTCTCCCGAAGTGGACAATCTGGAGGCTGCCGTTTCACGAGTCCTTCGGCTGCCTGCTGTTGGATCAAAGTCTTTCCTCATTACTATTGGAGACAGGTCCATCACAGGCTTAGTCGCCCGCGATCAGATGGTTGGCCCATGGCAGGTACCAGTAGCAGATGTCGCTGTCACACAAAGTGCATACGGATTTGATGTCCGATCAGGAGAAGCTATGGCTATGGGAGAACGTACACCGCTGGCCTTACTCTCTGCAGGCGCATCTGCTCGCATGGCGGTGGCAGAATCTCTAACCAATCTATCGGCGGCTTCTTTCGGATCATTGGCACGAGTCAAGCTGAGTGCAAACTGGATGTGCGCAGCAAGTCACGGTGACGAGGGAGCACTACTATATGAAGCAGTACAAGCGGTCGGTATGGAAATATGCCCCGCGCTTTGCGTCAGTGTGCCAGTAGGGAAGGATTCTATGTCAATGGCTATGCGTTGGAAGGACGAAAGGTCAGGGGACGAGAAACAAGTCACAGCACCACTATCACTAGTCGTCACAGCCTTCACTTCGGCCGATGATATTTGGCAAACCTGGACACCTCAACTCAGAACCGATTTACAAGAACCCAGCACTCTCATGTTCGTTGATCTTGCTGCTGGCAAAGCTCGCCTCGGCGGATCTGCCTTAGCTCAAGTCTTCAAGCAAATTGGCAAGGAGGCACCTGATGTGGTCGATATCCCAACATTGAAAGCGTTCTTGGAGGCTTGCCAGAATATACGCAAAGCTCATCCAGCCATGGTTCTCGCCTACCACGACCGCTCCGACGGTGGTTTGTTCACAACCATAGTCGAAATGGCATTCGCTGGCAGATGTGGAGTGGACATGATGCTCGACTCGATTCCTCATCACCAAGATCAACTTGCCTGTTTATTCAACGAAGAACTGGGGGCTGTCTTCCAGATCCGCGAAGCCGACATCACGACCTTCACAACCTTCTTTGCACAAGCAGGAGTACACTCTTCCGCTATTCATGCCGTTGGACGACCCAAGCGCGACGATGAAACAATCGTCATTCACAAAAGAGCTCAGTCGATATGGTCTGCTCGTCGATCTGCACTACAGCAAACATGGGCGGAGACAAGCTACAAAATGCAGTCACTTCGCGACAATCCCCTTCTAGCGGCTGAAGAGTTCGCAAGTATCGCAAGAGCAGATGATCTCGGACTTAGCTATCAGCTCACCTTCGACCCTGCTCAAGAAATCGCTTATACATCTTCATTGAATGATAGGCCAAAGGTGGCTATTCTGCGCGAGCAGGGCGTCAATGGCCACATCGAGATGGCTTGGTCCTTTCACGCAGCTGGCTTCAATGCTGTCGATGTTCACATGTCCGACCTGATTTCTGGAAGGGTCAGTCTCACGGACTTCAAGGGTATTGCGGCCTGTGGTGGATTCTCTTATGGCGATGTTCTCGGTGCCGGCAGCGGATGGGCAAAGAGTATCCTACTACACGAGAAAGTTAGGAAAGAGTTCCTCCACTTCCTAGCCGAACGCAAGGATACCTTCGCATTGGCGGTGTGCAATGGATGCCAGCTATTTGGTCAGCTGCGAACCTTGATTCCCGGCTGTTCAGATTGGCCGGAATTCAAGCCCAATCTCAGCGAGCGCTTCGAGGGTCGTGTTTGCATGCTTGAGATTGATAGCAAGCACTCCTCCAGCGTTTTCTTCAGGGACATGGCAGGATCTCGCTTGCCCGTGGCTGTAGCGCATGGTGAAGGAAGAGCAGAGTTCGCCGATGAGGCCTCCTCGAGACGCTGCAAGGAAGCCAATCTGATACCCTTACGCTACATCGATCCGGTGACCAATCACACAACTACTAGATATCCATTCAATCCCAACGGCGCTCTAAATGGTGTTGCTGGAGTCCAATCCCCAGATGGTCGTGTGCTGGCTGTGATGCCTCATCCAGAGCGCACGTCTATTGCCTCATCGAACTCTTACGTTCCACCAGGCAAACTTGAAGAGTGGAAAGGCAAAGGACCGTGGTTTAGAATGTTCCAGAACGCAAGGCTGTGGGTGGGTTAGCTTTAGAAAGTTAGATGGTAGACCTTATGTTATAATATGTCGTACAATATACGTTTGCTTGTCATTAGGATGAGATTCGTACATACAATAGATCAATCAAAGGGTATTAAATGCACATTAGAAGACATTGTCTGCGGAGGCAGTCCTTTCTTTTCCTTCTCTGACTGCGCTGCAGCAAACGCGCTTGGAATTGCTATGCCGCAACAATCGCCAAATCCTTCGCCTTTTACGTGCACATGTCCGTGATCATCGACGTGCACTCCTGTTTCATTGTCCGCTTTGACATCGGCGTCAGGGAAGGGTAACAGCTTGCTAAACAGGAAATGCTGTGCAACGGGCAGTTTCGCTAATACTTCTGCCTTGTACATCTTGAGCATCCCCGAGTTTACCTTGTCCCAGGTCTTTACCTAAAGCTATCGTTAGCCGCCTTATCCCTATATGAGTGAGCTTTGAAGATAGCTTACTGCGGAGATGTCATCGAGCATTGGGGAATGCCACCGCAGAGAGGCCGTTTTGATCTAGGCGCGTAAGCACGTCAGCCGATGGTGACGTTCGCTACCAAGGGTAAGCGACTTACAGACTCTACGAACTGTATGCATGCCAGATACATGTAATCCTTCGCGAACTCGTCGACCACATCTTTGTCATGAATAGCCTTTGGCCGGATGTGCTTGTGTGTGCGCAACTGGGCGCTACCGAATACTGTTGAGAGGGTAACGCGGGTCAAAGGAGCTGATGTTTTCGACAGGTGGACAGACCTACCGAAGGGTAAGAAGTGATAGTCATCAAGTCCATAAGCGCCATGTGAGCCTATTCCGCACAGGTCAATATAGTATGTCTCTGCAAAAACCGTGAGGAGCCGCTTACCAGCTGGCTCTAACCAATACGTCGATTGTAGGCTACGCATAACCTGGATATACCTCCAAAATAGTTTAATGGCCAGAGCAGTGTAGTCTTCTGGCTTGAAAACATTGAGCTTTTTCAAACATAGACTGATGGGGAAGTGTAAGATTGGGAATGTCTTTAACGGAGTCGCGTTCTCGAACTCACAGCCAGCATATAAAATTGAGCTCCATCCCGCTACCATAATCTATTCGTATTCTGTTGCCCCAGGATTCACAGAAGTATGGCTGTATGGTAGGTATGTCTTCCTTTGCCACACCAGGAATGGAAGTAAACCATTCTGGAGCTTTCTGAAATGATTCGCAGGAGCTTCAGCAAACAATGCACGTAATTTGCATGTTTCTTAATTGACTGACCTCCTGAACCTGGTCGTAGAACGACCGGAAAGCTGGATTACCGAAGCGCGACTTCTCATTGTCCACCGGTGGATTAGCTTGGACTGTCTGGTCGACAAGGTCCAGTATATGCAGAGTAGCTTTCACAGCCTGACCATATGTAGATTCATGATTAGACCAGCTTCGAGCCTTCCTTGCAAGTATATGCTGACCTCGCTTTCGTAGCATTCATCGTGCAACTTGATGCCAATCGAGGCCTCATTCAAAGCTTCTACGAACTCGACGACGTCGGCGTGAGTCTGACTGTGCAGAAAAGCGTCGAGATGCGCGCGTGAGATGATCTTCTTCTCCGCCATTGAGGACAATGCCAGGGCTTCATTGATGCATCCAAAGCAAAGGCGTGCACGGTAAGCACAAAGCACCAGCAAGGTTAGGCGTTATGCAAAAGTGGCAAAACACAAGCATGTTGTATAGAAGTCTGAGCGTGTTGCGAATTGTACTAAGCATGCTTGCTAAAAAGCCTCGACAATTTATTACTCAACGACAATCCCGTAAGAACGGTTCTACTCTATCAAGGAAGGCCTCCAAGCCATTATTGACAAACATGGGTAAATGTCCTGCTCCCGACACTGTAAAGTATTCTATATCAATACCTTGGCTAGCCAGCTCCTGCTGAGTCTTACTAAGTCCTTCAGGTAGTTTTCCATCCTTCTCTCCAGCTATTAATAACGTCTTCTTCCCATTCAGTGCGCCCGCTATATCGCCTGACATATCATAACCTTGTAAAGCGCGAGCGCCAGCTACGAAGCCTTCGACTTTAGTACCTTCAATCATCGGTCTGACTAGGTGCTCTTGAGCTCCTTGTACTAGCTGAGATTCAGGCGGGAACCATCGAGGTAACGTCGCATCGGCCAGAGCACCCATTCCTTTACTGCGAGCCATCTCAATACGTTGATCCCAAGCAGCCGTATTTGCTTCTGGCGATTTGACTTGCGTATCACAGATGACTAGCTTTTCAACTTTCTCGCCGTGTCGAATTGCAAACTTAAGCGTTGTAGCGCCACCCTGTGAAACGCCGATTACTGCTTTGATAGGCGTTGGAATACCCAACTGCTTGAGAAGAGCAGCGATATCATCGGCAAGTTGCTCTAATGTGCAAGGCTCAGGAGGAATGGAAGACTGGACGTCTTATCAGCATACTATCGACTTTTAACATCGCGACTGTACACACCTTTCCATGACCCCGCTGATCATACGCCAGGATGTTGTAATTCTCCGACAATCTCGACATGACACCATCCCACATAGTGAAGTCAGTCATGAGTGAATTGACGAGGACAATCCAAGGTTTTCTTTCTTCTTCTGCATGTTTGACAATGTAGGTATTGAGGGTAACACCCTTTTCGACGAAGATAGTCCTTTGTTGGCAATCAGCAGCAGGATAAGGGGTAAGAACATTTGCGTGCTGTTCTACGTCCGCAGCTAATAAGAATCTAGAAACCATATTGTATGTTCCAGTAGTAACCGCTACTTCAGTAAGTTGCTGTTGAAGAGTAGTGCCTTTTGGCAATTGTTTCGCTAATTCAGACCGAAGGTCGTCGAAAACCTTTTGTGGAATCTTGCTGTGCCATGTTGATTCATCGGCAAATGCAAATGCTGCGGCTTGTAGTGGTGAGAATGGTCCAGGAAAGGAAATTGATGGTGCTCGACGAGACAGATCACGCAGCCAAGAAAGCTGAGGTGTCGTAAGACCAGCATCGCGACCAACGTGCTCATGATGTATCCATTCGTATGCTGCGGCATTGCGAGCCGCTACTCGCAGAATCTGCAACAGAAACATCCACGAGTTAGGCCTACCAACGCTGCGATAATCTGGAATGAACTCACAAGAAGTTCTCGAATGTCACCTGGCAAGCTATTTTTGTTTCGGACAGCACCAACATGCGTATTCCATCCGTTCTGCGAGTACGAAGATTTTAGCTTGTTCTCGTTATATATCATATGTATATGTATATGGCGAGCTGGCTTACGGCCAGTTCGGGTGCATTTAGCAAGGCGCCATCGAGAGGTGTCAAGCCTCTGCGCCCTCTTCTTGCACGGATCTTATCGCCGACCTCGGAAGTACCAGGAGGTGGGTACACAGGAGGTATTCTCTCAAGCTTTGGCGAAGCAGTGTTGTCCCAAGCTTTGTAGAGTGACCATTGCCGAGTTTCTATTTGGGCATGTTCCACAGCTGAGTTTCCAGCTTGAGAAGCTGCGATTACACCTTGAGACTTCTTAGCTGCATCATTACTTGTCAATTCTGCGATAGTTCAGGCGTCAGTCATTACTCTCCAGTACCTTTATCGTTTAGCTAGCGAGTGGCGTACCGTTTACGACTAGGTACTTGGCCGCCGTATTGCTTCGAGGAGTCTTATTCGCGCTTGTTATCAGCGAGTCTACAACCTCATGAACAGAAGTCCTCTTCCATCCCTGTACAGCTTTCAGAGCTTCTACGAATTCCCTGGTTAACCATTTCCTCATCTCTTGATCTTTGCCTTCTTCCGGCTGTATGTATAGCGTAGTAATGTAAGGTGAAGTATTCTTGGCACTATAATCTTCTCTTCCTGTATCGAGAATAGTCTTGCAAGTTCGTCTATCTAACGTTTCTAATCGCTTGACTAGGTCTGCTTCGCGAGGCGAACGATTCGCTCGTAATTTGGTATACTTTGGCTCTGAGAATAGGTGGAAGTCTTCGATATCGTAGAGTGCGTTGTATCTTGGAGTCTTGCCGTCTGTGGCTTCGTATCTTGCTCCGGATAGGAAGTCTGGAATACTGCAAGTGGATGATCGAGTATAAGTTACAGGTGTGTCTGATGTGCCAGTAGAGAGACGCGAGCTTACTGCTTCAGTCGCAGAGGGACATGCTCCTGGTCGTACCAGTCTGAAGGAGCTAGTCAGTAGGGTTTGCATTGGAGCATGCTTTGGCTGGTCCTACCGTTGAATTCGGCGTCGGTCGCAAGCTCGCCAGTCTCTGCAGCGACGTACAGGAATGCCTGAGCAGGACGGCTTCAGCGCGATACCGTACATGTTCGCTTAGAGCCACTCACAGGCTGAGCAACTTCGTATGGAGCTACTGCCAATTTTGGCGCTTCTGTCGCCATCGTTAGGAAGCTCTTGATGTCGGCCTGCTGCTGGAGCTGCTTTCCACCTTCAGAATAGAAGAGACTGGCCAACAGCGGGACGAGAACAGCTGTCAGGATCAAGCCAGCAGATGGCATTCTATCCGAGTAGCAGCATCAACCTGTGCTTGTAGGTCGATATCCCGCACACCGTGAGAGCATCTGAGAAGCCGACTTGTCCGCAACTTGCCTTCCGATGATGCTTCGGCCCGGTCGATGCCCGCTTGAACCATTATCCAAGTACATGCACCCGAACATATGCACGAAATGAGCAGCAGAGTGCTTGTAACTTGACCTTCTCTGAAGTGCTGCAACGACATCTGTTATCAAACTTGGCTCGACGCTGTTAAAACCCCATTTTGGTGCTCCATGGCTGCCCCCAGATCTTCCTGTCTTTGAGTCTCGTGCCGAACGCTGAGGCAAGCGAGAAACAAGCAGCACACCTTTGCAGCACAACAACAGAAGTGCGACACTCGTCTCAGTACCTACAACTTCTACTAATGTCTGCAGGCACCGTAACTCTGTCGCCCTTCGCGAACCTCGAGGCTATGATCCCGTCAGCACTTATCGTCGGAAGCACTGGAGTTGTGGGCCGTCAGCTTCTCCAAGCATTGCTGCGACAGGGCCACTTTGCGAAGACATACGAGCTAGGGAGGCGCAAGACTCAGTTTCCAGTCAAAGGAGTTCAAACACCGTCGCAAGATGCACTCAATAAACTTGCTAGCGTCGTGGTGGACAACGAGGCTTTCGAAGACGTTGCAAGCTTGCAAGCTGCTCTGCCGGAGAGCAAAGATTGGAGCTCGGTCTACATTACACTTGGGACAACGAGGGCGGACGCTGGAAGTGCCGAGGCATTTGAAAAGATTGACAGGCAATGTGGGTATATGATTTGTGCTTCTTCATTGCCAGCGCTCCCTTGCTGACACCTTCTCCACCACTGGTAGATGTAATCAATGCGGCAAAGGCTGCAAAGCTTGATATCGAGCAACGTCTGATATACTGCTCGGTGAGTGGGTTACATACACAAAGCCAAAAAGCGTACTGCACTGAAGCTCGCTACCTTGTCCAGAGTATGGGTGCAGATCCAAAGTCTTTCTTCCCTTGTAAGCGGCCGTTGGCGATATCTTTTATACTACAGACTGATCCTTACGCATTAATCTGCATACAGATCCACGCTCGAAAGGTCTAACAGAGGCAGAGCTCACATCACTCGGATATAAAGAGACCATCATCTTCCGACCAGGCATGTTACGACCAGTAGGGGGCAGAGATCATCCTAGAATGGTTGAAGCAATAGCTGGATTCTTCACAAAGAACGTCCTCTCTCACCTTTCGGACAATGCTGAGATTCAGACGGATCTGCTTGGGAAAGCTATGATGCTTGCGGGAGAGATGGGGATTGACGTTTGCTTGAAGAACGGTTTTGGTAAGATGACCAAGTTGGGCAACGCTGGACAAGAGGTAAGCATACGAAAGCTGAATGAATTTGGCAAGCCGCTAATGCTTATTCACCTGCAGGCCCTGGTCATCAGCAATGCTGAAGCTGCAAAGCTTGCAAAGATCGATCTATAAAGGGTAGCTTCAACAAGGGTTGTTTGGCATCTTGCTACCCATTTTACACGCTTATATTGTTATCGAACGTCTATCAGTCAGAAGTTGGAATCTGTCGTTGTACGAACATGCGATTGGATTGACGTCTGACAGACGTTCAATTTTACCGTTGGAACAGGCAGGCTGTCTGTCATGTCAGTTCATGCTTGTCGACACCTTCTAGGAAACCGACAGCATACGTACTTGTCGAACCAGAAGTCTGGCAGACCGTCGTATCGTCCTTACTTTACCACCTGTAAACCTGCTAAATACGCCAGCTGGTCGTGCAAATATGCAGTCATCTCGTCTTGCTGTCACTCTTTCACGTGTCGCCGTGCCTTGACGCATTGTCAGAGTTTGGAAGTTAGGGAGCCAACCCATTTTCAAAGGATTTCTGCCAGCAGACTCTCTCTTCTCTTTTGCTTTTGTTGTTCGTCTTCACTTCCTCTCCAATGGCTGCTGTCGCTTCTCCAATCTTCCATGCTGCTGCTACTCCCCCGTCCGCCTTCATGCTGAGGTCAGCCAGCTGTTCAGGCAGCTTCAGTGGCGGGGTCAAGAGACCCGCTCCTCTCAACCTGACCTACTCCATCAGCAAGGTGCCCAGTCGAGATGGCACGCCGCTTATCTCTCCCGCTATCCTGACACGCTCCCTCAGCGCAGTCGACCGGGGAGCAGGCTCACCTGTTTGGAAGCCCAACTCGCCTCGAACGCCTCGCACGCCTGTTCAACAGCAGCAGCAGCAGCAGTCAGGCTCACTCGCACGATTCCTTCCAGGAAATCTGTCAGGTGGCTCGCCTTCGAGAGGGCGTCCAGCTAGATCAGCTAGCTTCCTGACGCGCAGATTCAGTATGCCATCCGAATCAGAACAGGACCATTTTAGACAACTATGCCAGGCGAGATTCTACGAACAGGATCGTGATGCGACTTTACAGATAGAAGCATTGCTCAAAGATGCCTCTGCGACTGCTCAGAGTTGCTACAATAAAATCTTATCCTCTGTAAGGCAGAAATATCACGAAGATGTCACACGCGAAAGACAGGAGAACCTACGACGTATCCTGTTGGAAGCTATACCCGACTTAGCCTTGGACAGAGAGGAAAGGAAAGCTAAAGTGAAGAATTTCCTAGAATCATATGCTTCGAAGGATCTGATTGGAACACACCCCTTCCTGAAGGCGCTCTACACTGTGCTGTATCTCCAGACGCTTAAAGACAGCAAAGGCGGAGCCGGTGGCAAGTGTATCGAATGGTCCCTCCAAGAAGAGGTATTCATGGAAGCGGGATCAGGTGATTGGACGAAAGAGAGTGTGACTCTCCTGAAAACTGTATGTTTTCCAAATAAGAAGTCTTTACTGCCACATTCCACTGAATCTTTTCAACCCCATCTATTGAAACCTGCAGATCCTGGCGATGACCGACGTGAACCAGCAAGAGCAAGACGAGAGAAGTCCATTCTACACACAGAAGGATAGCTCGTCTGCCTCGACGCTGTCTCGGGACGATGGACCAGGGCCACATGGCGAAACTTTGTCTGAAGGCACCGTCAGAACATTGCGCATGGCACCCAGTCTGGGCAATCCAGAGTTATTAGAGTGAATCCAATGTGAACTCATACACATTTGAATAGTAACTGACACATAAAACTTTCCCACCTTGCATGACAGCCTACTTGCGGTTTTTCCAGCTTGGGTCTCGCAAGGCCGACCACGCGATTATCGCTTCCCGTCAGCATCACGAGCAGAGTCAATCCTCAACTTGCCATCTGTGAACGACATGGAAGAAGGGATTGTAGGCACAGCTCAGGAGAAGTTCCAACCTGGTCAGGCAATCCGCATAAGTCACGGAACAATCAGACTTAGTCCTGAAGATCGCGAGCTGGGTTTCGAAGGAACACTAGTCGAACGAGTCGCGGGTTGGTTCAAGAGGCTGTTCGGCAATGTATGATCGCTGCCCAACCTCATCTCATTTACAGCCTTATGAGATTGGTATGGTCAACGAGCCAGCAGGAGTATCGAAGGCGTTCAGCGAAATGTGGAATGACAAAGTTTATAGCTTGCAATAAGTGTTTGATAGAAAGATGTCTATAAAAATAGCAGTACATGCCTTGTTGTTGCTACAGTATGCTTATGAAAGAACAGATGTCGACACGTGACAATCACTCGATGATCGTCGCTGGCCGGTGTCACTTGGCCGGATCCTGCAGCAACGGCCCTTTGCTTCTGTATCGTATGGAAGGCTACAAGCCTCATCAAATAACTGGTGCACATTTATGCTGCCGTAAATCACTCCAGAAAGAATGGGCTTTCCTCGTCGTCCAAGGGCGCGCCCCGCTCAAGGCTCGTCCAGCTCTTCTACTGAACAATCATCGCAACTCTCCCAGTCAGACCGGCAACCAAGCAAGCGACTGAAGGTATCGCAGAAGGATGAATCCATCTTCGACAAAGACGAGATGAAGGCTTATATCGTCGTTGCAAAGCTTACGTCGAGCGAGCTAGATGCGCTGAACAAGTCGATTACGAGGAACGGAGGACAGGTCGTTTCGAGCTATGAAGAAGCCACGATTGTCGTATCGAATACAAGGCTATGGAGCAGACTGAGTCGATACTTGACGAATTACGAGAAGGTTTGCCTTCAGCTTTCCGTCTTCCTCGTGTACAGTATTATAGGCTGAGCAACAGCGGGCCGTATTTGTTCCTGAACCACAGGATCCGAAAAAGATAGTTCACGTCAGCTGGATTGAAGATTGTCTCGCAGCAGGACATCAAATACCTTTTGACGAGAAGTACATCGTCCACAGACCCTTGGATGTACTTGCTGGTCGTCATCTCGGAGGCGATAGATCCGCCACACCTAGCGAGAGAGCTCCTTCCGCAGCTCCCAGTGAGCCGGAGATACATAATGCTCAACAATATTCACCACTGCGAAAAGAAGTTGCACCTATACGAGACAACTTCGCTGGTGGGAGTGACAGGGCGACTCCTCCCAAATGGAGGAATAGGCGTTTTGCGTAAGTAGATTACGCACTTGCAGACCAACTTGCGTCCTTGATGACCATACAACCGTCCTTACTGTCTGATTCTCTCTGCACAGATGCCAGCGGTGGCACCCTCTCGTATGCATCAATCAGAACATGCTGCTAGAACTCCGCTGGATTCGCGAGTACAACAAGTTGCAAGGTGAAGAGCGACGATCTATGACATATTCGAAAGCAATGGCAGCCATCAAGTCTTATCCATACCCTATCAAGAGTGCGAAAGAGGCCAGCGCTATCCTTGGTGTAGGAGAAAAGATAGCCTCGCAGTGCGAGGAATATGTCAAGACGGGCAAAATAGCCGCTGCAGGTGGGTGAAACACATCTTTTCGGAACAGGGCTGTCAGTAATTTGCTCATTGGGAACTCCTTCAACCTAGAGTCGATAAAGAAAGATCAAAGATTAGCTACGTTGGTAGAATTCACCAAGATACATGGCGTCGGTCCCTCTACTGCAAGAGAACTCTATGACAAGTATGGATGTCGTTCAATAGACGACGTAGAGAAGATCGCCCACAAATTGCCTACAATGGGGGAAGATAGCATTATGTGTAAGCCGGATTCCAGCAGGTGTACTTTGAGTCTGGCTGACGGCTCTTCTGGTGCCAGACGTGGAGGAATTTGATCAAAGGTATGCATCGTGTCACTACTGTCGAGCTTTAGGATGACAGTCCATTGAACCACTTTTACCATAGGATCCCGCGGGAAGAGGTAGAGTGGATGGCTCAGGAAGTCAATGATGAGTTGCAGAAGATCATAGTAGGCACGTCTTTTATTTGTTGGATTTCGCAAAACTGACACACCTGCACCCCTAGCCTGGAGCAGAGTATACTATCGTTGGAGGGTATCGTCGTGGCAAGCAGCTATGCGGAGATGTGGATATTGTCTTCACTCATCCGGAGCCGAACAAAGAGAAGGGTGCATTGGAAGAGCTGCTCAAACGTCTGCAAAAATCCGGTCTCGGTATGCAACAGCCTTACTGAGGGTCTTGCGCACACTGACGTTGGATCCTGTCAGTGACGGACATCCTGTATATTGCGATGACTGACTCTCAACGAGACCATACAATGAAGCACTTTCACGCGTGAGTTGCTCTAATTCGGGAAGCAGACGGTCGCTGCTGACACACTTCCTTCAAGATCTCACATGGATCCACTGGACAAAGCCTTTACGGTATGGCTCAGCCCTGCGAACGGGACGACGAGACTCAAACCTATCCATAGAAGGCTAGATCTTATATTCGCCCCTCGCAAATATTACGCTTGTGCAGTCCTAGGCTGGTCCGGCTCAACAAGTGCGTCGACTACTTTATGCTTCTCATTTGACTTTTGCGTCGCAAAGCCTGATCTCTCTTACGTGACTCTAAAGCGTTTGAAAGAGACTTGCGGCTGTTTGCAGAAAAGAATAAAGGGTGAGCTTGCTGTTATATGAGAGGTGATGCAAATGCTGAAACGATGATTTCTAGCATGAAATTCGATTCTGGCGGCCTATTCAAACGCTCAAATTCAGAGGAGATCCTTGTGGACACTGAAAAGGAAATATTCGATGTGCTAGGATTAGAGTATATACGTGAGTGACGCAGGTACCGAGTTACAAGCGGGACTATGCACTGATACCACCTATTGTCCGTATTCTTCAGCGCCAGAGTGGCGTAATTGCGATATATGAACAAAGCAGTCCGAAGTCAGTTATCCCAATAGTATTAAGAGAACCACGTGTTGTTGTAAGACTATTGGATAAGGGAGCGACGCACAGCCTTGCTCGCTGTAGCTGTTGAAGAACTAGGCTCAGTAACAACCACTATTGCACGTACAATTTTGCCACCGCTGTGCAAAAGGCCGGATGCCGGGGCCACTGGGCAAAGCGGCGTCTGGAAGCTGGAGCAACTCCAGGAAGCTTGTATGCACCCCAACATCGGGTTACTCATGATACCTCAGTCTCAGAGCACCATCGGGCTGTAGTGATACGTCGCTGGCCGCCATGAGCGGCTTCTTCAATTCCCTCGTCAATGCGGACGACTCTTGTGGACCCGTGAATCCGCTTGCTCAGCTGTCGAAAGGTCTTCAGGGAGAAGGGAGCCAGATTGGAAGGGTAGGTTACGCCACGAAGACAAGTTGGTTTATGTGCTGATTTTTTTCCATCTGTAGGACCGCTTCGTAGCTCTGCCTGGCCCTTCGGCGTCCGGGTCATCAAGC
Source organism: Cystobasidium ongulense (assembly GCA_022835595.1). NCBI lineage: Eukaryota > Fungi > Basidiomycota > Cystobasidiomycetes > Cystobasidiales > Cystobasidiaceae > Cystobasidium > Cystobasidium ongulense. Next base: position 911,106 of record BQUP01000004.1, read on the forward strand.
TTTCGAAGTCACGCCCTACAGCCAGCAGAAGTTGGACATGATGCAGCAGCAGCTGCATTCTTTCATGGCCAAGGTCATCCACCTCAATCTCATCTAGACCTGAACTCGCTCCGCAATGCACTTCCCCAACATCACGGACAAGCGCACTCTCATGCACCATCGCCGGTTCCAATGCCAGCATGGGCAGCCGACTTCATGCAGAACAAGTCAGCTTCGCCTGCTCCCATGACCGACAGGGCCTGGCAGAAGAGCCGACATCTAGAAGGAAGGGCTAGTACACCTGCATGGGCGCATGACTTTGCGGCGCAGACTCCTTCGCTTGAGCATGCCAACGCCCGCCACGATGTGCAATCCCCAGGTTTTGGACATCAGCAGGTCATTGCACCCATGCCACAGCAGCAATTTGGCCCTCAATTACCATGGCAAGCATCTCAACAGCCCGCATTTCGTATGGGCCAGTTCCAACACCACCAACCTATGCACGATGTTCATGCCACTCATCCAATAGCCGCGCCTATGCAGCAGAACCCTGTAGAACATACTACCCAATGGGAAGATGCTTTTATGCAGCACGCTCTCAGACAGTCGCCTAAGGGCACTGTAACAGATTTACGTACAACACAGATGGAGGAACTACACGAATCATTGACAGCTCGACCTGTCTCGCCAAGTCAGCTTGCAAACCAGAATGACCCAGATGCACTAGCCAAAACAGCTGGCGATTTACTACAGAATGTCTCTGGAGACCTAGCTACCAATACAAAAATGCGAGACTCGAGCTTTATGGCTTTGATGCGGAAGCTGAGAGACCGAGAGATTGTTGTGGAAGGCGATAAAATGGTCGAGGCTGTAGCTTCCACTTCAACCTCGACAGCGCAAACCTTTGATACATCACCGGGCTTTGGCGTACATTCTGGTAGGCGGCAAGGCTTTGAACCTATCTGTGTACGGCCTAATACTGTTCATGATGTCGCAGGACAAATGGCAACTGCGAGTGCTTCTCAGACTGTTGAATCTTTGACGGATGCCTACGAAGAGATGAATGCTGTTATGGATCAGGGCAGTCCTGTGCAAGCGGTCGATCCTGGGCGAGCTTTCCAGGGCGATGGAGGACGCATTATAGACGACGAAGAAGATGAACAAGGCTATCACTGGCAACCTGTGCAAGGGAGAGTACCAGGTGCAAGTTCTGCATGGGAAGAGGATTTCGATTTTGACAATACTTTACTGCGGTCGGGGCCGCTACCGCCAACCATGGCACAAAGCCTTCGCACGACCGCTCAGCAGCAAGAATGGGGTGATCTGCAGTCCGAGTGGGACCGGCATCAAGCAACAGCTACTGGATTAGACGCTCTGAATACAGCATCCTATTCGAGTTATCCATTTCATTCCAGAAATCCGTACCTGCTCAGCCACAGCAGACAGCACCTACCTGTTAACACTTTATTGGAAAAGGAGGCGGATGTGCAGCTGTATCCAGAGAATGCATCAGCATGGCTATCTTTAGGTCTGAAACAACAAGAGAACGAACGAGAGCCCTTAGCGATACAGGCGTTGCTGAGAGCGTTGGAGTTGGACTCGAGTCTTGGAGACGCGTGGCTTGGCTTAGCTGTCAGTTATACAAATGATAACCTCCGCGGCAAAGCGTACAGTGCTATCGAGCGATGGGCCGAGTTGCAAACCGATTACAGAGACGTTGTGCAAGACTATGCATCAAGAATGCACGCTCTAGGACAGGGCTCAGCGAGCGATGATAGCGCGACTTTGGGCCAGCGACATGCATATCTCACAGGTCTGCTGGTCGAGATGGCAAGAGCAGGAGCATCGACAGAGAGCTATGTTGATCCTGAAGTGCAGATTGCTCTAGGAGTGCTCTTTAATGCTTCGGAAGAATACGAAAAAGCCTGTGATTGCTTCTCAGCGGCATTATCTATACGACCCGAGGTACGCTATGCTCTTGTAGCTCCCACTTCAGACTGCCTTTACTGATGCCATTGGTCTTTCAGGATCCTCACCTTTACAATCGTATGGGAGCAACTCTTGCTAATTCAGGCAGATCAGTCGATGCTATCGAATACTACTTCCGAGCCTTAGAGCTTCAACCGGATTTCGCGCGAGCGACGTAAGTCACAGAGCGGTCTGCAGTAATGGCGAAAGCTGACTCTGCACCGATATAGCTTCAATCTAGCAATCGCATGCATCAACATGGGCAAACACCAAGAAGCTGCTGAGCACCTCTTGCGCTCTTTGCAAATGCAAGACAACACGGATGAAGATGTAGGAGAGCCTATCTTACAGCATATTACCGAATCTGAGAATACCGATGCCTCAAGTTTGCTGTGGGAAACACTTGCTACATGCTGTAATAACCTCAAGAGGGCAGATCTAGCTCAAGCTTGCTCGAGTAGGAATCTGGCACCATTTAGAAGGGCCTTCACATTTTAAACTGTCTCATTATACTGCAATATACTCGTTTCATGTTCCCGCAGTCTCGTAATTCAAGTAACAACAGACGTCATGCGGCTTGCACTAGTCGCAATTGCTGAACTGGCCATATCGAGCATCTTGCCACTCTCAAGCCGTTCTTCTTAGTTATCTGCTGCAGGAGTCGAGGCCTGTGTTTCTGTGCAGCAGTCCTCCAGGGTTGCCATTCATAGGCTTCGACTGCGATGGGACACTTCCATCTTGCTGCCTCTGCTGTTGAGCTTTGCGTTGGGTTTACTCTTTGGTGTACTTAGGTCTCAGCCGACCAGTCACCCGCATACCATTCCTCCTCCAACCCAGCTTTAGCACGATCTTCGCGATTGAAAGGACCTTTCAATCTGCCATTGAAGTGCTCTTGTACATGCGACCTGAAGATTTTGACCGGATCTACGTTTTGCTTAGCACAGACATACGCAAGATACCTATGACCTGCAGCCACGTGAGTAATCTCATCGTGATGCACGATGCCCATTACAGCTGCCGTATCTTCATCACCGATAGCCTTAAATTTGGTAATCTGGGCTGGATTGACGTCTAGGCCTCGCGCTTCGTGGACTAGACATACGATGGATAAACGAGCTTTAATGTCATCTGCAGTAGCATGAGCAGAATCCCACAAGCCATCTTGAGATTTATAAGCTCCATAGAAAGAGCCTTTCGCTTCCAGACGAGATCGGAGGAGAGAGAAATGTTTTGCTTCCTCTTCAGCTATAGTAGCCCAATCTTCAAAGAAAGATAGTGGCATGGGTTCGGAATCCTCTTCGTCTGAGAATGGTCGACTGAAGCGTGCGATCAGGTCCCATGCTAGATCAATAGCCCACTGCTCGATGTGTGTGACATTGTGCAGGTATACCAGTTGAGATTTCTGACTGCCAGCTTTGCCCATCTTTGCTGCTTTGGCGTCGTCACGTAAAGGCAGGCGAGGCGGCTTTGATGGAGGCTTCTGCTTTCCGATGATACCTTCAGGGTAGCTAAAAGCACCTTCGCGCAACAGTCGGACAGCTTCTCGTGTATAGGCGACCTTCTCGTCTGGATCCGCCGTGTTGAGTACGAGACACGCCCAGTCGGTCAAGGTTGTGGGGGTTTCCGTTGGTAAGGAGGGTGGCGGCGATAGTGTTGATTCCGCAAAGGCCTCGCTGACAGGCTCAGCGCTGATGAAAGTCCAAACTGTCGGATCTAGAGGGCCAGACATAATGATCCTGTCTTCGTCTTCGACAGAAACCTTCCAAGTGCAGGCAACCATGCCAGTAGAACTCTCTCCGGTCCGCAGGTCGAAGTCATAACCGTGCCAGGGACACACTGCAATGACAGTCTCTTCTCCAAAGTCTTCAATATCTCCTATTTCTATCTCTGCATCTTTCATAGGTCCACCTGCATGCGGACATTCACTTTCAATAGCGTAAAAGTTGTCCTTGCCTTGACGAGCCAGACGGAATAGAACGATTTGACGCTCTTCGCTGATACTGCTTGAGTTGTTCTTGAATGTGAGCACGTATCGGTCGTGTGCAGCGTACTCAGACAGGCGACCTAGAGTGTGAGAGTCCTGTGTCATCGTGAAGGATGTAGACGAGGTGTGGCGGATACTGTAATCTCCAGACACTCAGTTTCCGAACGCTACTTTTCACTGAAGCGTGCGTTCGATCTTGATTGTAGATGCTATGTGATGAGATTGGCCCTGATGTGAGTATGCCCGAGTTCCGTGGTTCTGTCGACTCTGCAGGTTGAAAGAGCCGTGAAAACGAAGAAAGCTGTCAGCTTGGGAGACAGGTTTGTAGACCGAGCAAGTCAGACGACATACACCGCCTGCGACTTGTTGTACTGCGCGACACTTGACAGAAAGCTGCACTCGTATGTTCTGGTCGGTGTGCGAAAGACCCAAAACAGGCCGACTTGGTCTTGCGCGAGGTTGCCTCTGCAACTACCGACACGTAGGCGAATCAAACAATCTTGCAACAGGGAATCAACCAGCTGTAGCGCAATGATGAATAGCGGTGAGTGCTCTGACTTGCTGGCACACTGCTGCCGGTCCTGCTGGTGCTATCGCTGACGGCTGCTGGTGCCTCCCTCCATTTTCGCTCGATGAACGTGGAAATAGACGAAGACAACTCGTCGCCTTTGGCCGTGTTGCAGAACAACCCAGCATACAAGCGTGTGCAGTTACTTCAGCGGGTGAGTGCCCGCTGTACTCCTGACAAGCTTCAGAGAACTGCGCTCATGCAGTCACCTTCTGGTCTTTTCCCCAATGCCGCTTCATTTCATTACCGCAGGATTATCAACGTCTTCTTGGTGAGCAAGCTAGATGCTGGGTCATCCATGCTGCACGCATCTGACTGTGCTATCTTCCTGGACTTTTGCTACATCATTATTCGACCCTTCTGCTCAATCATCTCCTACGAAACTCTAATCCGACGCGTGCCGCCTCGAATATGATACAACAGACAGAGTCACACCATTGACTCTATACAGATGGACCTTTACCTGGGCTCTCACATTTATCTTCATCGCGGATATTGTCTTGCAGCAAGCGTACTACATCGTCACTTATGCTCTCGGTATCTACCTTCTGAGTGAGTGGTGTCTCGCCCAATGGCTCTGCTCTCGAAGCTTGAGCAGGAGCAGTAAACTTGAGTCGCAGTGCTGACAAGCTGTCTGTACTCTTTCAATAGACTTGTTTCTTGCATTCCTGCAACCCAAGTTTGACCCATCAATAGAGCAAGACTTGGCAGAGCAAGACGTTGAAGAAGGAGCACCAGGCTTGCCCACCTCTGCATCGTCCAAATCAAACGGACATGAAGATGAGGAATTCAGACCATTCATTCGAAGGCTGCCAGAGTTCCAGTTCTGGTTGTCTGCTACAAAAGCTATCCTCTTTGGTCTTGCAGCGACGCTGTTCCCGTACGTTCAGCTTTGACTTCCACTACCCACCTTCGCGCCACTGTAGCTAACCACTCGTCGGCAATCTCAGCTTCTTCGACATCCCTGTATATGCCCCAATCTTGCTCATCTATTTCTGCGTGCTGTTCACTATCACCATGCGCAGACAGGTAAGGAATACTACACCGAATGAACATGTGACCAGGTGGCTAATCGCGCTTGCAAATCCGCTTGCCTGTCACAGATTCAACACATGATCCAGTATAAATACATTCCATTCGATCTCGGACGGAAAACCCGCTACAACAGGAAATAGAGGCTTGGGTAACTTTGCTTGTAATGATACAGTCTAGATGGAAGAGTATACCCCCGGTCGATGCGTAGTTGCAATTCACATGTTGCGATAGAATACACAACACGACAGGCTAATGTTTTTTAGCGTCTAGTGAAGCGTGAGCTACTGACAACATTTGCTATAACATCATGAAAACTAGCTCTTGTGGTGTTATTGGGTTCATCGTGGAAGTACAAAAATTCGCAGAGGATAATTGCCCAGTGAAGGGGTGTCCTCGTGCGCAGCACTAGGTACGATAATTTCTTGTGTCCCCTCTACAACCTTGAGTTCCCGCATTCTGACTCTGCTGTCTTCCTCGGTCAGGCGACCCTGACCAGTTTCAGGATCGTAATACTCCTGTTCCAGCGCTTGCACTCGCTGACTGTGTTGCATCGGCGTCTCGAGGACCTGCCAACATCTGAATCTTGGGAGCTCTACCATCGCAGTATTAGCAATGGGTATAAGCGTAAATTCTGCCAATTGATACGGGCCGCTATCTGGATCGTGTAGTACCAGAGTGCGCTGAGTTTTGCGTGGGCCCGAAAAGACGAAATTCTCCGACCCAGATTCCATTTGGAATGTGAGCTGTATGGGAGCTGGAGTCCAGTCGGATGGACATTCCAAGGTATATCTGACTTTGAAAGGTTTGTGAAGTATAGCAGAAGGCGGGTAATATGCAGCAATTTGCGGTGATGTCGTAATCGCTGGCGGCACGAAGTCCGGTAAAGGTATGCGTGTCGTTGTGGTGGTTCCCGGCATTTGATCCATCGAACTAATTCACTGGTGTCAGCGGTGTCACATAATAGTGCGTTGGGGACCTACGATCTGCTCCAGATGATATCTAGCATACCCCCTGCTGGTTTCGTAGCATGCGGATTCACGAGGAGTTCATATGTTATACGAAAGGGGTCTTGTGGCTCCCAAGCTACCGTACAAGGCGTCAGATTGAATAATAATTCGCCAACGACTGATCCACTCACAGTCCTGGAGAATATCGTCTTCTTCGAGAGTGTCCCCCAACAGCCTGACATTTTCCTTACTGCCAGACACTATAAGAGCTACACTTTTGACAGACAAGGCTTCTGGCCCTAGTGCGCCCAGTATCACGTCCAGTAGCAAGCGATGACCAGATTCCTCGATAGTCGGCGAGTCCAAGGCAAGAAGTGAGTTACCTTTGGTCATCGCAGCGGTTTTAGGCCGGTGCCACGTTGCCTGGGAATCACAGAAGAAAGGATGCACAGTATCTATCGCGAGTTGCTTCGATAGTTCTGTCACGGCCACTTGCACATCTTGTTCAGGACTTGCAGCGGGTTTGGCCACCACTGAGATGTCAACATTGCGTTCTCCCGGGGAAGCAAAAGTGCTTAGGTATATTGTCGTCGAATGAGTTTGCCCCGGTGACAGTTCCTGTATGAGAAGGGCGTTGGATATGCTTATGCCCTTCGTCTGCTCTTCCTCCAGCTGTATATAATCACCGATAGCATCACTCGAGGGCAAATGAGGATGCACAAGCGGGTGAAGCAAGGCATCCAGATACAGCGCCACGTTTACCTTGTCATTGTTGGTGACGAGCAGCTCTATAGGGAACGCCTCGTTGAGATAGGCTGGACTTGAAGCTGTGGATTCCAGCTGTAAGCGGATTTTGCGGGGTTCGAAGCTGATCATGCATGTTGTCAGTTCCAGCAAGCCAAGATTGCGCATAGCATGACACACCTGCAAGACTGGCCAAAGTCGCCAGACGTCAGGGACGACGTTTGTAATGTAGTTAATGAAGTTCCGTCAACTGCACAAGCCCAAAGCGGCTTAATGGAAGAAGGGTGTAGATCCAACGCGAGGCGGTAACTAGCGATGGTGAACGAGACCAGCACGCTTGTGATCTGTCGAACAGAACATTAAATACTACATCAGAATATGCGTAATAGGCCTGACTTACGGATATTGTTTGGGCGTGTGAGGAAGTCAGGGTGCTGGTTATACTGCCATTATATAGAATTGAGCGAATATTGCCTGACGCGCGTGACTGTCTTGAGGCGATCATAACATTCGCATCCTTGATGGTATCGTCGTTCTCGACAGATAGTGGCGTTCTTTGGTCGCTGAAATGGATTTCGATAGAATTGAATGCAGTAGCGTTGTCAAATACTCCATCGGCTATCGCCTGCGATCGAAACGAGATCTGATAAGGCACTAGACTACCCAATTCGGATTTGGCTCGCCAGAAGACAGAGTTGAAATGAAATGGCAACTTTGAGTTGGTCGAAGTCAATTCAATGATAGACGTGGCGGAAGAAATGGACGCAGGTAGGTCGCGCAACAGGGCAAACAAAACTCTCGCTGTGTCCGCCGGTGAAGAAGAAGACTGCGGGTGTTCTGGATGTAGCTCTTCGGCAAGGCAGACTCGCTCCAGACAAACTTTCAAAGCTTCCCGTATCGTGTCAGTCAGCCGCTTCTCGCTGTTCTCTCCTTTGATCTCCCCCATAGTACTGGGACTGTCCTCCACTAAAGCCTGGCCATCCGGTCCAGCATTCTTGATTTGCTTGCGGAGAGTCACATCATCCCGTCCAAGGATCTTGTCAAGGATGCCGAGCCATTGCTCGCGTCGATATGTTCTGCCTATCCGCTCATCGAAGCGCAAGGCAGTCTCAAGGTTTTGAGTCTGATGGTGCACTCCGGCGATAAGGTAGGCCAGACTGAGAGTCATGCGTACACCTTTTGATCCCTTATAATGGTCATATGCTTTCGTGTATAACTCAATGATTTGCTCTGTATGAGGAGCGCTCTTCTCATGAGCTAATGCGGCTGACATCTTCGGGGGTTCTTCCACTGTGGGGTCCGTCATAGCTTTGCTGTATGAATTCTCATATTCCTGAAGCGTCTCACGGAAGAGCTTTTGACGCTTCTCTGCAGCTAATCCTGCCCTGAGATAGTAAGCGCCTGGATGTTGGAGCACCTGGGCAGGTACGTGTTGGGCAGATGCTCGTGCTTGCAACGGCGGGCCTGGAGCAGGACCAGGGGTTTGGGGTATCTGAAAGCCTGAACTCATCGCAGCTTCAAGAAGATCGCCGAATATTCTATGTTGCTTGCTTTCCCAACTCCAGTATTCAAAGCTTGTCTCATCGATCCCCCATTTATCGGCACTAATGCGAGACAGTCGGCGTATATGCTCTCTATGTGTCAACGCAGCATATTCCGCGTTCCCCGCGTAGAGGTACATTTTGCAGATTTTAACGATAATGCAGTCGGCCAGGACTCTTGCTTCGGCCCACCGTTTTGTTCTCGCCATTATGAAAGGGTGAGGATTGTTCACACTGACGGGATTGGTGAAAAGGTCTAGAAGCGTGTTGTAGCAATCTTCGTAGTGTTTCAAGGCCACCTCAATCTCTGCGCGGAACTCTGCGAATGTGGCCGCTTTGAACTCATATCGCACATTCAATGCCGTGTTGTTGAGCGTAGCATGCGGAGTGCCTGTCCCGTTTCTTTCCGGCTGGATCGAAGAATTGATGGATACAGACGTGTTTGAATTGGCTGGCCGTGCGCGCTTGCGTCGTAACCTTCTTCCGTGTTCTCGATAATAATCGATGCTAGACTCTAGCAACTCGCCTTGCAAGGATGCAACGAAGTTCTGCACTTCTTTGGTAGGTACAGGAGACAGGACGAAGAGTGAAGCGCGCGAGTCAAGGCCGCTAAGCCGTCGAATGTGGGACAGACGAGCATCCAAAGCCGGGTCGTCTAGAAGGTAACTTATCAAGCCGTGATTAGAAGCAAATGTGCGCAATAGGCTTACCGAGCAACTCCCGCGATGCTAACAAGACGACTGCTAGCTTGATACCTCGCTCATTACAGACTCTCTTGCGATTCATGATCTCGTTGACTAGCTCATTATCTCTAAGTCTTTCGACCTTTTCCTTGTCCAGTGGTCCAACTTCGAGTTCGGCTACATCGGGCGTGCCATCTTCTAAGAGTGCTCCGAATTCGTACAGCCGCAGAACGAGAACAAATGCGCTGGGAATGAGTTCTCGATGTTTTCGTATCCATATGGGGGCAATCAGGCCGTCAGGATATAGGGGAGAAGTGGGTGTGAAGGGCGAAATTGGTGAATGGGCGCCACCTTGTCCATTCTGCAGACGTGCTTTTCGAGGCGGGAAACGGACATTCTGTATAGCCGTGAGAGACGTGAGTAGTTAGAATACTGCATGTTTGCACGAAGTGGAGGCACTGGCAGACTTGCCTTCTCCACTAAGACAACGTTGTGGTCTGTTTTCCGCTTGGCCGAAAGATTGTCATATACAGGGTAGCCTTTTCTGGCTGCAAACACTCGACGCAGAGATTGTGTCAATTGGTGAAAGGATAGCGTGTCCGTGCTTGTACAAGTAGATCCGCCCTGTTCCTGCTGTTCTGTGCCGAGTCCAGCTACAAACATTAACGGCCTCAGCTGGCACACGAACTCCGACGGTACCGTCTGCATGGTTGCTATCGGATGTGAGTCGGTGCAGCTCTTTGTACGCTTGTTTGTGGGTATGCTTCAGCACCGGAAGTAGTGCTTCACGGTTGTAGATTGTAATCGTAATGCGCGCCAGCCATCATTGGATCGCTTATTTCTTCCACGAACGCGGCTGTGTACTTATGACTCTCTAAGACCTGCCAAAAGGTGTCTTCAAGAGGACTTGCATGCTGCTGCTCTTGCTATTGTATACCATCGATAGCTACGGAAGCAAGCTGTATTGAAGTCGATCGCTCATGCAGCACTCATGAGCAGGACGGCGAGACCTGTTGCTGTTGAAGCAATTCACAAGCTGCATACCAGATAGCAAGATAGAGGGCAATGAGGCTGCAAGGTCAGGCGCGCTGGAAGGTACTCGCTCTCGTTGCAGTCCTCGGCACCTGCCTCTGCTGCAGCGCACAAGAGGTGCTTGCGACCGACGTGGTTCTTGAACCAGCCGACGATGGAGGGCCGGGCTCGCAGCACAGATTCTACAGTTCCGAAAGTTCCACTGTCATCAATAATGCGGGAGATCCAGTCCAACGCAAAGCGCATGAAGGTGGGATTTGCCATGTTTCGAGACGCCACGCGTACAAGCTGATGGTCTTGCATATCACCGTCATATTAGCCGACAGGCTCTACGCCTCTTCAATGAAGATACTGGCTTCCCTCAAGGCTCGTCATGGTCCCGGAGAGCGTGTATCAAATATCGCAGGCTACCTGGACAGCTCCGAAACAACTTCGAGACTTCTGGTACCCATTTCCACCACGCCATTGTTAGACTACCTAGAGGAATCCGTAGGAGGACGGACAAAATACCTTGCAAAGCTACTGGCTACGTATCGCAACCTAACATCAAAATCTCAGAGCATCATCACAGGATCTCCCAAGGACGCGCAGGATGGGGATTTCATGACCAAGGTCCTAAAGGCCAAATACCTTCGGACTGGTTCCAAGATGCCTGCTATGATGGAGAAGAAGAAAGCAGCAGTGACAATGGCTGTAGAAAGACTTGAAAAGGCTCTTGCATTGGGGAAAAACGAAGCTGCTCTACTACTAGCTGATTTGTACCTAGTAAGCGCATCCGTCAGATATATCTGCTTAGACCGCCTGACTGAAATGTGAACTTCATCAACAGTGGGGTCGATACGACTTGACGCAGAACACCAAAAAGGCCGCCATCTACTACCAAACGATTGCGGAAGCTACTGGAGATCCTCTAGCGCAGTATATGCTGGGTTTTCTACACTCTACGAATTTTGGCTTTGCGACGGACTCGGCAGGAAAGGAAGGAGATGGAGATCAAGGCGCAGCGGTCTTGCACTACACTTTTTCAGCCTTGTCTGGTCAAGCGGAAGCTGAAATGACTATGGGCTATCGCAGCTGGGTTGGTATAGGTGTTAAGCAGAGTTGTCCGGATGCACTACCCTGGTACAAGGACGCGGCGGACCGCGCCATGAAAGCCTTTCAAGAAGGTCCACCAGGAGGTCGCCATCTTCCTCCTCCCAAGATTCGCTTAGCAGATGTTCAAGGCGGAGTGTACGGACCCGGCGCCTCGAGTACCACCGCCCAAAATCAGCACAGTCAGAGTGTTGGCTCAGTCCAGCCGAAGACTGCACGAGATTGGGAAGACCTGCTCGAATACTACCTATTCCATGCGGATCGCGGAGATGCAGCATTTATGTTCCGGATAGGCAGGATCTACTACCAAGGCTTCAACCCCATTGGTCCTAATGGAGGATACGGAGGAAGCGAAACAGGCGGACGTGACTTTGCTCGAGCTTTGAGATGGTTCATGCGAATTGCAAGAGCAGTCTGGCCTAGAGATCCGATAGCAGCCTACACCAGCCCAGCACATCTGAATGCTAATCCCGGACGAAATGGCCAGGCAACGGGCAGTGGACCGAACAGGCAGGTTTCTCACTATGCCTTCTACGACGAGTCAAAAGACGTCAAGCTGAAAGTGGAGGATAGTAAATCTATGGCAGCGGGTCTTTCAGCCGGTTATCTGGGAAGGATGTATCTGCGAGGGGAAGGCTTTCCTGAACAAGACCTTCAAAAAGCATTCCTGTGGTTTCAACGAGGTGTTTCATACGGCGACAGGGAGTCTCACAATGGTCTCGGTATCATGTATCGCGATGGCCTCGGAGTCGCTGCAGACCAAGTTAAAGCTCTCAGTCATTTCCAAACCGCGGCAGCTGCAGATCACCCCGAAGCTTTGGTCAATGTGGCGAGATATCATCTAGGTAAGTGGAATTTCTATCCCAATACAAGGATATCCACGCTAACATTCGTTGCGGTAAAGCTCGTGGCGAGGTCACTCTAGCTGTCAATCAGCTGGAGCACGCAATCAGGCATGGTGAAGCCTTCCAAGCTTATTATCTTCTCGCCGAAATAAACAATGCCAACCCTGGCCGACCCGAAGTATGCCCCCTAACGACGGCTTTCTACAAGATTGTCGCCGAAAGAGGCGACTGGCGCACAAGTCAGCCTTGGTGGGAAGCTGAGAAAGCTTGGGCAGTCGGGGACAGGAAGCGGGCACTCCTCGGGTACTGGATCATGGCTGAAAGAGGCTATGAAGTTGCTCAAAACAACGTCGCCTGGATTCTAGATCAAGGTGAGTTAGCTTTATACTTGCTTCACTTCCACCGCTCCTCTGCTAATTGAAGTGACATCTCACCACCAGACAAGCGAATGCTGTCTATCCCTCACTACGACTACCAGCTCGACAAATCGACGGATCGACTGGCCCTCGCCTTTTGGACACGTTCCGCAGCTCAAGATAACAGTGATGCCCTAGTGAAAATGGGCGACTATTACCTCAAAGGGCTTGGAGTGTTGTCGAATGTGCCACAACCTGAAAAGGCAGCTGCTTGCTATTCCAGCGCGGCAAACACGCACTACTCTAGCATTGCGATGTACAATCTCGGATGGATGCATGAGAATGGGTATGGTGTCTCACAGGTCAGTCCAGTCTACTTGTGCCCCTATGCATTTCCTATTAGACTTAGCCATCTCTTCAATAACAGGATTTTCACCTTGCAAAGCGATATTATGATCTGGCATTGGAGAGCAATGCCGAAGCATACCTACCTGTTACTCTGTCTCTCGCCAAGCTGCATCTTCGTTCATTGTACAAAGCTGTCAAGTCAGGCGATATCAAATCTATCTCACTCTTCCTTTCGAATGATTTCGAAGGTGAAGGTGAAACTGCTGAAGGGCAACAGGAGCAAGGCAGGCCGCATCGATGGCTCTGGAGTTGGCGTCGTATGCGAGATGAATTTCTGAGACGATGGATTGGAGAGCAGATGGCGAGACAACAAGCAAGAAGGCAGGTCGGACCTGAGTTTGATTTGCGACCTCCTCAGGAAGACCCTCCGGCACCGGCACCAGGTCAAGCTCCCGATACCAACGGTCAAACGCTAAGACAAGCTCGAGTTGAGCTTGAAGCGCAAGATGATCCTTTAGAGTGGGCAAGAAGACGAAGAGAGGATATGGTACAGGATGTAGGAGACGAATTCGGTGCTGATGATCTTGATATTCCTGATTTCTTCGGAGATACAATAGGTGGTAGAGGTCGAAATGATGATGAGGGAGACTTTGTAGAGACTCTGGCCATACTCAGCTTGTGCCTTGTTCTGGCGTACCTGGTCTATATGCGACAGGCGAGGTATGACCGCGCAAGACCAGGACAGGTCATTAATCCGAATCAAGTGCCACAACTCATGCCTCCAGTAGAAGCTGGAATAGTACCGCCAGTCGACGAGCGTGCTGTAGGAAACCCTTTACCACCACAAATAAACAATGATACGAATAATATGCCGCGAGTGACTTCAGACGAAGATGAAGAAGTTTAATGATTCTATCGTAAGCTAGTCATTATCGCCCAAGTGAAAGCATGCGGTCTTTGTAGCAATTAAACAAGTCTTTTGTCTGAATATCACCATGTAGTGGAGTGCCAAGCTGTTGTGATAATTGCAATTCATCATACGGAATACACCAATTGTGGAAATGCTGCACTCTGAGTGACATATATCCGGCGCGTAGCCATTGCATCCGCTCATAGTTCTACAGTCAACGTGATTATGGATACCTAGCTACATGTTCTACTTCTGATATCGTTAACATCGGGCTAGGTCAGGAAGTCGGCGGCGCAGAAGCACTGATTGCGTCGTTGGAATTTAAGAAAAGGTGGTGGAGCGTGTATAAGGCTGGTATCGTGTATGAAGTTTTTGATGAGGAAGGACTGCCTTGACTCTTGACTCTTTGGCTGTTGAATGATTCAATCTCGCATGAAAGACATATGACAACATTCTTGCTATTCTTCAAGTCATTCTGGGCGGGACAGGAGGGGTAGGTCTCTTCAATAATTGTTGAGAAGCATCCTGATTTGATTGACCAAAAGCAGATTGATATCCAGTAGCATAACCATTTCCATTTCCACCACTTTCATTATTATCATTTGTAAAAGTATAATCTTTATCATTCTTTTCATCAACAACAATTAAGTTTCCTTTTAAATCTCTTTCAGTATGTTGATTTTCTAAACCAGAGTCATCTAGTACAACTTCTCTACCATCTTTCATTCTAGCTTTTAATGCACCTTTACCTACTCTTTTTAATAATGCTCTATGCATAACTCCTCTTGCATCTACATAAACTAGAACAACATTTGATCCTGCTGATGTAATCGTATCTGTTAAATCTCTAGCTTCATCCCCAAATCGGTGTCCAACGACTGTATTTGTAGACTGTCTTCCTGTTTCAAGGAAATGTTTACCCCCTTTCTCTAGACCTTCTGCAACTGTACTGATTGCTAGAATACCATCCCGCAAGAAACCTTTCATGCCTTTTGCTGTTTCACCACCTTTGCCTGCTACTCCGGCTTTTGATAGACCATCACCGGCTGTATTGGCGACGTATGATCCAAGCTGCTCGGCTTTGCCAGCGATGAATCCGACTGCGGATCGCGTAAGTTTGAGTGCCGATTCTGTGCCTTTTGCGACCGTTGCAGCTCTGGGTGTAGAGGCAGTATGAGAGGATTGTCAGAAATGCAGTCACAGGCATGAACATATTCAAAAGTCTGCAAGCGAAACTCACGTATTCTTTGTAGTCTGACTGAAGACAAGCGGAGTATCGGTAGCTTTCGTAGTCTCTGTGTACTTTTTCGCCGCTGAGCTGGTATAATTTGCACCATAGTCTGCAGCGAAAAGCAGTCCTTTACTAACGTATTCCGCTGCTCCTACCATTCTAGAGTCCGTCTTTCCATATTGGGATGTAACATCATCAAAAGCGGATATTTTGACTTGACCACCTGCATTATCACCTTCAGGAAAAGTAACAACAATATTTTCGTTTGAGAATGCATTTGGTTTTTCATTTGATGTTGATATATTAGCTGCTTCTAATGTAGGTACATTTTGATTTAAAGGACCTAGAATCTTGCCTGTATCTTCATCGATTAAGAGTAAGGAGCCTTTGAAATCAGAAGGTCGTAGTTCAGGACTTGATGTTGCTGATGATGGATTTGATGTATGCTCTGGAACGCCTAGATTGATAGGTGTAGGTGTAGATACGCGGGGAGCAACACCGTTAAAGACTGCATATCTGCTGAGGACATTGTCGAGTATGGCATGTGAGCCTGTTCGTGGAGTCTCGAGTTCGATGGCAACAACGAATCCTTCTCCGTTGTTGAGGATGTAGGTGTTGTTGTCTCTAAAGTCGACATTAGTTGTCGATGTGAGCGGGAACTCTGTATTGCGTACTGCGACCACGATGCCAGAGGCGTTGGAGGCAGACGAGGCTGGGGCGTCTACAGCATTGCGAGAGTAGCCAGGAGGAGCACTTGATGACGGACCACCTCCATTTCGAGCAGGCAAAGCAGGCGCACTCGTTGATGTGGACGAAGTTGGTGTAGATGATCCCGACGTCGATGACGATACCTGGTAGACTACAAAGTCCCCCAGCGCGAGGAAGGACCACGACTGTGATGGTTCAGACCACTTGCTGGCTTTTGCATTGGGTATCCTGAGCAGTACTTTGCGCGAGGCCGGCTTTGTCGATGGCGCTGGCACGGGAGGCCGTGGTGATGGCGCGGGTGGAGCCATATGCCTAGCTGGTGTGTGCAGTGGTGGATGCGGCAGAGCAGAGAAGAGCACCAAGTACAAGCTGTTCAGTGTTTCTGCCAACTGCTCGATTGGCGTGTCGGTATCGGTATCGTCGTCGTCGTCGTCGTCGATGCTGTCATTTCGCATTTGCCGTGTCATCCAGGACAAAGCAGCGACAGAGATAGACGATCATCGACTTGGATATAGATTCACGACTCGACGAGTGGGTAGACTTGCTACAACCGGGACATCGACTCTACTCCAGTCTACACCCAGTCCATCGCCAGACCCAACACCACATACTATACAGCCAGCAATCCTTCAATCATGACAGTCGTGCGCATACTCGTGCCACAATCATGCACAACACAATGCAACCTACTGACCTACTCTTTCCCGTGCAAACAGATACAGAAGCTTGATGAAGCTATCACCATCTTCACCGTCCCGTTCAAAAGGTGAGCTTGCCCTACTGTTTCGCGTCTATCGCTGGTTGCTCGCTTAGAATGGGTGCTGCTGGTGGTGCGATTTCATGATCATCATCGCGCCCACCTTCTATATGCAATCACGCAGGCGACAACCTGACCACGGCTCACAGACCTGACTGACTGATTTGGAGCAGGTTCGGACTCATCCCCATCGGAGGTCGCTCAACAGCTGTAAAGCTCGCCTCAGGCAAGATTGTCCTATTCGCATCACATCCAAATGACGACGCCACTGCAAAGACATTACAAGAAATGGGAGACACGGTGTCCCATATTATTGCTCTTGATGCCGTACACCACATGTTCTTGAGTGTGAGTTTCGGTTCGAGCTACAAGCAATTCTAGTCCTACAGGACCTGGCTTACTCCCCTTTTTCCAGGACTATCTCAAAGTCTACCCCAATGCAAAGCTAGTCGGGCCAAAAGGACTAGTCAGCAAGCGAAGTGAATTGAAGTTTGATATAGTTCAGCCAGAGAATCCTCTGGATGCTGAACTTGCCCAAGAGTTCAAGGCTGTGGCGTTGACTGGCCACCCAAATGAGGTGGGTTTCGTTCCTCGCTTCCTCTAAGCCACACCATGTGGTCTCTACGAAAGAGATTAGATGCCTTTCCAGATGATTATCTTAAAACAACACTGCAGGGAGTAAGTATGAAGAACGATACTGACATCACAATCACCCCGTCGAACAGGACATCGTCTGGCTTCACGTACCAAGCAAGACTCTAATCGAAGCCGACGCACTTTTCAACTTACCCTGCGACGCACAAAAGTCTGGTCTTTTAGCTAGCATTTTCCCCAATTTCCTACTACGACAAATGTCACCCAATACAGGATTCCACCGCATGGTCACGAAAGCATTCGCTAAGAGTAATCCTACTGCTTTTGCTGAAGCTGCCAGAATTATTGATGGATGGGAATTCGATAAATTGATTCCTTGCCATGGTGAGGCTATTACTCCTTCTACGCCTTCGTCATCAGCACCCGGTAGTACTATGAATGCGGCGAAAGCGGCTTGGAGAAATGCATATGCTGGTGTGATGGAACAGAACAACAAGGCCAAGTGAGTTTAGTAATGTCCTTAGCAGGTCATTGATAAATCAAACAAGATGTTGCCGCAAGTGGCTAGTGTAGCTCGTAGTTAGCAGTTTTAATGATATAATCGCTGTTGGAATCGCTGTACGATGGAGGGTCTTTGTTAGAGCCTCTTTGCTAACAACGAATAGATATAACTTACCCAGTGACTGACTGGCGGTTGAGGCGAAATGAGCGAAAGAAGAAGGAGCAATCTCTCTCTTCTCTACACTCCGATCTCAGCGGCTTTGAGAGACGTGCTTGGCGAGACCGAGCACACTTGTCGCACAAGCGGCTCGCTCGATGCAACGATTATGCTGGACATGCTGAGCGTAAAGTCGCACGCACGTCCTTGCCTCTGCTTTATTCTGATTGTCAGTGCAAGTCGAGTCGACACAGCTCTCGAGTCTCTTGAAGCCACCTCGAAGGCAATCTTTCTCGATCAGCTTCCACCTCGACTTAGAGCGTGATGATGCTCTTCTCATCCAGCAAAAGCAGCACTACTGCTTCAACAGCCAGCATTGCACTGCTTGGACTGATATCCTCGTCATCACTCGTACGCGCTCTCCCATCCTGGAAGAGACAGGAAGCAAGCTTGATTTCGGCTCCTAGTCCCACTGCCACCGGTACAAGCAATGGGACGAGTACCAGTGGCAACAATGCTACTTGGGACTGGAACTGGACGACAGACAAGATGCGTGAGTTGGCACTACTTGTTCTACTTTTGAGGAATACACACTGAAAGCATCTGACTCTTCGTCGCTTCTCCGAAAACAGATGGAGTAGCTCTAGGCAATTGGCTTCTCTTAGAGCGATGGGTGAGTTGAATGCATAGACTATACTCACCCAAATAACACATCAAGCTGATGATTAATTTCAAATTTAGATGAATGAACAAGCCTTTGTGGATATGTGTGGCAATTCGTCACTTGACGAATGGTCTTGTATGGAAAGTCTAGGCGACCGTAAAGTGGAGGCTTTACAATCTCATTGGGATACCTGGATTACCGATGACGATATCAAATTCATATCAGAATCGTAAGTGGTACAATCTCTCTCTCTCTCTCTTATATTATGATAGAGAGCAGTGTCTTGTCTTGCACAATTCTTTTTCTTCTTGAAACTAATGCAAGTATATAATTCGTATACACAGCGGATTCAATCATATCAGAATACCTGTAGGATACTGGGCTTTTATCAGCGAACCTGCAGGAACGCCATATGCAAGTCAAGCTGGTCAAATTGAGCAAATGGACAGGGTACTAGAATCGGCTTACAACTACGGTCTTCACGTGGTCATCGATCTTGTGGGTTACAAGTTTCCTTACACCGTTCAGCTACCATATTATCAGCTGACATTTGTACTATCATATATTGTTTCAGCATGGCCTCCCAGGTTCTCAAAATGGTGAACAACCATCCGGTCATATAGGTTATAACAATTTCTACCAAGGCGATAATCCAGCGTTAGGAGATGCAACAGTAGACGCAGCAATAGCCTGGATGTCAAATTCAACATATCGTCAAACAATAACAGCCTTTTCAGCTTGTAATGAACCTATCTTCTATGGTAATGATCAATATGAAGTCCTAAGGGATTATTATCAAAGAACATATGAAAAATTATCTACTCTTGAACCTCCTATTCCTATGATGTTCGCTCCCGGTAAACCTGAAACACCAGCTTTGTGAGTCCTACTTATCAAAGCACCCCTCAATTGGTGTAGCAGTACTAAATAGATTCACTTGATTCACAGGGAGTTGTGGCAAGGGTTCATCAATGGCAAGAATCCTGAACTACTAGTCTACGAGGATCATCCTTATATGTGAGGACAGATCATCAGACAGACCAATAGTCATGCTTACTAATTCGACTGCTTGAAATCGAAGTGGGCGTATGTGGAACAGCCTTGATCAGGAGTATATGCTATCACAAGTCTGTAGACGAATTGAGCAATACGCCAATTATGGTGTACCAGTCGCCAGTGAGTTAGTTTCGCCTAAAGCGGGTGGCAAAATGTGGTGGCTGAATCTTCTCGTGCTACTTCCCTTCAGTCACCGAATGGAGCGTCTCGACGGACATTTACGATAACCCCGACTGGGTGCGCCGTTTCTGGTCCACCCAAGCAAGAGCGTGGGCACAAAGTGCAGGCGGTATATTCTGGTCATATAAAGTAAACGCACATCCCGAAACATTCAATCAACATGAAAATTTCACTTTATACTCTTTTGTTGATATCGCAAGAAATGGTCACATTCCATTGCCCTCACCTGGCCAAACTAGTGAAGAATATATCTTTTCTTTAGATGATTACTGTAATTTGGGTAATACTACGGACACTTATGCTGATGTAGTACCTAGTATACAACCTTCTGTTACACTCGCTTTCCCATCCGGTGCTTAGGAAAGAGTCTTCATTTCGAAGGAACTGCGAGATAGAAGAGAGAGTTTAGCGAAAGAACCCGATGAGAAAGCAGGGAACAGCGCCATGGACAATTTTGATTTTACAACTTTACCATTCTGTAGCAGATCCATGCCACCGCAACCTCTTGCAACAATGATCTTCACTTCCTGAACCGCAACAGGAGTGACCGAAGAGGAACAGAATACTGAGCACACATTATATAGCGTAGATTGTTGCATTGCAAATTGCATTTGTTTGTATGGCTTGTCATACCCGAAGATGCGTAGAACGAGATTGCACTCAAGCTTTTATGCTCGAGTGACTGACGACGGCTAAGTGTACAGTAGTAGAGCAGCTAAAACATAAACCCTTTGAAGCACGAAAGATAGCCTAGATTGGTCTGAAAAAGGATGTACGAAGTGGGGAAGGAACGATTTTTTCTTGCACATGCGTGACCATATAAATCAATCGCCTAATCAATTTTGAATTCCGAGTGTTGTACCAAATCAGAAATTCCGTTTAAAACTCCCAATCTTCATCGACTTCCATAGCCCAGACGAATTTAGTACGGAGAGTTTTGGAATAAAGCTTGTCCAGAGGAACTCCATGTTTCTTGCACCATGCCACGGTGACTCGGGGATCCTGTGAGGCGCACAAACGATAGCAATGTCAGCGACTTTGCCCCGTAGAATGCAAGAGGACGGACGATCTGAAACATACCATGTAATTGATCTTTGAAGTTGTAAGAGAGACCTCCTTGCCTTCCTCACGATCGAGGGCTTGGAGTTTCTGTGCGGCAATACGCTCGTCTATCTTGACGATAGCTTCCAGGATTTTAGCTGTTGTTTGTGCTTTTCGGGGTTCGACACTAAACGGGAACAGATAGACCCGTCAGTCGCACTTCTACGCTAGCGCAGTTCCATTACTTTCGATTAGGTGCTCACTGTTTCTTCTTTCGCTCTTCAGCAATTTCCTCTCCAAACTCATCGGCAGCTGTGAGCATGTCTTTAAGTTCTTTTTCAGTAAGCTCCTTTTCACCATCAGCTTTTCGCTTCTCATTGTCTTTCTCCCATCTCTTTCTGATCTTTGCACGTTCCTTTTCGACCAGCTCTTCTTCATGCTTCTCCATCCAGTCGTCTTCAAGGTCGGATTCCATTTCCTTGTACTGTTTGTGCTTCTTTTTGTTATCAGAATCGACAGTCCACAAAGTATATCGCAACTTCATCCTTTGATATTTGAGTTGTCTGACTTTATCCGATAGCTTCTCCATTGCTTGACCATGAGTCTTCGAGACGGCACGCTGATGATTACACATCTCGGCAACCAAACGATTTGCACGATTGTAGTGAAGAAGCTTGTCTGCTACAGAAACATCCTTTGGCGTGTTGAGCAGCTGTTGCTGAAGAAGATAGGACGCATTGTAAGTACGGAAGACTTTCGCTGAAAGACCTTTCATGTAGGTTCCGAAGAACTTGTTCAATAAATCGGGCTAAACAACACTCAGTCACATCAGCTCGAGAAGGTATATTATACGACAACTGCACGTTAGGCTTACCTTCACGCGGTCGAAGATAGCATCTCCTTCTTTACCGCCCTTTTTGAACAGTTTCAAGTTCTTGAAGACTTGCAGGTCTACCTCCTTGTCGGGTTGATAGAATCTGATAGAGTCTTTACCCAAAAAGTCAAAGGTGACAAGATTTGGTTCTGCCAATGTAATATGCTCGTAACGTAATGAGCAGCAACCAACTGTATCGGCTTCTTCTTCTCCTTTTTCGTTACCGACACGAAGAGCGAATCGATCGATGAAATAGACTGCGGTAGCTCGTTGACGATCTGCCATGACTTTTGACGTCAAATCTCTCTCATAGTCGAGACGGATACGTCCAATACACTTCTTGAGTTCTCTAGCTTTTTCATACTTCTTGAAATCGCTTTGACCTTTCCACGATGAACCAGCGGCAAGGAAGACATACTTGAAATTGTTGTTGACGTTCTCTTGCCAATTTGCAAGCCATGTGACATCTTGCTTGTGGACGACTGCGCCCCATTGTTGCCCAGCGGGTGGCTTGGGCTGCACCGCGTCTTTTCCGATGTTGATGGTAATTTGACTGGCATTGATGCGTTTCTGTAGAAAGTACTTATTAATACCAGACAAACCAGTCAAAGAGAAGGATATGAACGCACCTTGAGTTTACCCTTCTTGGGATGCTGGCCACGACCTCTGAAGAGTCCAGGAGGTTCCAACCTGAAGTTACCGACAATTTCCTCTCGTCCATCAATGAGACAAGTCTTGTACGGCTTCTCTAACTCGTCCCTCTCCTCCTTCGCCTTTTTCTTCTCTTCTTTAGTCATAGACTTCCGCTTTTCCTTCTCAATCTCATAATACTGGTGCATATCACTGAAATCAAGACGGTCCATGCCTTTCTCAGGGTCTATCTTGACTTTGTTGCGAGGAGGGAATTCCGAGAGAACACCGAGGAAATCATTGAAAAAATTCTGGCGGAAAACAGGATCGCTAGCATGCTCCGTTTCAACCATAGCAGCGAAGAATCCGGCGACTTCTTCAGACTCTGGTGGGAGGTCGAGTGGCTTGCCGTCATACTTCAACTTGACGTTGGACGGTAGAGGAACGTATTCAGGCGGGAACAAAACACCCGAATGCTGCAATGTAGTCCATTTCGGGCCATCGTCACCATCCTCGTTGTCTTCCTCCATATTTGCCTTCCACCACTTGTACTCGTCGTCCTCTTCGTCATCATCACGTTGACTACCTCCAGCAGCCTGGGAATCATCATCTTCTGCTTTCATTTTAGCTTTCAGCTTCTTGACGGGAGAAGCCAGTTCTTCCTTCTTCACTTTGGCTGCTTTCGCCTTGCCCTTACCTTTAGGCGCGACTTCGGAAGGTGTTTCAGACTTGACTTTTTTGGTTTTCTTCTTTGGCTTTTCATCTTCTTCCGCAAAGTCGGAATCTTCTGCTTTGGCTCGCTTCTTCTTTGCATTGGCTTTTTCATTACCCTTTGATTTGGGCTTTGCTTGAGCAGCAAGAGGCGTATCCTCCTCGCTACTGTCGTCAACGTCCTTGCCGTTTCCGTTTGCGTCTTTCTTGGCCTTTCCATTAGTCTGCTTTGCAAGCGGTACATCCTCATCAGAAGAAGGTTCGTCTTTGACGACTGCAGTCTTCTTCTTGCGCTCAGATGATTTCGGTTTGCTTTTGGACGACGGTTTCATGGGTTTCCTCTTGTCAAAGTTGAGTGCCAGAGGTTTGCCATCGTCAGAGGATGATTCATCCTGCTTCAACTTGGCTGATGCAGTAGACTTTGTGAAGGAGGGTAGAGCAGCGGTATCACCATTGGTTTGAGGTTTAGTTCCATTTTCAGTAGCTTTGACAGCGAGTGGTTTATCTTCGTCTGAAGATTCATCTTCATCCATTTTTGAGTCGTTTGCCTCGACTTGTCCATTTGTTCCAGGAGCGGCTGCGGCATGCGCTCCTGTAGCTGAAGAAGCCGCGGCGACATCAACAGGGAACCCGGATGCAGCAATGTCATGTCGTAGATGAGCGTCTTCGACATGTGGAGGAGGCTGTTTGTTGACAACGAAGGAGCCAAAGCATTGTCAGTTTAAGTCGCGTAGCTAAACACGGGCGGCGCAGAGTGTTCAAAAAGAGTCGCGGGCTTGAGGGCGCTTCACGGTAAGGAAAGCAAGAAGGTTGATTGGGAGGTTTCAGCAGGGTTATCTGCGACCACCAGGACTTGTGCTCATGAAAAAGCAGATCGTCTACAGCTGCCCCGGCAACTACTTTCGAAAGGGAATTTGGGAGTGGTAACAGGGCTGAAAGACTTGCCTGAGATGGATCAGCATGTCCAATGGCTTCTTTCAAGAGCACTGATCCAGCAGCAACGTCCAATGGATTGTGCTTGCCTTCATCGCTTGCACTCTTTGCTAGAGCCGGCGCTTCAGGCGCTCCATCCGCGGTGTTGGTGCCAGCAGTACGCGCCAAAGGCACGTCTCCCTCGGGGCCGGAGGACGAGTCTTCGTCGTCGGACTCGCTGATGACGCGCTTCTTGTACGTTGTCTGCTGCTTTGTGTCGCTCGCCATGGCTCGCAGCTGCTCTGTGGGCGATGGGAGCAGAGGAGAGTTGCAGGCGGAAAAGGGACTTAGACGAATTTCCAGCTCGATCTCGGCGGCCATTCGCCAAAGGCCAGTCTCGCATTTGATGGTGGCTTTTGGAGCAGCACCACCGACAGCAAAGCGCATCCCAAGCGTGCATCCTTGATCATGCCGCTGTACAGAGGTGCGTCCACTCTGCGTGCTACAGTCAACCCTGCAGCTCTCATTGGCCAGCGAGCTGACTAGCTGTACTCCCTCTACAGACCCGTGGGCGAAGCGTGAAGCATGGCGGAAGGTAGGCAAGGCAGTCGGCGAGAAAGGACGAGCCAGTGGCAGCATCTAGTTGCTGGCGAAGTCGCGACAGTGGCCAAGCTTTCGACGGCATACTGACTATCGGTTCGCACCGTTTCTGTCGCATTGCTTCTCACCTTTCCACAGCATCCCATCTTCTCGAACCGGGCCATGTTCAGCAATCTCTTCCCAGGCTTTGGCATTGCACTCGTCGCATTCACCGCATATGTCGTAGTTGACCAGCTCGTGCATCCATCAAACGTCGAACAGCTCAAGGCAGCAGCGAAAGAGTCAGCGGAACGGCCATCAATCGTCGGACTGCTCAGAGGCAACAAGGAGCAGCAGCAGGAAGAGCATTGAGCGCTTCGACAGCTACAGTAGCCAGTCATACATTCGAGCGCATTCGGCCATGTCATAACAGTGTATACAAGTAGAGAGCACAGAAGGATCTAATCCCGAGCGATCATAGCAAGCAAGCAAAACATCACTTAGAGCACGATGAAACAGGCAGCTACACATATCGCCTTCCCGCCTTAGTAG
Organism: Cystobasidium ongulense; assembly: GCA_022835595.1. NCBI lineage: Eukaryota > Fungi > Basidiomycota > Cystobasidiomycetes > Cystobasidiales > Cystobasidiaceae > Cystobasidium > Cystobasidium ongulense. Next base: position 936,285 of record BQUP01000004.1, read on the forward strand.
TTGGGACATCTCATGCCAATGGTTATTGTCTGGGTTGCGCTATAAAGTTGCTCGGCCCAAGACTATATAAGATAGCTCTACAAGGCTCCTAATGATGCTAACTTATGTCTACCTTCCCACTCTTTTCCGTGGTGATGCTCCCAGCCTTGTAGCTTGTCCTCGTCAACCCGCTTATCCTCTACATCATCATCGTCACGCAAGAAGACTTTAGATTCCAATTCCGGCGGCATGAACGTTTGATGTACGGGATGCGCAAAAGCAGGCTCATACAAATACTCTTTTCCGTAACCCAAAGATTTCATAAGCTTGGTAGGAGCATTTCGAATATGAAGAGGGACGGGATACGCTTGTTCTGCATTGACCAAAGCTTTCGCTTTCCCGTAAGCCTGGTACGACCGGACTGATTTTGGTGCTTCTGCGAGATATACTATGCACTGTGCGAGAATGCAGTCACATTCCGGCATTCCTATTAGCTGAACCGACTGATATGCTGCGAGAGCCTGAGAGTTAATGTTTCCAACTTTAGTAAACGAAGGCTCTGGAGAAATAGCCGGCAGGATGTTGATAACTCACAAGAGGCAAAGCTTGGCTGTCTGCCAAACCAATATCTTCAGAAGCCATCCTAATCATTCGCCTAGCAACATATAGGGGATCTTCGCCCCCTTCAAGCATACGGGCCAGCCAATACAGTGCTGCATTGGCATCAGACCCTCGTACTGATTTCTGTGTATGCAGCATCGTCACTGAGTCAGGACAGTCGAGTACCTAAAGAAAATGTATTTGACGCACATGTAAAGCGCTGATCAAGTCATAGTGCTGGAATGCATTGATTAGCCTAGGGCCTGCCGAGTGGATGGCTTGTTGGATGAGGAGTGGCTCACCTGATCGCCTGTCCGGTCATACTGCATGTGCGCTTTCACCAAGCTTTTCTTCAGTTCCTCCTGAGTGAGTTCGCCATCCGATTTCAGAGCCAGATCGAGTGTGCTCAAAGCGACACGAGCATCTCCATCCGCTGCGCTCGCCAGAAATCTCAACAAGTCTTCATCGAATGCTTTGCGCTTTGGATCTTCCGGTGCATCTTCAAAATACAAACGAAGACCGCGTTGGAGGACTTGTAAACACTCGTCCACTGATAGTTTCTGCAAGACGAACACACGACAGCGAGATAATAGCGCCGTTTGTAAACGGAAGCTTGGGTTTTCTGTAGTTGCTAGTAAGCATGTTATCGTGCCATTCTCGAGAAAAGGTAAGAACAATTCTTGTATATTCTTAGCCAGGCCTGGGAATAGGAATAATTGAGCCCAACGGCATTATGGTGTAGTATTAGAGGCTTTCCGAAACTTACGCTGGCACTCGTCAACGAATAAAATAGTCTTTTTCCCAGTCAACTTCAGCATGTTGCTAGCTTCTTCAAACTGTTTCCGCAATTCTTGCGAGTTTGTCGAGGTAGCGGAAATCTCTCGGAATGTAGAATTTGTTTGAGTTGCTATCACTCGGGCTAATGTTGTCTACGCAAAGTAAGTCAGCAGTAAGTCCCGGCTGCACTAAATCAAAGTCGACCTCCTCACCTTCCCTGTACCGGGCGGACCCCATAGTATCATACTTCCTGTTGTGTTTCGTCTGTCAGTAGAAAGTCACTCCTGAGTTGCAAATAAACCGAAGGGACTCACCAACGGCATCTTTTTCTATCAAGTTTCTCAGCAATGCACCTTTACCGAGCAGATGCGTCTGTCCCACCACTTCATCTAACGCTTTCGGCCTTACGCGCTCTGGCAAAGGCTTAGCTTTTTCCAAAGCTGTAGAAGTTTTGAACCTTTTCCCACTGGCAGCAGGAGTATTCAAGCTATCAAAGGCGTCGGCATCTTCCACTATAGCTGCTGACTTGCCCTTGATGTCAAATAGAGCAGCTTTCCTTTTGGTGGCAGCATTTCGGCTGGGTTTATCATTGTTCGAAGTGGTGTGCTTATCATTGCTGCTCGAAGCCTTCATAGAACTGGATGACGAGGCTAGAGGTCCGGGACAGATACTTTCGTGCGCCTGCAGATCGTGTTCTGCTAGAAGGTCTTCACATAGTCGGCTGTATAAGCGGTCGTTAGTACGAGCAGCTGGATTATGTAAACCTCTACAAAACGAACCATTCGACTAGATTGAAGATTCAGCATGGCGAAGGAAATAACGAGCCAGGCTGTTCGTACCTAAGTGATTGTCCATATTCAGGAAAGTTGTCTGTTTGATGAATGATCGAGGGCAAGAACGCGTTGTCCAGAAATATACGCGACTGCCGTATAGAGCGAGGGATACGGGGCTTGATATCTCTGTTGCCTTGTGCTATGCCAGTACCGACGTCGGAGATCGATGAGTGAGTGAATGTAAAGAGACCCGCTTCCAAGCTGCCTGTTGCATTCACTCCACGTGCAAGTGAAGACATCAGTGAAGACAACATGCAGCAGACAACCATTACAAAGCCTGCTTTTCAATACATCAAGCTAGTATTTACGCCTCATGAGCCAGCAGCCCCTCCCATCGACAGAGCAACACTGCATATCCTCCTCACGCGAGCAATGACAGAAATGTACGGGCGAGTGGGAGCAGGCGCCATATCTGCATTGGGAGACGGTGTAGATGTACTAGACATCTCAAGAAGCTCGGAGAACATAGGCGAAGAAGATGATAGTCGACAAGTACTTCTGAAAGTAGTCAGCTCGTGAGTGCATCGGCCTGAAGTTGATCTCGAAACAGATCCCAGTGGCAAAGCAGAGCTGACGCTCACTCGTCACTCGCTTGCTGCTGCTTAAAGGGCAGCGACACAGCTCATAGCCACTCTTCCATTCTCATCTGCAACCGAGCAATTCTCCATAGAATTTCTAGGCTCTTCGCCATCAATATCTTTGGCCAAAGCTGCTCGACCAGCAACAGAACAAGCTGGCTCTCTCGCTTGGATACAGTCTTTTGAGAAGGCGTAGGAAGTACGGCGTAATGAGTGTATAGCATTCTATGTACAGACTTATCGGTGAGCTGAATTAGATCACTCATGGCCCCTGATAGCCTGTGAGGTATAAGGCTCGCTGATGTATTGAACCTGCTCATTCGTCAGTTTGACGTTGACAGATTCTGAGGCCATACACTGGAATCAGCAAGCAAATAGCAAAAGCTTTAATACGAGTACACACCGATAGCTTCCACAAGATGCTCCATCTTGGTACTGCCGATGATAGGAGCATCAACATAAGGCTGTTGAATGCACCAAGCATAGGCAACCTGAGCCATCGACTTCCCAAGATCATTGGCAACCTTTTCAACTCTCTTGTTGATTTCCTTGGAAGCTTCGCTTGCGGAGTTGACAAATCTAGCGGAAGCAGCATCCGTCTCTTGACGGGTAGTCTTTTCGGCTGTATCTGCAGGTCGAGCTAGATAACCTCTCGCAATGGGAGACCAAGGGATACATCCGACTCCAAAGTGCTTTAAGGTTGGAATCATTTCCCTCTCTTCCTCCCTGAAAGATGGGTCAGCCGTATGACTTCAAATTCTAACATTATACGTACCTATAAATGGCGTTCACGAAATTCTGCATGGATATGAAGGGAGTGAGTCGGTTTTGAATGGCATATGCTGCGGTTTGAAAGGTCAGAAGACTAGTTATTCTAGAAAGTGGAAGGGCGTACTCTGCATCTCCCAGAACTGGTGGGCGAAGCACGAAGACATGCCAATGTATCGGACCCATCCTTTCTGCACAACATCATGCAACGCAGTCATAATTTCTCTTTAGAAACGTAGCGTATTAGCAATTTGTTCTCAGCGTAGTCTGAAATATCACTTACGCGACGGGGGTATTCGGGTCGAATCCTTGCAAGTACACAACGGTTCAGCTGCCATGTCCCGCACATTAGAGAGGAATTGCTCACTATGGCACTGTAAGACATCGATATAGTCGGTGTCTAGACGCTTCAAGCTATCTTGGACAGAATCGAAAATGTGCTTTCTAGAAAGACCTCTTTGGTTGACATATCCGGCATTGTCTAACGCTTCTGCAGTACCAGGTGGCCTCTTCCCTCCTACAGAACCAGCTTTCACCGGCTGGCATACTTTGGTGAGAATGACGAGATCCGCTCGAGGGACATTGAGCTTCTTGAGCGATTTGCCCAGCATGACTTCGGAAAGACCGTTCGAGTACATACTATACGTAGGTGTATAAGCGAGCTGATCAAGTAACTATATCGGATGTGGATGGCTCACTTTGCAGTATCGAAGGTATTGATGCCTATCAAGGTGTGTTAGGCTCTGTGCAATGTACCGAGTATTGGTGTGGCGTACCATGCTCGAAAGCTTTCTTGACGTGAGCATCACACTCTTCTTGTTTGTCCAGTACCCATCCAGCCCATTCTTTGTCGCCGTAGGACATCATACCTGGAACAGAAGATGTGTCGCAAATGAAGGCAGCCGTCACGGTCGGGTCGTATGTGGGTACGTATTGCAGGTCGAGAGGAGAAGGATTTGGGAATAGAAGTTGGCTCCAATCAGTATGAGAGCATTGAATATGCGACATCTCGCTTACCTAGAATGAGTCTACTGATTTGCAAGCCAGACTTCCCGAGTCTGGTGTAGCCCACTTTGGTCACGGAGGATGCCGACGAGGTTGCCATTGTGCTTCTTTCGAGATACTAGAGTTTGCAGAAGCAAGAGACGTTTCCTGCTTTACTTGAGCTGGTTGTATCAGAGCAGAGCCAGAAATATCTATTGTCCTCCCGGCCGGCGGAGGATAAGGTGCAAGAAGCCGTGTCTTCAGTGGCGGCGATCTTCCATCAAGCATTGTCGTGGGGAAGGAAGACGTGATCTTGTAGCTTGGAACCCGAGGGCCTCTCGGGTCGCTCACTGGCAAAATGCATGCATCAATTGTCATATAGGCGGCTATCGCATGCTTTAACGAGGAAGGGCACAAGAAGGTGATCGGGCTTTTTTGTGAGGCCTTGCAGCTCTTCTTGACTTCAACTGCAATCCTAAACCAACAATGGTACCCGAGGTGTTGCTGATTGATAATTACGACTCGTGAGTCCTCATAGACACCGTCTATTGACTATGTGCTGAACCCGCTGCCCTTCCAGCTTGTAAGCTTCTGCACGGCTTGCACGCCACCTTGTTCCTTCTGACTCACAGCGTGAAACGGCAGCACATTCAATCTATATCAGTACCTGTGCTTGCAAGGTGAGCCCGCGTCGTTGGATCTCTTGTTGGGATACTTATGAAACAATGTATCCATTCTAGGCGCCAATGTCACGGTAGTACGCTCTGGCGACGCAACCCTTGACGAGATCCTGCAGCAATACCCACATGTCACGCATCTCGTCATTTCTCCTGGACCCGGGCATCCATTGAAGGATTCTGGAATCTCAATCGCTGCCATTCAACATTATGCTGGCAAGCTACCCGTGCTCGGCGTCTGTATGGGCTTGCAGTGCATGTTTGCCGCATACGGAGGAACAGTAGACAGAGTAGGCGAAATTGTTCACGGCAAAACCAGCGTCCTCAAGCACGATGGAAAGGGCATTTTCCACGGCGTACGTCCCAATATCAACGGAACGCGCTACCACTCCCTTGCTGGTACACTTGGTACGCTGCCTGAAGAGCTCGAAGTAACTTGCCGGACTGCTCGATTGGGTCAAGACGAGGCTAGCATCGAAAAGAATGGAATCGTTATGGGCATCAGACACAAGACTTTAGCACTCGAATCTGTTCAATATCATCCCGAATCTATTCTCTCCGATGAAGGTCAAGCCATGTTGGCCAACTTTCTCAACCTCAAAGGCGGAACTTGGGAAGAGAATCCAGGTTTCGGTCTTTCCAGCGCTGAGCGTGGGCAGGTGACTGGAAAGGCCAATTCGACCGCCAAAGCGACAGATGCCAATGGAAATTCTGGTCCCACGATCCTCGACCGAATCTACGAACAGCGACGCAAAGATGTTGAACAGGCCAAAGCTACACCAGGTTCATACCCCTCAGACCTTACCGCTCTTATCGACCTCTACCTTGCACCACCTCAAATATCCTTCTATGACCGTCTCCTCCCTACCTCCGCTTCCCAGCCTTCCACTGTATCGACTACAGTCGCTCTAATGGCAGAAGTCAAGAGAGCCTCACCCTCGAAAGGCGATATCTTACCTCCTACTTCGCCTCTAACTTCCGCTTCTATTGGTTTCGCCTACGCTCAAGCAGGAGCAAGTGTCATTTCCGTTCTCACAGAACCTACTTGGTTTAAAGGTACTCTCAATGATATGCTGGCTGTCCGACGAGTAGTATCCAACATGATTCAGCGTCCAGCCATTCTACGTAAAGACTTCATCTTCGATACATACCAAATCGACGAAGCTCGTTACTATGGTGCGGATACCGTCTTGCTTATAGTAGCTATGCTGGATGACGCCACCCTCAAGCATCTTTACGACTATGCTCGTTACGTACGAGGGATGGAACCGCTTGTCGAGATCAACAACCCTGAAGAGCTAGAAAGAGCACTCAATATCGGAGCTAAGGTTATAGGAGTTAACAATCGCAATTTGCACGATTTCAACGTCGATATGGGCACAACTTCCCGCATCGCTGAAGTTATCACTGAACGACAGCGCCAGTATCAGCAATCGACAGAGGGTGGTGTAGTTGATGATCGCAAGGTCATTCTATGCGCTCTTAGCGGCATCACTGGAAGGGAAGATGTGATCAAATATACAGAGCAAGGCGTAGGAGCTGTCCTGGTTGGAGAAGCGCTCATGAGATCAGATGACAAACCCGCTTTTGTCAGACACTTGTTGGGCATTCCAAATCCCGTCTCTTCTACTTCCTACGCTCGTTCGAGGACTTTGAGTCAAGCTTCAATTACAAAACCAAAACTTACTGGTCCTCCAGATGCTATAGGAGAGCCCGTGTCACACGATAGTTTGGGTGTCACAACCGAATCACAAGCTCTCCAAACGCAATACAAGCCTCTTGTCAAGATTTGTGGCATCCAAAGCGTAGAAGCCGCCCTTACGGCTGCGGACGCTGGTGCAGACTTCATCGGTCTAATCTTTGTTCCGAAGAGTAAGCGATATGTGGACCTCGCTTCCGCAAAGACAATCATCGATTCCGTTCGAAAATCGCGACAATTTATCACGAATGTCAGTTCCGGAAGGGAAGCGGAACAAGACTACTTCTCACAGCAGGCCACTCGAATGGTCAACAATCCTCGAAAACCCCTCTTCGTCGGTGTATTCCAGAATGCAAGCTTTGAGACAGTACAAGAAACAGTTGATGCACTTCAGCTGGATATCGTGCAACTGCATGGGTCTGAACCAAGCGAATGGTGCCAGCTGCTTAAGGTGCCGACATTCAAGGCTTTCCATGTTGATGAAGCTGTCCGCGAGGGCGACCTCGCATCATCCCATGCTACAACCCTAGCGCTGCGAGAAGCCGCACGACCGGGCTATCACAGTATACCGCTGCTGGATACCAAAGTCTCAAAAGCTGCGAACGGACTATCAGGTGGCGCTGGCAAGATTTTCGACTGGCAGGTTGCAGCAAAATTGGTAAAGGAGGATGCTCCTGGACTGCCTATACTACTTGCTGGTGGTTTGGACGCCACTAATGTGAGGGCAGCACTTGATTTAGTCAGACCCTGGGCTATCGATATTTCAGGAGGAGTGGAAACTGGAGGGGCCAAAGATTTAGAAAAGATCAAGGAGTTCATCAGAACAGCAAAGGCATAGTACAATCGATAAATCAGGATAGAGCTTATCCATATACCCGCTGTTTTGCAATGCATCATTTTATTTCTTGCTCGCACGGACAATCAAGGACAAAGGCGTGTGGGGGTGTTGACGCGAGCAACAGCAAACAATGCTTGTCTAGACTTGTGTGTTTCTTTTGCGTCTGCTCAATTAATCTCCTTCTGAAGACTGAAGAGTATCAAGGAAGGACGTGTCTGGAGTGTTCCGTCCCATCCCATCCACTCTTATCCAAACCTTGCTGGTTTATCTTTCCCAGACAGCATCAAATTCTCGAAGGAAGCGAAGACTGCGTGGGAGCCAGCCTAGTTACATCAACAGGACAGGCTAAGCACGGCGAGAGAGTGTTCATCAACATCAAGCGTGTGTCTGGGTGCTAGCTTGCAGACTCGTTCGTCCAAAAGCACTGGCCTGGTCCATATTTCACTGCGCGAGCCTGGAGAGAGATGGCAGCGCACTCGTGGAGTCCCGACCCGGCAGGGCTGCAGGAGCTGCTAGGATGCTTCAAGCAGGCTGAAGTGGGCGACTCTGCTACTCAGAGAGCTGTCCTCCAGGTGCGTCTGCCTCTGGCCTTGCTGCCTGTGTTTGCGGGCATATTGGTGGACACGTTTTGCTGATGCGAATATGCAACCATCTGGAACCCGCTGTGCTCGTCAATGCCTCTGTCCTATGCAACCTCGCGCACATTGCCGATGCGACACCCCCAAAACATCAAATGCAACAGCGCATGGAGTCTTTCACAGCGATTCCAGACTACAGCAACTACCTCGCGTACATCTTTACACAAATGCCATCAGAGCCTGAAAGCGTACGGTGGAAGGCCGGTCTCACGCTGAAGAACAACATTAGAACTGGTTTGGAGAGATATAGTCCTCAGGTTATCACTTACTTGAAAGACGTCCTCTTCAGTATGTCAAATTTGAGACGTGCCTGTCCATTCGCCATCAGATCTTCAGACTACTGATAAGCCTCCTTCAACCGCGTTCCTTCCTTACAGTTGCGCTCGCAGATCAAGCACATTTCATTCGCACGACTGCTGCATCCGTAATAGATTGGCTGTACCGCGGTATTGGTCCCGACAACTGGCCAGAAGCGCTAGAACGTCTGCTGCAGATGGCAGAGTCCGATAATAGCTATGCTCAAGAGGTATGGTGCATTTGTTCTCGTTACAGCATCTGAACAGCCAACCAAAGTATTTGCATGCTGATTAAATGCTTCTTGCTGTCCCTTCTGTTCAATAGGGTGCCCTTAAAGCCCTTTCAAACATCTGTCAAGAAATCCCACGCTACCTGAGCAATATGGAGATTAACGGACAACGGCCGTTTGATGTTGTGATACCCAAAGTAGTCAACCTTCTTTCGTCGCCAAACGACAAAATACGGATAGATGCTCTCACGATATGCAACCAGTTTATCGAGCCACCAACACCGCCAAACGGCCTAGCACTGTGTGATGATGCATTCCTTTCGCAAATCTTCAAACTAGCGAGCGATACCAATACCGAAATACGCAAACTTGTCTGCCAAGCTTTCAATGCATTATTAGCTGCGTGGGCACCGAAATTACTACCAAACCTCAAATCGATCATCGACTTTATGCTCTATTCAACACAAGATGACGATGAAGCTGTCGCACTACAAGCTGCAGAATTCTGGCTCACTTTCCTCGAAGAACCCGACTTACCTGAACACTTAAAGCCTTACCTAGATACTGTCATCCCAGTACTTATGAAGGGAATGATCTATACCGAATTCGCACAGGCAGTGCTAGATCAGGACAACGAAGACGAAACGAAACCGGACAAGGAATCAGATATCAAGCCAAAACACTATGGATCGAAAGCACATACAGCAGAACGAACAGGAGACGCGAACGGCGAGTCGAAATCATCTAAAAACGATGACAAGACAGCAGCCGATGCAGAAGAGGAGGAAGACGATGATGACGATGATGATGATGACGAGGACGAAGAGGATCCTTACGCCGAGTGGACGGTCAGGAAATGCTGTGCAGCAGCTCTGGACATGATGGCTACGACATACGAAGTCGATATTTTGCCGGTCATTTTGCCCTTTTTGCAGAAGGAACTGGAAAGCAGTGACTGGAAAGAGCGGGAAGCGGGGATTTTGGCACTGGGCGCTATTGCTGAAGGTGAGCTATGGGCACTAGACCTCCTCGTTATGGTCTGGACGATGAAGCTGACGTGTTCGACAGGCTGCATTTCCGGCATGCAACCTCATCTGCCAACACTTCTTCCTTTCCTCTTCGACAGTCTCAATCACGAAAAGGTTCGTATCTCCAGCCTGCTTGACTCCGACCATGCTTACTGACCAGCAACTATGCCTTTTATAGCCACTGGTGCGGTCTATTGCCTGCTGGACATTGGGCCGGTACTCGGCGTGGACTATACCTGAAGAAGGTGATGTCGAGCACAAAACACGTTTCTTTGAGCCGACAATACAAGGCGTGAGTGCAGGGATGGCGGAGACAGCAGTAAATGAGGAGAAGACTGACGTTCTCAATAGCTGCTACGGACGACGTGTGATCACAACAAGCGTGTGCAAGAAGCCGGGTGCTCGGCATTTGCAACGCTAGAAGAGACAGCCGGAATGGCCCTCGAACCCTATCTGCCCATCATCCTACCCACCTTGGTCGACGCCTTCGGGCGGTATCAACAGAAGAATCTCTTGATCCTCTACGATGCTATCGGAACGCTGGCGGACGCCGTCGGACACGCATTAAATCACGAACAGTACATCGGTGTTCTTATGCCTCCGCTAATTGCAAAGTGGCAGTCGGTTGATGATCTTGATCCCGATATCATCCCGCTCCTCGAAGTATGTACGATGACTCAAAGCTGAGCTTGCTGTTATGCTGACCGTCCTTTGGCATAGTGCTTGTCGTCAGTGGTCCTAGGTCTTGGTCACGGCTTCTTGCCATACGCTCCACCAGTCTTCGAGCGATGCGTTCAAATTGTCCGGCGTTGTTTGATGATGTACGAAGCGTTCGCGCTTGACAAGACGAACGAAGTCGACGAACCAGATCGCACCCACCTTATTGTTGCACTAGATCTTCTCTCTGGCTTGACGCAAGCACTCTCCACCGACATTCAACCTTTTTTCGCAAACTCAGATCCTTCATGTATTGATTTGATGATTGCATGCTTCAAGGTAAGCGCATTTCCCCCTGCATCATGGGTACGATGTGCTAATATGAACCTACCACCAGTACCCTGAACCTCCTGTGCAACAATCATCTTTCGCTCTACTGGGAGATACCGCCATTTCCTGCTTCCCTCTTCTTCAACCTCGTCTACCTGAAGTGATGCCATTGGTCATCGACGCCATCACTCCACATGTCCAGTCGGAATACGTCAGTGTGTGCAACAATGCTGCTTGGTGCGCTGGGGAGATTGCTCTAAAATACGGAGCGCCGATGGCCGACTTCGTAGCGCCACTCATGGAGCGCCTAATACCCCTCCTTCTGAACTCTCGAGTTGTTCGGAGTTTGACCGAGAATGCAGCTGTTACTATCGGTAGACTAGCACTCGTTTGCCCTCAGCATGTCGCGCCTCATTTGGGTGTCTTCATCAAGCCTTGGTGTGACGCACTCGCCGAGATCAAGGACAACGACGAGAAGGATTCTGCTTTCCAAGGTATTTGCCTTGCTATTCAAGCAAATCCCGCTGGAGTTGCCGAGGTAAGATTTCATTACAGAACGTCGAATGACCTTTTACTGATAGTCGCCGATTCGCTGCAGCACTTTGGCTCGTTCCTAAACGCTCTCGTACGGTGGCGCGAGCCGTCGCAGAAGTTATCTGAAATGTTTGCAAGCGTGAGCACATCCCTTTATAAATAGCCGAAAAGCTTTATGCTGATCTTTCTTGCAGATTCTACGCGGTTTGAGAGACATGAGTGGAGTAGAACAATGGAACGCCCAGATGGCTCAGTTACCTCCAAATATCAGCTCTCGCTTAGGTCAAGTATACAACGTTTGAGCAGTCGGAGCGCACAGAACAGTCAAGTTTCCAAGGGGCAAATCGTTAGTTGGACTGCCCGAACGTGCAAAGAATTTACATGCAAGAATCATTAATACCCTACATCTCTTTATTTACGAAATTAGCAAGAGCATTCTCTTCCTCTTCTTTTCAAAACTACTCTGTTCTTAGTATCCCTTTTTACGCCTCTGATAGCAGAGGCAAACATCGTCTGTTAGGCAGTCCTGGCGGTACCCACAAGCGTGATACTTAACGTGAAGTTCTGCCAACACACCCAGGTCCAACGTGATATGATCTGTTCTCAATTCCGCAAGTAGGAACGTCACCATTCGCACTTGCCAATACTTTAGTCCGAGCCAGAGTAGTCGACAGTAATTGCACACCAACTGTCGCTGGGGGTTAGACTGGAAAGATTCGTGTCATTGCTATCGTTTCATTGCATGTACAAAGGAGGGTATGGGAAGAACGACTGCTATAAAACCGAGCGAGGGGAAATAGCTGATGTATGCGTATTGTACGATCTCTAAAAGCGTTTTGCGCGCTTCTTGCTCCTCCAACTAATAAAGGCGATTGCAGCGACGACAACAAGAACAGCCAAGAAGAGCCACTTGACGATTGAGAAGACAAGCCCAAGAACACTGCTGCCTCCTGTTTTACTACTATAAATTTGACTTCGAGTTCTCGTTCGAGCTTTTGGCACAAAGTTTTCATTTGGTGGATGCCAAACTACGTTGTGGGTTGATATTGAGATTATATCGTGATTATCAGAGACATCACCAGTATGGGCTGAGAATCCGAGGTATATAATTCCCGGTAGAGTGACTTTGGGAATGGTGAAACATGTCTCCCATTTGTCCCATTCTTCATGTTGGATCTGGAGCTGAGCGCCGGAAGAGGTGTTAGTGAAGAGGAACATCGTCTGGAAGAGGGATTTGGAAACGAACCTGTAAGAAATTATCCTTGAAGTAGGTCAATTTGCCCTTGGCTGTCACTTCCGTCCGACGGAAATCAATCTGAAGGAAGTGAAGTGAACGTCAGTACATACGGGACGCTTCCAATATAGTAGGATTGTATACACCTACTGAGCACCTTCCTGCTTCTTGGCCTGCACCATCCTTGTTATTGTCGTAGGATTTCGTTCCATCATTAAGCATGCCCATTATTGATGGGAAAGAATACTATTCGTAAAGACAAACCCGTTAGACAGGCTTGCATAGCGCGTCAGTGAGAAGAGACAGACTTACTGAATGCCTAGAATTGGCGTATGTATCGAAAAAGACTCCCAAGCCCTCCCATCGATCTGCAAAAGGACGACGAGGTATCCCATCAGCTTCCTATCCTATTGTGTGTTTGGCTTGCAATACGAAAATGTACCTGACGAGCCATATACTGGTCCGAATTGAGCGCGCTCTTTCGTGAGCCACATAGCGAAGCCATCACCGAACAAGCTATTCGAGCTGCCATCGACCTTGAACTCCCACTCTACTTCGAATGATGCAGGCGTCAAGGGCTGTGGGCAACAGGCGACAATGCTAGTCAGCTAGAGGCGTAACGACTGTGAGAGTGTTCCTCACGAGACGCGACCACAGCCATCCTGCTTGGGATTTGCGGTCTTGTGTGAGACGGATATGCTTGTTCGTGTTGATGATCGTTGACCCGCCAAAGTCGAACCTGACGAGGTGGCCTAATCAGCTTACAAGCAAGCAGCGCTGACACAAAGTAGGCTTACCATCTGTTTTGTAGATCTGAATCGACGTATGCTGTTGAATAATTGAAGGGTCTTCAGTTGATGTGCTTTTTGGCTGCATGGATCACGGCACGTCGTCGCTGCACTCACGAGCATAGATGCTGTGTGTCCGTAAAGGAACTGCAGACGGATCGCTTGTCCGTTAGTCTAGGCGTACTCCCGTGCAAAACGTAGCTTGTCAACTTGCCAGTTCTCTCTGCAACTCCGCCTTCTCCAGGCTGGAACTTGGAGTCTATCGTTTCCGCCTTGCCTTTCTTTGCGAGCGTGCCTGGGACGGTAGACAGCAGCAGGCCCAGCACGAGCAGCAGCATGGCCTTAGTGGACGACGCCATGAGCCTCTGGCGATGCGGCAGATGCGTGCTGGTTCCAGTCAGAGTGGCTCGAGGTAGGCGGGCGAAGCGAAAGAGAGCAAGGCAATACGCGACAACGAGCCTCGTCGTCGCGCCTGCAGTTTGATGGCAACTGTCTGCATTGCACGAATCGATGATGGATAGGAAGGAGAGCACGTACAAGAGGATCGGTCTGTTACCTGAATCACGTAGCTCCAACGCACTTCGTAGCTTGCTGGCTTGCTTGTTGCAGCTGTCTAAGCATGCAAGGATTGTAGATACGGTAATGCCCATACACTCAAATACGCGATGCCAGCAACAAGATAGCATAGCACCACCGCAATAGCTACCACTCATCACACCTGCAAATGTCAGGAATAGACATTCAGCGATTCAGAGGAGAGGTGTACACGCACCTTTACCAGCTCAGTATCTTGGACAAACGAACTGGTTCCGGCAAGCACAGAAAGCGACATCAAGACTTCACCGCGCCATCGAGGTCGAATGTCAATGACAGTTCATGCATTTTCGCGCAGAAGTTTCTTTCAACTTGGCCCCATTGCGCTGTCGCATTGACGCTGTCATATGGTGACCTCGCGATTGTTTGCGCTTCGAATCCGTCCTCGTAGCCAAAGCCTCCAGCGGCCACGTGAATACTTCTTTGCCGAATATGCTGCCTGTCTGCTTCGCTCGCCTTTTTTGCTTCCTGCTGTCCCATCTGTTTTCCCTCTCACGCAACTAGGTCACGAGTGCGTAGCTCACCAGCTTGAACCCACCCTCAGTTTACCATGGCAGACGATCCTGCAGATGTGGCAGCCGATGCACCTACGCGGGCTGTGGTAAGTAGCTTAGTCCTCTATATCACTAGGTTTCCCGATATTTACTAGCCTAGCCTAACGCTTGTATCCTGCTTCCTTTGCGCAGTTCCGCGTAGTGCTCACCTATTCGGCCTGCCTGTTGACAATCTTGGTCAGTTACGGTTATGGCCTTCAAGCAGTTTTTGAGGCTGCAAGGCTAAAATTGGCGCCTCTCTTCACCTGCAGCTCTATGATTGGGTTGTCAGCTTGAAGAGAGAATACAGGTGAGCAATTTTGGAACGGCTGGAGTGGCTGTGTACGTAGCGTTGGACGGAATGGACGACGATGCTGACATACTTGTGGCCCATGCTCATCCCACAGATTCATCTGGAAAGAAAGATTCGGTCTCGTTACGGTCTTATACCTCATCTTGCGATACTTTGCAATCTTGAGAACTGCTACTACTGTCTTTTTAGCCAGTACAGAGGTTTCGTAAGTCGTGATAGATAGAAATCGGTGATCAATTAAGCTTGTACTGACACCAAACCTCTTTCACAGGGTTACCGCATGCCCTCCTTGGGCGAAATGGCAAGGTGTGTTGGGTTTTCTTCCTCAATGAGCCACGGTTCTGTGCCATTTGCATTTTCACATGGCTTAAAAAATTGTCCTTTTTGTCATATCAAGTCTACAGTGCTATGGCCTTCGCTTCCACGGTCTATGTCTTCTTCATTATCCGAGCTTCTGCTGTCTATGGCAACTCTTGGATAGTCGTCGGTTTCTTGGGAACGTTAGCCTCCCTGATCTTAGTTCTTCAAGGCATCGCTTCACCCGACTTTGGCGTAGTGCCTTGGGCAACAGGTCACGGTCCATGTTTTGCGGGTAAGACGCCTACTTCTTCACACATGTTGGTCATTTTCTGGGTAAGTCCGAAAATTTGTACTTATCCTCCCTGGGTTACAAGTTGGCCAAAGCGACTGGGGCGTAGAGGCAAGCAAGCAAGCAGGGCGTTAATTACTCATTACACTTGTCTTGCCCCTCGCCCAGCCTGCTTGCAAGGAGCTTTGCTACCCGTACGTGCCCGATTGAATAAAGTACTGACAAGTCTTCTAAAACAGCTTGGACCTTTCATCTTTGATACCATCACTACTGTCATGCTATTGGCGCGAATCGCAGTGATCAGAAAGCGTGGAGGTGTGCACAGCAGTATAGTACGGTTGCTAGCAAGAGAGTAAGCCTTGATTGAGAATTATACGTCACCCTTCCTGCAATCCCATAACTGACGTGTCTTTTTGTGTGCATTTGTTCTGATTTAGCGGGATCATGTACTTTGTTATCATCAGTTCAGTCAAGTGCGTATTTCAATGCTATTTGCGAACGAACAACGCCCTTTTTTGAAGCTAAGCTCAGCTAATATAACAAACGATGTTCTCTTTCAGCTTGATCAACGTTGGTTTTTATCTTGGTGCTCGTGAAGATATACAAAGTATCAACAGCGGAATGGCGTGAGTGCTTGAGATGATTGTCTTCTTGCTTTCTATTGCGAATGGTTGATGACTGAACGCCTGTTTACTTCCCTACAGCTACGATATCACATCGCTGGCTTGCTGTCGTTTAATCCTCTCCCTCCGCTATCATGCATACAAAGAAGCCAATCCTTCAGCTTCAAACACGTCACGCAACTTCCGTATGACTGCTTTAGATCCCGGGACTGGGGTCAAAATAATTCCGCCCATGACTATACGAGGAGGTCAGCTCGATAATGAAAAAGGAAAACCAATGTCGCCTCACTTTGATGATGGTTTACATGCTCACATTGCGCTCGATACTTTTGCTAATAAACATGCAAGAGATTCGGAAGAAGATGCATTCGCTGAGGTAAAGCTGGCTCAGCAAGATTTACACGATGGAGGCGTTCATGGTGTTGGAAAGCGAGATGCAGATTGAACTTGAGGGTTCCGTTGTGAGCAGAAGATATGATTGGACTGGAGATAGCATTTGGCTAAGGGATCGGTATAGTGAGAGGAAGGCGTAGCGATTTGGGAGAGTTGGTTAATTTCTGCTTCAAACTATTTATCTAGTGTAACCAGGATAGTCTCTACTTATTCGCAGGCAGTTCTAATCCGCAGGCAGAATACTTAACTTTTGATGATGATTCAAGTCTTTGATAAGCAAGACTTAGCCGACTCGTAACGGTATCGCACGCACCGACCAGATCTGACTTGTCGATGACCCAGCCTGCGTTTCGCATTCCGGCATCGATGGGATCGAGAACGTGCCAAAGTCGTTGTACGAAAATTCAGACATTTGTCCAACAAGGTACTTGCTCGCACATGATTGTTGGAGGACACAGCTGTGACTTCGTAGGTCACCCTTTCAAGATCTCTATTTGGGTCTTACACACCGACGCGTCGACTTCGGTGCTCTTCCTTCCAAGAAAGCTGGGGCTTGTTTCGGAGTAACGCACAGTGTCTCGGAGTGCGCTCGACGCCTCGTTGAAGGGCTCACTCACTCATAGACACGCGCAACAGTCGCAACCACGCACGCGTTGAACGTAGACATGGGACGCTCGCTGCTCGGCAGAGAGGACTTCTCGAGTGTCAATTAGACTCGTTAGCTGCGAGTGCTCTTTGCTTCTCCTTCTGTCAGTCACTTCTATCAACTCCTCTGTGCGCTCAGCTGCACCATTGAAGTGCCCACGACTATATCGCATCCTCTGCGTCGTAAGGCCGAACATGGACGCTGCTCAGCAGGCCGCTTTGGAGCTCGATGAGCCCTTCTACAGAATCGTGCGTCTTCAAAAAGGACTGTGGTGTGCTTGTGTCCAGTCGCAGCGCACGTCAGCTATAGCCAATGCTCATGCTTTCTCTCTCCTTGGACAGTTCCGAATCGTCCTCACCTACCAGTCATGCCTGCTCGCTGTACAGGTGAGCCAAGCTTCATTCGATCCGACACGTTTTGACAGCTTGATCTCACTCGACTGACACGTTACGCAATCTCTGTTGAACAGATTTACGACTGGATCCTCAGTCTGAAGAAAGAGCATCGACATATCTGGAAGGCGAAGTTCACAGTCGTCTCGGCACTTTATGTCGGGCTGCGATACTTTGAGTTCATCCGTTCGGTCATTACCATCTATCTTGCGCACAGCATGATCCCGTGTGTCCTCTTGCAAACAAGATTTAGGTCGATATGTATGCTGAGTTGACCCGTGTGTGCGTCGGCAGGGTCGAGAAATGCCCACCTTGGGCGAAGTGGCAAGGTAGGTCCAAGCTGCTATAGACGTTGGGTTCTTTCGTCATATATAGACCTTGACTGAATTGATCAATTCTCGCAGTATATTCTGCCATGGTTAGCGCCTGTATGGTCTTCGCTCTCTTCACGCTCCGAGCTTCCGCACTCTACGGCAATTCCAAGATTGTTATGGGATTCTTGACAACGCTAGGCTTGACTATCCTAGCTCTTGAAGGTGTTGCTAGTGTTCAGTTTGGTACAATTCCTTATGCTACTGGTAGGGGACCTTGCTTCGCTGGTGCAACTCCTACTTCTTCCAATATTCTCGTCATTTTCTGGGTGAGCTTTCTTGCAATTGACTTTTGACTTGGATACGATGGCGAGCTAATTAGATCATTTTGGTTGCTTGTGTGTAGCTCGGTCCTTTCGTCTTTGATACCGTCACTACTTTCCTCCTCCTGACTCGTATTGTCGTTATTCGTCGAAGAGGAGGTTCGGACAGCAGTATTGTCCGTCTGCTTGCACGAGAGTGAGTGTTCTTGCACTTCGATAGCCTCCTCCTTGTCACATTTCGCTTAATTCCTTTCTCCTGATCTTCTGCTGCGTCTATCACACAGCGGTTTGCTCTACTTCTTCATTATCAGTGCTGCCAAGTCAGTCGTTCCTCCCTTTGCTCTTCATTACGTAGAACCCAGTGAACAGATACTAAGGCGTTTCTTCGACCTCACTACAGCCTAATCAACATCGGCTTCTACCTTGGAGCCAGTCATGATCTACAGAGCATAAATAGCGCCATGGCGTAAGTATTTCTTTGTATAAAGAGGCTCCAACCAGGAATATACCACTTACTGATGTTTCCCATTATTGTCTCCAGCTACGCCGTCACGAGTGTCATGTCTTCCCGACTGATCTTGTCCCTTCGACATCACGCCGCCAAGCAAGATCATTCGAACCACGTCAAGACCGGTGGTGCAGGCTTTACAAGCAAGCATGCAGGCGCTGCAGCTTCACTTCATCATCACGCTGGAGGATTAGGACATAGAAGTGAAACAGGTTACGGTGAAAAGGGAGCTGTGGATGTCGGTAACATGCAAGCTCATATCGCACTTGATAACCTCAATAGCACCTTCCACAAGGGAGACGAAGAATCGCAGGATGGCCATACTACTACTATCCCTGGTGTTTACGTGGTCACCGAGACCAAGACTGTTGTTGATGATCATCGAAGGGGTCAGTAGAAGGATTTCGGGGAAGTATGTATGGGGACACTTGAAGGAGGGAGGGGAAGAGGTTAGCGGAAGAAAAGGGAGTATTTATTTTCCTCTCTTGGTACTCGTATAACTTACAGAGCATTGAACTAGCCTACCGCAGCACCGCGTCGCTGCACTTACGCAGCCTGAGTAGTCTTTAACATCCGACAAGCAGTCCAATCATTGATTATCTTGCATTTATGGTAGACATCTTTATCCATTGTCCACTATCGTTAACTAGTTATTTCTTTTCATTGAGAATGTCAGCGAAGGAGGGGTCTCTCTAGAGATTGTACCCTGTCATTTGGTAATAATCTTGCACGTTGGTAGCAGACCTGCTTTTTGCCTCGAATGAGTAGAGTCGCACCTTGCAAGACGCGCTTAATGGGGCGCGACTGTGCTTTTTTGGAGCGGGAGCCCTTGCCTGATGGGTCAACGGATAGCTAGGGAGTGTGCACACAGAGCTGCACCACACTTTGAGACTCGTATTGACCAAGTACCAACCACCCTGCTGTGCTTGTCGCTCTTGGTCTCTCCTGCTTGTGGCTGTCGTCTTTCTCGATTGAGTGCCTCGTCGTGGATTTGTTTGTTGTTCTGGTCCAGCTTCTCTTCACCTATCTCATTTTCATCAGCACCCTCTGCCCTTCACTTGCTCTTTCCTTCTCTTGAATACGCGGGCCTATAGACGTGCCTCCCTCTCTCCTCCTCCTCGCCGTCCCATCCATGCCATGCAGCCCGTCACGCCCATGCGGCAGCAACAACATCTCCCAGCCAACACCAACTCGACCTCTCGAAAGCGCAGCTTGACCGACGACAGCTGCAGCAGGAGATCCACACGCCTGCAAGCTGCTGCTGCTGCGACTGCACTTGCTCTCCCCCTAGCACCCTCCAGTCCCCACGACATCACCAAAGACGCCCTGCTCGCTCCAGCTCTTGCCCTCACTCGCAAACGACCACGTGCCGCAATATCATCAACAAACAACACTCCCACTCAACCCAAGTCGATAGAAGCAGTTTTAAATGTCCTACGCGAATATGTGAATAGCGACCGCGTCCAACAAGCCGCTAGAGCTAGCGTCGACCAATTCGTGCGCGAATTCGAAGCAACAGCGCAAGCTACGATTGACATTGAAGAAGCACTCGCTTGCTCTGATATCGACAAAGCACAAGCTATAGCTGAGAACGTCAATCTGGATATTGATAATAAATTCGATAATCTTCGTGACCTGTACGCCAACGGGAGAGCGCTGTACAATGCAACGACAACATCTCTCGCTGCGCCTGCAGAAATCCCGAACAAGAAGCCTCGCACAAGCTCGTATCAGCAGAATGTCGAAGCATCTGGAAGCACATCAAAAAGGGCAACAGCTCCGCTTGAGCCAGCTCTTGCTACTCCCAAACAACCTTCCAAAATATCCAACGACGGCACTGCTGTCGTTGATAGCAGACGCCAGCCTTCTAAGCGAGCCGCATCTGCAAGCGCCAGCGCTGCATTGACTGCAACAGGTACAAACAGCACATCTAAACGCAGAAGTGCATCAAAGAACACAACAACAGCAGCTGGAGGTAGCGCTACAAAGAGACATAAAGCACAAAAAGACGATGAGCGTCGACAACAGCAAGAACAAGATGCCGTCGAATGGAAAAAGAAATATAAACGTGCTTTCAAGTCTTTCGTTTTCTACTTTGATAGCTTCGATATGGCAAGAAAACGTGAAGCTGAGAAGTGTGTTAAAGACTTGGGAGCGGTATGTTTTCAATTTCACCTTGCCTAAATTTTGCACTGTACTCATTCCACCATTCATTCAAACAACAAACAGAAAGTCGAGAATTTCTTCTCCAAGCAAGTCTCACATGTCGTCACGACAAGATCTATACCCAACACAGTCGATAAGGCACCGGTTGGACCATCATCGTTGACACTACCAGCTGGTAATGCAAGTCTAGCTGCCCCAAGTAGAGCAAGCATCTTTCAAGCTCCTTCGATATTGCAACAGAGTGGTAAAGAAAATGCCCAAATACGCAATTCATCAGAATCTCCACTCAAACAGTCAATGGCTAGTAACAAAGATGCCTTTGCTGGACCTTCCAGAAGATCAAAAACTAGATTAGGAGCGGCCAATCCTAATAATCTTTTATTTCCTCTAAAGACTCCTCCTAAGATCAAAGCGTAAGATATTGCCGTCCTCTAATGCTTCAAGCTGTTATACTGACATTATGTTGTGCTTTACCAGCTTTGCGGATTTTGAAAGAACCGAATCCAAAGATATTCTTGTCAAAGCGCAAAGCTTTGGTATGAAGCTATGGAGTGTCGAGAGTGAGTGGACCATACATAGTCTTCCTTGTCATGATATAGATGGCTAATGCAAAGATTGCTTCCTCTTCACAGAGCTTCAAAGAGTACTCGAACGGCTCATGGATGACGTTTCTCCATCACAAAGCCTCTTACGTCAGAATGCGACCGTATATAATACTGCCCATGTTGCAGCTGGACATGCCTTCAACCTCCAGATGAACGGCAATGCTCCCAAGCCGACCTTACCATCCCTTCTGAGGGCTGAAGCGGTAACTGGATCAACATATGAGAGAGATCTCACCACACTTCGCCCAGATTATCTATATTTCAACCCGAAGCATGGATATATCCTCGTTGAAGACTCGAGCGGCGAGTTCCAACCTGCTCATGCAAAAGAGTACCCACAGCGCGTTATCCCTAAACCAGGAGATGATGATAGGGATACTCATTGGCCAACACTTTGGGGTGGGCAAGAAGGTCGACAGGCTTTCTTCAAAGCTTCGGCAAGTTATGTGCCTTCTCTTCCGTCTCTAGAACTTATTGCGTCCAATGAACGAGGTTGTGCACCGGAACAGGATACATCGGCTATATTTAACACTGAAAAGCAAAGCACATCACAGAATTCTCAAATGGCAGATCCCCCTTCATACTTGGCAGCTTCAGGCAACTCGCAAATTATCACTTCAAATATTCAGTCTGGTACCTCGACGAGGTCAGGTCAATCTTTGGGACCCAATGGTAACAAGACTGAAGTCCGAAGAGTAGCAGATGGTTATATCGTAGATAAACGTCTTGCTAGGTTGGGAAGCAAGAATGCACATATTGTCACTATCGGCAACGCGCACGCTGGTCCAAGTCAAGGTGGTTCGGTAGGTAGCGAACTGGCGAGACGACACCTCGCTCGACACAGTGCAGGCGATATAACAGTCGGTCAAGCGTTCGTCGACTTCAAGCAGGAGAGGTCAAAGAGACCTCCACCGCCTGCGCCTAAGAAGCCAGGGTACTGCGAGAACTGCAGAGTCCGATTTGAGGATTTCAAGGTTGTGAGTGTCTCAGCGTTTGATTATTACGTCTTCTCTCGACACGTGCTGATTCTCACTATGTCATTGACTCTGCTCAGCATACACGCAGCAGAAAGCATCGCAAATTTGCCCTCGAGGAGTCCAACTGGAAGGGCCTCGATGAGTTGTTTGCCAAAATCAGCCGACCCATCAACCCTGAATTACGCGGCCTTTACGACGAAGCAGGCTGTGAAATTCCTAGTGATATCGAAGCTAGCGATAAGGAAGAAGATGACGAGTCCTCGGACGAGGACGACTGTGGCGGCGCTGAAGACGACTCAGGCTTCGCCGGCATGTCTGCCGAATTCGAGGCTCACTATCTTCAAGCGGCAAAGCGCAGGAAATTATGCACTGCTGAAAATGAAGATGATGAGTTTACTCCTGATACACTCAGGGTCCTTGACTATGGCGACTACCTCAAATACTGCGCGGAAAATCCTAACCCCGAAAGTTATCATGAAGAGGAAAATGATGAGCAGGAAGAAGAGGAAGAAGAAGACAGTGATGATGACGAAGTCGTTGGTACATCGGAAGAGGAGGAAGCTCTCGAAACGGCTTCAGACGACGAAGACGAATTCGCGGAAGATTGAAACGGACTCGTTCCGATATGCATTCACGGCGAGCACTTGACAAGGCGCTTGTTGCGGTCAACTGTACGGGCGGTAGTTCAGATAGTCCAGTACAGGGAGCACAACATATGACATCGGCGCGCAGTCGGAGAGCTTCCTTTGGGGTTGAACGAGATCAAATACTTGTGTCCCGGCTGACTGAAATACCTGACTGCGTCAAGGCTGTGTAAAGGTCGAACACCATGAGAAACGTCTACCCAGTCTGACAGTAGAGCACGCCGTGGTTCACTATCCTAACACGCCCCCACTGTTATCTCTGTCCCTCCTCTCCTCTGTGCTGATCCTCTTCACCCACACGTACTGGCTTGATGTCCGGTTTCGGACCTCTCTGACCCATGGCTGACAATGAACATTTACAGTTCGTGCAGCAGCCTCCTATTGCTGGTCGGCCAGCGTTGAATCCAGAGGAGCAGCAATACAGGAACATCTACGGGGAGGGAGGTCCTGTGGTTACCAAGGGACGTTATTTCAGAACAATATCTCACGCTCGGACGGTAAGCCTGTCTGAAACTCTGATTTTATAGAACGAGTGTATGAACATTGACCCCAAGGCATCTTAGACGTGGTTCATCTTTGTCGGCGTCTCAAATCTACTCAATCTAATCCTCAATACAATTGCGCTTGTTCGACCTGTACCAAATTTCGGCAAGGCTGGGTTGTTTACTATGCGTTCCATAGAGGAAGCCAGCTTGTTGCGCAGATCCTGGCAAGGACAGGATATAGTGACAAGCGGGATTCCTCAGTTATTGCAGCTACCACCTAGAACCAGCCAGACTGCTCAGGATTGGGACGCATCCACTACCGCTGTCGCGTGCAAGATGCAGCACGCATCGCCATGTCCGACTGGCTACGGCCACGAAAGAACACAAAGACTGGTAGTCAGAGTACCGAGACTGACGACTCGGTACACCACGATCTATACAACGACTACAGCTGTCCGTCCTGTCAAGCCTACGTCTAAAGTAAACTCCAGTCATGCATCGAAGACTTCAACAAAGTCTGCCTCTAAGCCAGGTCGCACCTCGTCTGCATCAACATCCAAGAAAAGTGGTTCAGCGGCCTTCCAAGCGTTGTATGTACGTATTTCAGCAATGTGCGACTATATCTTTTAGCAAAGCTAAGATAGTAAAATTTGGGTCTATTAGATCGGACCGATGGGGGTTTGCCTCGATCAGAAGAATACAGCCCGTATCTGCTCAGGAGCAGCTTTGTGAGTATCGAAGACATAAGATTGAAATTGGGCACGCTGATCCAAAATTACTATGTCTGAAAAGCACTCCGAATTTCACTGCGACATACCAACTATCTACGCTACCAAAAGATGTGATTGAATTGCTTCCCACTGGCACATCAGGAGGAACAGTCGTTCTGTTTCTGGCCGTGAGTCGGACATGTTAATGCTTTATATGAAGGAACTGATGCCCTTAACCTGTTTTGTAGCTACTTGCTTACGCTGTGGCGGTGCTAGCCTTCGCATTGTCCTACAAGTCGGTAAGTGTTGTCCACAATTTAGCACGCTCGATCGCATCTAAAGGCTTTTGTCCAGGCCATCAACGCTAGGACTGCTGACGGCTGCCGGGCATACACAAAACCTGCATAGTGAGACTCTTACGGTCCCGCGTCATCAGCATCATTCATTGGCCAGACAAGCTGACCTGCTTTTATGACACAGCGTACATTTACTGGCTCTTGCGACGGTCGCCAATACAGCTGGTGTTGTACTCCTCGTTACTTGCTTACTTATTTTCGACAAGGCAGTCAAGCAAGCTTTAGATGGGATTCCGAAACTCCCATATGAGCTGTTTCCCGGTGGTGGTGGCGCGACCGGCCCGTTAGTGAGTAGTAGCACCTGAAATCATCAGGCTTACCAGTATCTAATGAGTCTTTGAAGGTGATATCGACGGTGACTGGAGCTTTGAGCACTTTAATCTGTACTTACATCCTCGTCGGGGATCTCAAACTTGTTGTGTGCGTCTCTGGCATACCCGACCCGATGATTGGCGTGTATCTGCTGATTGACGGATCTCACTTGAACAGCTCGGAGAATGTAGCAAGCAAACGACTACAAGCGGAGAAGGAGAAAAGAGAGCAGCATAAGAACAGAAACGCGTCTTTTCGAACAAATCGATCTCCCCGCATGTCGACAACTCTGCAGCCAGATATCCTGGCTGCAACAGAAGAGGAGACGGGACCTCAGACAGCTCAGGCACGACAAAGTAGCAATAGTCGACGGAATCGCTCGCGCACTCTGAGCTTTCTACGGTCTTGGGCAGGGAAGTCTTCGGAGCCCAAAAGCAAGGAACCGAGGTTTCGCGATGTCGCAGCAGAAGCCGAGGTTCCACTGCCGATAGGCACTCAACGTCCTTTTTCTGAGACAACCCCGGCCTCAAGGCAGCCCATTGGTCCTGAGGATGAGAGCGGAAGCGAAGTCAATGGCCCGACGGGCCCCAATGGCCGCTTCGCCGATGTAGCACGCGTGCAAGAAGAAAGAAGGTTCGCCGGGCGATATGCGAACTCCGACACCGATATAGGGAGAGAACCCACGCCTCTACCATCCAAAAGACCTCGACGTTCAACAGTAGACAGAATTAAGCGCTCGCTTGGACTGAATTAGTAGGTGTTACCGTCTAGTGATTGACAGTGCACGAAGTCGTCTCTTTGTAAGGTGAAATTGTGATTGACTAGAAGAGCATAGAGGCTAGATACAGGTAAAATAATTAAAGTGAAAAGCAGATGAAGGTCATTAAAGGACACTAAGGCAGATTCCGGTCTAGCGCATCAAGCAGCTAAGGGATGTAATGTACAAGAAAAACGTTTTATAGAGTAGTTCCCAATGCAATGTAAATCACAATACAGCCTGCAAAGGCGCGATCCGGCGGCGTGCGAAGCTAGGATGATATAGGTGGGAGCGTGACAGGGCACAAATGCTACAGTGGTAAATCGTTGATGGAATTGCGCATTAAGATGGTTGGGTTGGTAAATGATCATGATGTCGTCTTTAGACAAGTACGTGTTCGCGATTTAGATGGTGTGAGGGACCAGTCCCAAGCAAAGAGCCACGATAAGAACAGCTCGAGACTACATATACTGTAGGGATGGATTCGCTGGAAGGACGTGGGAACCGTACGAGAACATGCTTGTGGGAAGGGCAGGTGCTGCCTTATCATCCCCGACAGTCGGAGGAAGCTGTACAGCTTCAAAAGGAGGAGAAGCAAGCTCTTCATCCTCATCCAGTCTCGAGGAAGTAGCCATGCTTTCCCTCGATTTCGATGTGACCATGAGGCTAGACGTTCTTCCGCTAGTAGTGCTGATATGGTCACCCTTGATTGCGTTACGCAGGGTAGAGGCGCTATCCTGGTCATCGTATGACAGGTCTGGAACATCGTCCTTGCCACCTAGAAGTGCAGGGTCGATGTTGCACATATAGCTATCGACAGCCATATCGTCCATTTGCGAGCCAACATTAGATTCGCCATCATAACTTTCTCCATCGTCCTCGTCCCCTGTCACACCAGACATATTTGCATCTTGCGCTGAATGTGAACTTGGCTGAGCTGTATGGTGTATTTCAGTTGGAAGGTTCACGTCGTGCTGCGTTACAACCACTTCGGGTCTGTCGATCTTTTTCTGGTTGGGTCCTCGGCGCCGATGGAGACCATGTCGAACTTTGATAGTAAATCCAGCCTTCTTTCGCTCTCGAACGAAGTAGTTTGAAACTTGTTCTAAAGTTAGCAGGTATTTGACTGTCAGCAACGTACCCCAGCATTGTGGCTTGCTTTCGTAGGACGTTCAAGGGACTCACTCTTGCCAAGACCAAGTCTCACAGCCAACGCTTCCAGAACATGAGCGGCAGGATGAGGGTTCGCAAGGAAAGCTTGCTTGAGTTCGGTGCAAGCGATATTGCTTCTAAGAGCAGCACCAGGTCTATTGTCTCTCTTTTTCTTGTTCTTGACGTCCAAATCATCATCATCGCCAGAATCCGACTCATCAGAGCTATTCACAGCAGTATCTGATATATCATGGTTTGAAGATTTCGCTTTAGTGTTGTCGGATCGCTTAGCTGCTGCTGTCCGAGTAGTGCGCGGTCCGCTAATATTAATTTGACTGGTCTCTCCTGTAGACTTTGCGGAACGAGATTTGGGAGACTCTTGAGTTGCTGAATTAGAGAGAGACTCGTTCGACAACTCGGCAGATTCTCCTTCATGGGAGGGTTTAGAGAACCAGACTCTAGCTCTCTTCCTCATCATAGGTTGATAAGGGTCCAAATTGAAATCGCTGGCGTCGTCATTATCATTCAGATGACCTCCAAAGTCTTCGTCGCCCATCATAGTTACAGATTGAAGAGCAGTACTGCTTGTAAAGTCGTATGGAGGATATTCGGCTTGGGAAGCTTGATGCGAGGTTACAGGGGCAGGAAAAGGATTGCGTAGGAACATAACGGTAGGGCTTTCCGATAGTGCTATTCCCCTTTTTCGCTTCGAAGTTGATGATCCTTCAAAAGCTGAAGTGTCTCCATCTCCAGGACTAGGTGCTCTAGAGCCATGTTTAAGTGTATATAACGAAGGAGGTGCAGCTAAATGGGTATTCTTCGCAGAAGTCCCAAAAGCAGTCAACAGTGTATTGATGTGGGTTTGAGCATGGTCTGTCCCAGCTGTGAGGGGAGAGGCGGATCTAGCACCGATAGAAGGTGACGCCGAGACTGTTCTGCGCACGCTAGGCTGCTGCTGTTCCTGTTGAGGATGTGCAGGAGCAGTGCGGAAGTTATCTGGAGGAGCTTGAGCGGCAGGAAAGGCATACAGAGGACTTCTAGATGCATATCTAGCGTTTCTAGCGGCATATCGTGATGATGAAGTGGTAGTACCGCTAGATGATCGAGCAAGTGAAGATTCAAGTTTATTCTTCTGAACAAGTGGGTTCTGTTGTGCTTGTCGTATTACCGATTCGAGTAAGAGACCAAAATCTTCAACTTCTTCAGTGTTGACAGCTTCTGGTCTTGCTTTCTTCGAAGAAGCCGGAGCATCATTCTCCTCGTCGTCGTATTCACCGGCATTATCATCTTCATAATCTTCTCCCTCGGCATCTAGATCATCATCTTCCTCTCCATCTCCATCTGCTTCGTCACCTTCATCTTCATCATCGTCATCAAAAGCACGATAATAAGGTCCGGGTTTGACTGTTCTCCGGGCTCGTCTTTGAGGAGTATCAGACATAGCAACATCTTCACTATTTCGGTTCTTTGACGCGATCGCAAGGGAAGAAGACGGGCTAAAAGCTCTATCCGCTGAATCACTCTGTTGCTTGTTCACTGCAGCAGAAAGATTATTGCCATTGGGCGAAGCGGTAATCTTCTTCTTGTGACTGGGCGGTTTAGTAGCTGAACCATTGATACTTCCACTACTGCTACTATTTCCCGAACTTCCGCCACCCTTTGGACCTTTTCGACGCGATTCGATTACAATATTGGCTTTGCGGCGTTCGCGTTCAAAGAAGTTTGATACCTTTATGGTTTAGACAATACATCAGCCACCGTTGCGCCTTGTTCGTTGCGTAATGAAAAAGTTCTTACCTGCTTCTTGTTCAATTTGAGCTTCTCGGCCAAAGCGTTCATTGTCTTTCCATCTGGGTGTGGATTCTGATCAAGGTGAAATTGGAGCGGTACGAAGGATGGTACGACGGGCGTAAGGGAGGTGGACATTTGATACAGACGATTGTATCAAGAACAAACGATAAGACGCATGGAATAGGCCGGTGCGTAGAGATGCGGTTCACAGCATTATCGTAAAAGTTTGTTGTTTAGGGATTTCCAGGGGTTGGTAGTGCATGGGATAGAAGTAGGGGAAGAAGGAAATATGAAGCAATCTAGTCAGCGAAAGGCTTATGGTAACCGTCAAGGCAAGGGCGGGGAGAGAAAGAGGTGGAGGTGATTATTGAGAAGATGGCCTGTAGCTTTTGGCGCGTCCAGCTCGCGGTCGAAAGACTTCGAAAGGCGTTCCAGTCCAGCCAAGCTTGGTCCAAAGTGCGCTTTCCAGTCTACAGCTTTTGATTGTCTATTGATTGTCTACAGGGCCCATTTATCGAGTTATCCCTTTCTCCATCTTCTGGTTATAGATACCAGAGAATATGTCGCAAATGAGCTTGAAACTGTGAGTGTATCGCTTTCCTTTTCGCATATGGAATCTGTAGTGCATGTAATGGGGTGTGCTCTATGTCCGTCTGCCATTCTGGCCCCATCTATGTCTGGATAGGGAAAGTCGGAATATCCTATCTCTTATTGTTCTGAATTCAATAATAAGGAAAGCACGCTTTTATTCCTGCTTGCCCTATTGAAGATCAATTTAAGGTTTGAGGTGGCGGCAAGTGGGAAATTGGAAAGCCCTTCGGTGATAAGGAAAGCTCTTCGATCGCAACTGATAGTGCTGCTTCGCTATACACCAATGTCTCAGATGACACGATGTTGTGAGTCGTGTATCTGCTTCTGTTTATTTTGTTGACCGGAGAGCTGCGGTGTAGGATATATGCTAGCGCCCGCCGCAGGAAGGAAGGAGCTTGGACTGTACGCTGAAGATGAGAGGAAAGTGCTTCGGCATGCATGCATCTTGGTACTGTAGGTAGGGTATTCCTAGGGTTGAACTGACCTAACAATCTTCCTTGTTGCATGGCAGGTGAAAGGCGAAGTTTGAAAGGTGATTTTAAGCTGTCCTTATCGCTAATCCAACAGCACGACAGGACGCGTGCCAACTCTCTTCGAGTATGACAGAGCATTGGTCGTGACGACGGGGAACTGTCGGACTGGACGTAGTTTTGAAGGGAGGCACGGTAGGAAGCGTGGGAAGGCATGCGAGGAGAAGAGAGAGAAGACGGAAAGCAGAACAAGCAGCACGCTTACCTTTGCGAATGCAGCGTCGAGGACGGGACACGAGACCGTCTTTCTCATCGCTGGGTCGAATGCTGGAGGCATGGCTGCTGCTTTCTGACGGTTGCAAGGTGATCGGCGAGCGAGGACAGGCTTGGAGAAGCTTCAACGAAGTGGGCGTGAAGAGGTGTGTATGTGGTGTTGTCTGCGAGTGTGTCTTGGGTGAATCTCGTACTTGTCTCGCTGCTATTGCTTCTTCTTTTGCGCTGCTTGCTCGTGCTTGAATGCGCGTCGGTGCTTTGCTTTGCTGTGGCTGGGCACTGTGCACGAGACTTGACCGCGAAAAATGAAGAGCAAAGACGAAAGCCAGATCGTGACCAGCTCGAGAATGTCAGCTCGCTCGCTCGCTCTCATTCGTCCAACATCGAACCACACGCCATCATCATCCTCCTCATCCTCCTCCTTTTCCCTTTTCCCTGTGCTCAAAGGAGGCCTACCTCGTCCCTCCAGACGGAGGTGATCGACAAAGTCGCTACAGGTGAATGGGCCTCGAGGAGCGAGAAAGAGAGATGGATGGAGGATTGATTGGATGGTGATGGTGATGGTGATGGATGGATGCAGTGGTGGACGGATGGCTCACCTACTCACCCGACAGAAATATGTAGAAGCTTCGCAATGTACCGTAGAGCTTGCCGGCGTGACTCTCGCTATGCCTACCACGAGGCACCAACACAGGAGAGCACCATACATGCATGGTCAGCGAAATGAGAGAAGATGAAAAGAGTCTGAAGGATGAGGCCATCCTGTATTCACCTTGAGAAGCTTGCTTGCTGGCTTTATACGACAAAGCAACGAAGAGCGTGTGAATGTGTGTATATCTGGATGAATCAATGAAAGAAAGCAGGCAAACAAGGAACAAGCAAGAAGGAAAGACGCAGGCAAGCTTTTCGGCCGCTTGTTCACTTGGACCGCATCTCTCACGAGGCCTACGCTCGTCTTTGTACGGTATTGACGAATTCAAGTGGCCAAAGCGTGCGCATTGATGCCGGGGGTCTAGCGGTCAATCTTTCGTCTTCTCCCGTTCTTATTCACATGTCAAGGTTGCTTCTTCCTGGGAAGCACTTCCCCGTTGTCGGTAATAGTAGCAGTCTACAGTAGTATCTTCATTGCTTTAGCCTTGACCACTTCTTTTTGTAAGGGCAAATGCGCACCGCTTCGCAAAAAGAATCCAGGTACAAGGAAATGTTATATGATAGGCCTTGGGTGTGCCGGTGGCAAACTTTCCCCGTGAGAAGACGCCGGAGCCCCAGCTTTTTCTTTTCCTGAGTTTCAACAATAGGGGCTTGATGATGGAAAGAGAAAGAGCTTGTTGGTATAAACACAGCTTTCCCGCTTATGGGCTGAGAAGTACAAGTACTACAACGTGGCATTCTGTACCCCTGATTGACAGCGCGACGGACGTGGCCGGCTCCAGTGTGTACGAGTATACCGTGAGACTAGTGTGGCGCTTCTTGTTGCCTCGTCAAGAGTCTGAATCCAGCATAGATTTCGCTGTCTCCAGTAGCGCTGTTACTTCAAGTCTCAACACTGAATGAACAGGTGGGCTTCAATCCTTCCACCTTCAAAATAGCAGATGTATTTCAGCCTATGCAAAAGCTGAAGCGACAAGGGGGTAGAAGCAAGTCACAGATCGGCGAAGAAGAAGGTTCATAATGCACATCAAGGTGTCATCCAACCGACAAAGGCCCCTTGTGTTTCGTAAAGGGCCCCTGACATTCTAACCCAGACTGTTCTTTGCTTGCTGGGTGTGTGGTTTTGTGGTTTGCTTTGGAACGTCTAGTCAAGAAAGGGCACGATTTCCCTATTCTAACGGAGCTGTCTGGCTACGTATATGATCTTCCTTGCAAGAGAATAGCTTACATATGTGCGTGGCTCGTTGAGAGCTATATCTAGGAACCGGGCTCTTCTTGAAAGCCTTGGGAGCAGGGTAATTCATTCGTCTTTTGTACCTTTTTTTTTTTTTTTACTAAATACAGAGTACGTTTCAAGCTTTCGTATCCGGTTGCAAGGGGAGATTGCCGTGGCCTCCAAGTGTGATACCGCATACTTGGAGCTACCGCGCCGTCCTCTTGCAAACGGATACGAACGTTCGTAACGTACTCTGTATTTCGAAATTATACAAAAGGCCATCATGATGCAGATCAGATGCGTTAAGAAGAAATCAGAGTTGCAAATAGTCAGTAAGAGCGAATTTGAAGAGCAAGTACCAAGATGATCTAAGGTAAAGCAATATTTGGTAGTATTGCATGAAAGAAAGATTAAAGCTAGTAATGTAATGATAGAGGGAATTTATCAAAAACTATACTACTAAGAAAAGCGAAACATTGGAGAAGGAAATGTGTAGATAGTACCGAAACAACAAGGGAACTGTATTGTGATGGTATCGTAGCACTTTCGAGAACATGCAAGAAGACGAGTAAAACGTATTGTAGAATCAAGTTTACTCGGCAGTTGCGGCCTTGCCTCCAGACTTGCCCTTTCCACCGGTGTGCTCGCCAGTCTTTGCTGGGAGGAGCTCGGCGTGGATGCTATTGAGAAAAGTTATGCATTAGTGAGAGGTTAAAGGTGCGGATACAATAAGCAGTCAGTGGACTCACTTTGGTAGGACACCACCTTGTGAGATGGTAACGTGACCGAGGAGCTTGTTCAATTCCTCATCGTTTCTGATGGCGAGTTGGAGATGTCTAGGGATGATACGTGTCTTCTTGTTGTCACGGGCGGCTGTGCGAGAACAAGGAACATGTCAGCACGAGCTTGAGCAAAGTGTTTGTTGTAAGTGAAAGAGGCTCACCGTTTCCGGCCAACTCGAGGATTTCAGCAGCGAGGTACTCGAGTACGGCAGCGAGGTAGACTGCAGAGACAAGTCAGCTCGAGGAACTTGGGGAAGATAATGTACCAAACTTGTAGCGCACCTGGAGCACCAGCACCAATTCGCTGAGCGTAGTTACCCTTTCGTAGCATTCTGTGGATACGACCGACAGGGAACTGGAGACCAGCCTTGGACGA